>CM021757.1:3026477-3038139 GCA_011075105.1 Heteronetta atricapilla
GGGCACCCCATTGCACACCCACATAGGATGCATGGGCACCCCATTGCACACCCATACAGGACTTACGGGCACCCCATTGCACACCCATGTAGGCTATATGGCTGCCCCATTGCACACCCATATAGGACATATGGGCACCCCATTGCACACCCATACAGGATGTATGGGCACCCCATTGCATAGCCATACAGGACATATGGGCTCCCCGTTGCACACCCATGTAGGCTATATGGCTGCCCCATTGCACACCCACGCAGGAGGCATGGGCTGCCTCACTGCCATGCACCCCACAGCAGGTGCAGACCCCCCGGGGGGGGTGACCTGGTTACTCAGCACCCCCCAACCCCTCACCCCAGCCTCGGGCCGCTGCCTGGCCCCTGGGGACCATGCGCAGGAGCAGGGGGGCAGCGGGGGAGCGGGGCGGGGGCCGGAGCCGCATTATCAGTGGGGCGCAGCGGGGCTGACGCAAGAGGCTTCGGGGCCGCAGTGGGGCTGGGGGGGGGCAGCGGGGCCGGGGACCAGGGCTGGCCTGGGGGGCCAAGGGCCGCTGCCAAAGCGGGGCCAGGCGGGGCAGGAAGGAGGAGGCCGGGTCCGGAGCCAGCCATGGTTCCCGTGACCCCGTCACCGCTCCCGTGTCCCCACGGGTGGCTCCCACAGCCCCACGGTGGCTCCTCCGTGTGTGTCCCGTCCCGTCCCCCCCTGACCCCCACGGGGCTCCTGAGTCCCCATCGGGATCCCTGTGACTCTGCCAGGGTCCCCGTGTCCCCATTGGGGTCCCCGCTGCTGCCAGCCTGGGAGCGAGGTCCTGCGTCACCCTGGTGAGAGCTGGGGGTCCCGCTGTCCCCATCCCACCCCCCCACCTTGACCTTGACCCCCCCCCCCAACCTCCCGCCCCTACCACGAGGTGTCCCTGGGCTGGGGCAGCAGGGGGTGAGGGGTCCCCCTGCGTGGGTACCCCACGAGTGGGGGGTGCTGGGGCCGGGACAGGACCCCCCAGCTCCCCTGGGGGCTCCTGGGGTGGGTGGGGGGGAGACGAAGTGGGGGGAGCTCCCGGGGGTGCTCCGGGGCTGGGGGTGCCCCATGCGCGTAGGGAAGGGCGCCCCCTGGCGGATGTCCCCTGGGGTGGCGGGGGGGTGCTTGGACGCCCCCCCCGTGGGCGTGGGTCGGTGTGGGACCTGAGCTGCAGGAGAGCCCGTGTGGGACACCCCCGTGGGCGTGGGTCCCTACAGGACCCCCACCTAGGTGTGTGCACTGACACGAGAGGCACACGCAAGGGTGCATAAAGGACCTGACCCCTGCGTGGGGCTCCACGCATGCCCTTGGGTCCATATGGGGCCCAATCCACTCCTGAAGAGCTGGGGGGCCCAGTCCACAAGCATGGTTCCCGGGGGACCTGGCCCACGGGTGGGGGTTCACATGGGATCCCCGCTCACGTACACAGCTCTATTTGGGGTCCCCACTAAATGCAGGCATCCACACGGGACCTGACCCACGCATGAGGGGCTGTGGGTCCCAATCCATGTGCACGGCCCCACAGGGACCGTAATCCCTGCTCACCGCCCCCGAGGGAGCCTGGCCCCACGCAGGGGACGTCCCTCGTGCGTGGGCACGGGTGGGATCAGGACACGATGCCGCGTCCCGGCGGGCAGTGGCTGGGGCTCTGCCATCGGTTCCCACCAGCAGGGCAGGGCCCGGCTCCCATGGGACCCCCCCGGCCCCCAGAACCTCCCGAAGCGGACACGGGGGGGCCCGATCCCTGCCCTCGCTGCTCCCTAACGCTCTCTCTCCTCTCCCCGCACCGCCCGCAGGGCGCCGGCCCCGGGCCTTAATGCGCCGCCGGGCCGCCGGCTGGGACGCAGCGCGGAGCCATGGAGGGGCCCGGCCAGGTAGGGAGACCCCGGCCCCGCCGCTGCGCCCCGGCCCCCGGGCACCCCACTGAGCCCCCCGCCACTCTCTGTCCCACAGGACGCCGAGGAGACGATGCGGAGAAACCTGGACCCTGAGGGCTACGAGGACCCGGGGATAAAGGGCTCGAGGATGTCGCTGGAGGAGACGAGCAGTGAGTGGCACTGAAGGGCGGAGGGGTCAGCTGGGGGCGCACGGGGTGGCGGGGGTGCTATGTGGGGCCAGCGGGGCAGGGGCGATGGGACCGGCACCGGCGTTGCATGGCTGATGGCACTGCATGGGCACCGTGTCGGATGTGCACCAGCGTTGCAGAGGTGATGGCGTTGCACGAGCGGTGGTGCTGCACGGGCACCTGGGCTGCGCGGGGACCGGCACCCTACGGGCGCTGGCACGACGTGGGCACTGGAGGTGCAAGGGCGCATGTTGCACGGCGTTCTGAGGGTGCCAGTGCTGCACGAGCACCGGCATTGCATGGGTGCTAGCATTGTGCAGGCAGGTTGCGTGGGCACTCAGGCTGCACGGGTGCACTGCAAGGGTGCCGGCATCACAGGGGTGCCAGCGTTGCATGGGCACCGGCATCGCGAGCGTGCAGGCGTTGCATGGGTGCCAGTGCTGCATGTCCTCTGGCGTTGCATGGGTGCCAACGTTTCACGAGCACCGGCACTGCATGGGTGCCAGCATTGCACAGGCATGTTGCACGGGCACCGGCACTGCATGGGTGCCAGCGTGGCTTGCTGAAACCCTGGAGGTTGCCGGCGGGTGCAGGAGACACGGCCAAGTCTGGGGACACCGAGGTCCACGGGTGGGTGGTGAGGGGCGTTCAGAGGGGTCTCGTTGCCCCTCTTCCTTGCCCGCTGCCAGGTTTTTGTGCTCAGTGAGCGGGGGGGCTCCCCTCCGGTCCCCACCGGCTGCTGCCGTGCATCCCAAAGGTCTCGGTGTCCCCAGTCCCCCGGGTCCCCTCCACGGGGTGACGCCAGGTGGTGACGTTGGCCACAGGGTTGGGGTGGTGGCTGTCCCCGTCCCGCGCCCACCCGAGGTAACGCTGCCGCCCGTTCTGCGCAGGGGCCGGCGGCGGCACCGGGCCCCCTTTGGCCGCGCGGAGGGCGAGAGGCGAGGAGCTGGCGCCCCTGCGGTGAGTCCCACTCGCGGCTCGGCCCCGGGAGGCCACCGGCACCCACGGGCGCGCGGCGCTCACCCGCCCGTCCCCGCCGTGTGTGTTTTGCAGCCGGTATTTGCCCAGCCACCGGGGATCCTATGACCTGGATGGGAGGAGGCGCGCGGCCGGGGCCCCCCCGGGACGGGTCAGCCGCCGTGGCGGAGGGCAGAGTGAGTGACCGGGCCCTGGCGTGTCCCCCCCCGGCCCCTCTGCCACCCTCGGCCCCGCGAGGCGGCCGTCACCCGGGCGTCGGGGCATGCCGCGGGGTGACCGCGGCCGCTTGCCCGTAATCGCCCGCTGATTGAGGATAAATAAAGGCTTTGTTTGGGGTGAGGACAAGAACCACTCGGGGCTGAACGCCGGCTGGCGCTGGGCGGCTCGGCGGTGGCAGCGGGCCGGGATGAGGACGAGCTCGGTGCGTGCCCACGTGCCCTCGGGGACACCAGTGGGGACACGCGCCCGTCCCCGCTGGCGTGCGGGTGGCATCCCGGCAGAGCGGGATGCGGGAGTTTCGGTGTCACTGGGGCCTGGCGGGGGACACGGGAGACCGTGGTGGTCCCCAGAGCGGGCACAGCGGGGACAGGGATGTTCTGCCCCCCCCCCGGGGGCTGTACCAGTGTTTACTGTCAGCAAAGGCAAAGTGCTGCGGGGTTTATGGTGCACACAGGGCGTGGGGCCGGCCCGCCGCCCCCACCCAGGCTTTATAGGGCAGGAATACGCGGGGAGCACGGGGGGGGTGCAGGTAGGCAGGGGACAGGGACAGGGGACACTGCTCTCTTGGGGTTGTGCTGGCTGGGGACAAACTGTCCCCATCTCCATCCCTGTCCCCGTCCTGGTGCACCCCGGGGTGCGGGACCGGGGTTGAGCCGGCTGCGGGGCAGCGCGTGGCCTCATCCAGCCCAGCACCGGGCGCTGTCCCCAGGGGCTGTCACCCTGCCCCGGAGCGGGGGACCAGCAGGGCAGAGGTGACAGGGGGACACATCCAGCAACCCCCCGGCTGGGTGTTGGGGATGGGGGCGATGGGGGGGACGCCTCCGACAGACCCCGGGGGGCTGGAGGGGGGGTCAGGACCAGCTAACGCGGCGCTGGCTCCGCTCGCAGCTCCGTCGGTGACCGATGTGGACCTGGAGGCGGCGGGGAGCAGGCGGCTCGTGTCCCGGTGGGACACCCATGAGGTGGGTGCTGACCCCGGGGACCCCTCCCTTCATTCCCACTCCCGGGGAGGGCAGATTGCTGTGAGGACAGTGCCAAACCCCGGTGACACCGGGACCCGGGGGTCCCATCCGCGGTGGGTGGCACCGCTGCAGCTTTGGGACCCCCGGGGGTCCCAGGGAGGGGTGTGGGGGGGCTCTGACATCCCCGTGGCTGTGGCCGCAGGTCTACACGGAGCTGCACGAGCTGGTCATGGACAGCAAGAAGGAGCTGTGCTGGATGGAGGCCGGCCACTGGCTCCAGCTGGAGGAGAACTTCACGGCCGGCGGGGACTGGGGCCAGCCCCACGTCTCCTTCCTGACCTACCGCAGCCTCCTGGACCTGCACCGCGCCCTCGCCAAAGGTGGGGACACCGCCGGGGCCCGGGGGGGGGGTTGGTGGGGACCCCCAGGGGGGTCGGTCGGTGACGGTGGCATCCCCGCAGGCGCCGTGCTCCTCGACGTGGCGGCCACCTCGCTGGCGGCCGTGGTGCACGTGCTGATCGAGCAGATGATCTACGAGGGGCAGATCAAGCCGCAGGACAGGGAGGACATCCTGAGGACGCTGCTGCTGCAGCACAAGTACGGCCGGGGACCCTAAGGGCTGGGGGGGGGGGGGGTCAAGGGTGGGAGCATTTTCCCACCTCACGCCGTCCCCCCCGGCTGCTCGCAGGCACCCCAGCGAGGCCGAGTCGGTGTGGACGCTGCCGCCGGCGCAGCTGCAGCGCTCGGGCACGGTGCCGGTGGAGACGGAGCAGCCGCTGCTGCGGGAGCACCAGGCCCTGGAGATGCGGGCGCTGGACGGGGCCGAGCAGGCGAGTGGGGGGGGGGGATCCTAGGGGGGGGTCCTGGGGTGCTGGGGGGGGTCAGTGTGTAGGGAGGGCACCCACAGGCACCCGTGGGCACCACACGCCCGGGCTCTGCGTGCAGGTGGCTCTCGCTGTGGTGTGCGCAGGCGTGCTTGCACACGCACGCGTGCACGCTTGCAGAGGCAGGTGCACGCACAAACACCGGCACTTTTGGGGTCACACGCGCTCACATGGGTGTGCCGGGGAGGAGAAGGGGCGGAGGTGGCTGTGAGGGAGCTGGGCTGGCAGGAACGGAGCAGGACATGCTGGGGACATGTGGGGGACACGCAGGGGATGGAGCAGGACACGTGGGGGATATGTGGGGGACACAAAGGGATGGAGCGGGACACGCAGGGGACACAGGGGACACACAGGGGGTGGAGCAGGACACGTGGGGGACACACAGGGGACATGCAGGGGTTGGAGTGGGACACGCAGGGGACACGCAGGGGACACGCAGGTGACGGCTTGGGACACGGGACAGCCACCAGCTGACTCCTGCCATTCTCCTGCCCCCAACAGACCCCGAGCGGGACCAAGTCCGGGCCCCAGCTCCCCGAGAAGCTCCCCGAGGACGCCGAGGCCACGCTGGTCCTCGTGGGTGAGTGCCCGGGGTGCTGCGGGTGCAGGATCAGGCCCGCGGCTGGGGGGGGGGGGGGGGCTTTGCTGCCGGCCCTTTGCTGCCTCCCTGCTTGCTCACTTGCTGCTTTTCTTGCACTTTTTTCTACTCCCCCCCCCCATCCTCAGCCCTCGCCACCTCCTGCTCAGCGCTGCTCCCTGTCCCGTGTCCCTCTGTCCCGCTGTCACCTTGTCCCTCTGTCCTCTGTCCCCCGTCCCCCTGCCTCCCTGTCCACATGTCCCCATGTCCTCACGTTCCCAGTTCCCCACTCATGTCCCTATGTCCCCCATGTTCCTATGCCCCCTTGACCCCTGTACCCACGTCCTCATGTCCTCATGTCCTCATGTCCCTGTGTCCCCGTGTCCCCATGTCCTCATGTCCCCATGTCCTCATGTCCCCATGTCCCTGTGTCCCTATGTCCCCGTGTCCTCATGTCTCTGTGCCCCATGTCCTAACCCTTTTGTCCCCCCACATCCCCATGCCTCTGTGTCCCTGTGCCTCCATGTAACCATCCATGTGTCCCCATGTCCCAATTTCCCCATGTCCCCATATCCCCATGTCCCCACGTCCCCATGCTCCTGTCCCCACCTCCCTGTGCCCCACGTCCCCGTGCCCGACCCTCCCTGACCCCGTCCCGTCCCCCCACCCCAGGCTGCGCAGCCTTCCTGGAGCAGCCGACGCTGGCCTTCGTGCGCCTGAGGGACGCGGTGACGATGGACGCCGTCCTCAGCGTGCCCCTGCCCGTGCGCTTCCTCTTCGTGGTGCTGGGCCCCGACAGCCCCCACGTCAGCTACCACGAGATCGGCCGCACCGTCGCCACCATGATGTCCGAGAGGGTACGGCCTGCCTGCCACCGGCACCGCCACCGCCACCAGCACCGCCACCGCCTGCCCCTGAGCTCCCCAGGGTCCCCAGCCTGGGGGCTGCAGCCTCTAGCAGGGCTTGTCACCCCCTGCCACATCCTTCTCTGTCCCCATGCCCCTCTGCAGCCCTGTCCCCATATGACCCATGTGCCCATGCACCTCCGTCCCCCTGTGTCCCCATGCCCCGGTGGCCCCGTGCCCCCAAATCTGCCCATTCCCATGTGTGCCAGGACCTGTGGCTCCATGTCCCCCATGTCCCCATATTGCCATGTCCCCATGGTCCCGTGACCCCATGCCCTTGTGTCCCCATTCCCCTCTGTCCCAGCGAGCACATCCCCTGTCCCTGTGTGCTCCCACGGCCCCGTGTCCGTGTGCCACGTGTCCCCCATGTCCCCCCACATCCCCATATCCCACCATATCCCCATGTCCCTCCACATCCCCATGTCCCCATCCCTCTGTGTCCCCATGTCGCCAGGCTCCTGTGTCCCCACATTCCCAGGTCCCCATGGCCTCAGTGCCCTCAAGTCCCCATCCGCCAGTGTCCCATGTCCCCATCCCACTGCGTCCCCATGTCCCCAGGTCCCTGTGTCCCCACTTTCTCAAGTCCCCACAGCCCCACTGCCTAAAAGTCCTCATGGCCCCAGTGTCCCATGTCCCCATCTCTCTGTGTCCCCATGTCCCCAGGCTCCTGTGTTCCCACGTTCTCAGGTCCCCGTGCCCAGTGCCCTCAAGTCCCCATGGCCCCAATGTCCCATGTCCCCATCGCGCTCTGTCCCCATGCCTCCGTGCCCCATGTCCCCAGCCCCCCGTGTGCCCCCACCCCCGCGCCCCCCTGCGTCCCCACGGTGCCCCGTCCCCACGGGGGTTGCGGGGTCGGCCGACCTCCATCCCCGGCCGACCCCGCAGGTTTTCCGCCGTGACGCCTACCTGGCCGAGAGCCGCCAGGACCTGCTGCGGGGCGTCGAGGACTTCCTGGAGGCCAGCATCGTGCTGCCGCCCACCGAGACCCCCAGCGAGCAGCACCTGCGCAGCCTGGTGCCGCTGCAGCGCCAGCTGCTCCGCCGCCGCTACCAGCACCCCGAGAAGGCCCCCGAGGACTTCCTAAAGGAGACGTGTACGTCCCGGGGACACCCCAGAACCCCCCCCCCACCGGGTCCCCTCGGTCCCGTCCCCACGGCTGGTGGGATGCCCTTGTTTGTGTGTCCCCAGGGACCAAGGGCGAGAAGCCGGAGGACGACGACCCCCTGCGCAGGACAGGGCGCCCTTTCGGGGGGCTGGTGCGGGACATCCGCCGCCGCTACCCCAAATACCTCAGCGACATCAAGGACGCCCTCAGCCCGCAGTGCTTGGCCGCCGTCATCTTCATCTACTTTGCGGCGCTGTCCCCCGCTGTCACCTTTGGAGGCTTGCTGGGTAAGGGGGGGGACGCACACGGGGACGGCGATGTCCCCTGGTTGGGCGCATGGGGTGTCACCGCCCACAGCGCCGTCCCCAGGGGGCTCTGCATGGGGTGCCAAGGGGTGTGGGATGGGGGGCACATGTGGGATGTCCCCCCCCGGGAACCAACCGGCTCTGCCCCCCCAGGTGAGAAGACCAAGGGAATGATGGGGGTGTCGGAGCTGCTCATCTCCACCTGCGTGCAGTGCGTCCTCTTCAGCATCCTCAGCGCCCAGCCCCTGCTCGTCGTCGGCTTCTCGGGGCCCCTGCTGGTCTTCGAGGAAGCCTTCTTCTCGGTGGGTGCTGCCCCCCGCCCGCGGGCACCCCCTGCCCCCTGCCACGCTTGCGGTGTCCCCATGTGCCCCAGGGGAGGCGTGGGGTGCTGCACCGGGGGGGTGGCACCTGGGGGATGGCACAGGGGTGATGTCACATAGGGGTGGCACTTTTTGGGGTGGCACAGGGGTGATGCCACATAGGGGTGGCACTTTTTGGGGTGGCACAGGGGTGATGTCACATAGGGGT
The DNA here is from genome assembly GCA_011075105.1 of Heteronetta atricapilla. Classification (NCBI taxonomy): domain Eukaryota; kingdom Metazoa; phylum Chordata; class Aves; order Anseriformes; family Anatidae; genus Heteronetta; species Heteronetta atricapilla. Next base: position 3,035,018 of record CM021757.1, read on the forward strand.
GGCACTTTTTGGGGTGGCACAGGGGTGATGCCACATGGATGGTGCCTTGCGGGTGAGGTGACATGGGGGATGCTCCGTGGGTGATGCCATGAGGGTGGTGCCACACGGGGGATAGCATGGGGGTGATGCCACACATCGGGAGACACTTTTGGGTTGCCACCTGGGCTGTCCCACACAAATGACACCGCAAAGAGGATGCCACATGGGTGACACCACATGGGTGACACCACACGGGCGATGCCATTTGGGTGCAGCCAAGCGAGCGACCCCGCTGGGTACCGCTGCCCCAGGGGATGCGGGACCCCCACAGAGCCCTGTGGTGCCGGGGGGGGGACACAGGGGACTGACGGGGCCGTGTCCCCTGGTGCCCAGTTCTGCGAGGGCCAGGGCTTGGAGTACATCGTGGGACGGGTGTGGATCGGCTTCTGGCTCATCCTGCTGGTGCTGGTGGTGGTGGCCTGCGAGGGCAGCTTCCTGGTGCGCTACCTGTCCCGCTACACCCAGGAGATCTTCTCCTTCCTCATCTCCCTCATCTTCATCTACGAGACCTTCGTCAAGCTCATCACGGTGAGGGGCACAGGGGCCGTGAGTGGGGAGGGGGCTGCAGGGAGGGGTCCCCATCTGGGTCCCGTGTGCTCATGGGCTGCAGCAGGGACAGAGCCGTCCCCATGGCATTTTCTCCCCTTCCCCAGCACCTTCCCACCCTGTCCTTCTCTCCGTGGTTTGGGTTTGGGGCAGGGGCAGGTGCCCCTCACCCAGGAGCTGCTGAGGACCCCCTATTTTCGCCCCCGTCCCCCATCTCAGACCCTCCCCTTGCAGTCGGTTGCAGCGGGACGGTGTCACCCTGGGTGCCCACGGGGACACCTCAGGTGCTGCCTCGTCCCCCGGCCGTCCCTGACCCCTCTCCCCCTACCCAGATCTTCAGGGCGCACCCCCTGCAGCGGGTCTACAACGTGCAGACCACCGTCGCCCCCAACGTGGCCGAGCCCAACACGGCACTGCTGTCCCTCGTCCTGATGGCCGGCACCTTCTTCCTCGCCCTCTTCCTCCGCAAGTTCAAGAACAGCGCCTTCCTGCCCGGCAAGGTGGGCACGGGGGGGGCTGCAGGGCTGGGGGGGACACCGGGGGCACGGCATCGTCACCCCCCCCAAACACACACACACACAAGGGGACCCTTGGGTGGGGACGGGGGACGTATGGGTGGGCTTACCGTGGGCACGGTGTCCCCGCAGGTCCGGCGGCTGATCGGGGACTTCGGGGTGCCCATCTCCATCTTCATCATGGCGCTGGCTGACTTCTTCATCAAGGACACCTACACGCAGGTCCGGGGGGGGGGGACAGGACCCCAGTTGTCCCCAGCAAGGGGACATGGAGCTGGGTGGGCAGGGGGGAACGGGGGAGACCCCAGGGTGCCTGTAGGGTGCCTCGAGCCCCCTGCTGCTCACCCCCCATCTGTGGTCCCATGCAGAAACTGAAGGTCCCCAAGGGGCTGGAGGTGACCAACGCAACGGCCCGGGGCTGGTTTATCAACCCCATGGGGAAGGAAAACTCGTTCCCCATCTGGATGATGTTCGCCTCCGTGGTGCCCGCCCTGCTGGTCTTCATCCTCATCTTCCTCGAGACGCAGATCACCACGTGAGGGCAAGGGGGAAGGGGACACGATGGTGGGGTGGGGACTGAGGGGACCTACCCTGGGAACCTCCCCAACCCACTTGTCCCCTCTGTCCTTGCAGCCTCATCGTCAGCAAGCCGGAGAGGAAGCTGGTGAAGGGCTCGGGCTTCCACCTGGACCTGCTGCTGATCGTGGCCATGGGCGGCGTGGCGGCGCTCTTCGGCATGCCGTGGCTCAGCGCCACCACCGTGCGCACCATCACGCACGCCAACGCGCTCACCGTCATGAGCAAGTCCTCGGCGGGGGGCGAGAAGCCCCAGATCCTGGAGGTCAAGGAGCAGCGCATCAGCGGCCTGCTGGTGGCCGTGCTGATCGGTGAGCGCGGGAGGGGGCACAGCGAGAGGAGACCCCCCCCCTTCTGTGCCGCTGCGGTGGTCCCTGACCGCTCCGTGTCCCCCCCAGGGGTCTCCATCCTGATGGAGCCTGTCCTGAAGTACATCCCGCTGGCCGTCCTCTTCGGCATCTTCCTCTACATGGGTGTCACCTCGCTCTTCGGCATCCAGCTCTTCGACCGCATCCTGCTCCTGCTGATGCCCCCCAAGTACCACCCCAAGGAGGTCTACGTCACCCGGGTGAGCGAGCCCTGGGTCACCGGGGGGGGGGGGGGGGGGGGGGGGCACCCCGAGCTGGTCCTGCCGTTGGTTGGGGCTCCCCAAAAAGCCTCCTCTGTCTGTCTGTGCTGGGCTGTCAGTCCTGCCACCCCCCCATTTTCCCACCCCCCTGGGACGGGTGCTGGAGGCTGTCCCCACCGCCCTGACCCCTTTTGTCCCCACCGCCCTGACCCCTTTTGTCCCCGCAGGTGAAGACGTGGCGGATGCACCTCTTCACCCTCACCCAGATCCTCGTCCTGGCGCTGTTGTGGGGGGTGAAGGCCAGCCCGGCCTCGCTGGCGTTGCCCTTCGTCCTCATCCTCACCGTGCCGCTGCGCCGCTTCCTGCTGCCCAGGATCTTCCGCGAGATTGAGCTCAAATGTGTACGTAGCCCCGGCACGGGATGGGAGCCACCGATAGGTCCCTGTCCCCGTCCCCGTTCCCGTCCCCATGCCTTCCCAATCTCCATCCCCATCCCTGTCCCCGGCCCATCCCCATCCCTCTCTGCATCCCCATCCCCATCCCCATCCCCATCTCTGCCCCCATTCCTGACCCCTCGTCATGCCTCGCTGTCCGTGTCCCCTCTGCCATCCCCATTGCTGTCCCGATCACTATCCACTCCCTGTCCCTGTTCCCATCACTGTCCTTATCCCCATGGCTGTCCCATGTCACCTCCCTCCCCATTCCTGATGTCTCCCTGTCCCCAACCCATCCCCATCCCATCACCTTCCCCATCCCCATCCCATCCCCATCCCCATCCCCATCCCATCCCCATCTCATCCCATCCCCATCCCATCCCCATCCCCATCCCCATCCCCATCCCCATCCCATCCCCATCCCATCCCCATCCCCATCCCCAT
>CM021757.1:3045137-3070830 GCA_011075105.1 Heteronetta atricapilla
CGAGGCCGTGCCACTTCCCTGGGAACAAGGGCGTGGGGACACCCCCACAGCCCCCCCCCCGAGCACCTCCGTCACCCCTGTCCTTTTCCCCTAGGGTGCCCGTGGTCTGCCAGGAACCGCCGGCCTGCCGGGCATGAAGGGACACAGAGTGAGTCCTTCCCCCACCAGACACCAGATTTAGGGAGCTGCGGGTGACCCAAATTTGGGGCGCACCCCGAGGGACCCCAGCCCCGAGGCTGGGGATGAAGCTGGGGACGGGTGTCCCCGACAGCTTCGTCCCCAAGGGGCTGGGGACACGGCGAGGTCCCCTCCTGACCCCGCTCTTCTCTCTCCTGCTCCCCAGGGCTTCAGCGGTCTGGATGGTGCCAAGGGCGAGCCCGGTCCCGCTGGCCCCAAGGTGAGGAGGCGGGGGAGGCCCAGGAGGTCGGGGTCTCACTTTTCCCCTTTTGGTGCAGAAAACCCATTTTTACGCCTTTTTATTCCTTTTTTCCTAGGGTGAGCCTGGCAGCCCCGGTGAGAATGGTGCTCCTGGGCAGATGGTGAGTGCTGGCTGGGAAATACCGGGTGGGCTGGGGGGACACACACAGAGCTTCCCCCAGCAAAAGGGGCCGGGGTGGGGGGCACGGCGCATCCCTGGGGATGCAGAGCCAGGGATGCTCTGGGGGGGGGGGGGCGGGGGGAGCTGAGGGGGGGCGCACAGAGAGGTTACGGGAGGGGAAAGCGTCTGCGTTCCCTATAAAAACGTCTCCTCTTGTCCTCCCCAGGGTCCTCGAGGGCTTCCCGGCGAGAGAGGCCGTCCCGGTCCCTCCGGCCCCGCTGTGAGTACGCGCTCGGGGCCGGGCTGAGCACCCCTCCTGCCCTCCTGCCGGTGGGCAACGCTCAGGGGTGCCTCTGTCCCGCAGGGTGCTCGTGGTAACGACGGTGCTCCCGGTGCTGCTGGTCCTCCCGTGAGTAACCCCAATCCCCCCCCCCCAGACCCCGAGAACCCCCCGTGGAGGGGTCCCGCATGGGAGATCTCCTCCTAAATCTGCTGTCGGGGAATCCTGGCCGGGCTCCAGGGCTCTGGAAAAGCCAGATGCGAGGGGTGTGATTGCTTCTGATGCGTGCCCCCTCTCCCATCTAGGGTCCAACTGGTCCCGCTGGCCCCCCCGGCTTCCCCGGTGCTGCTGGTGCTAAGGTAGGACCTACACGCAGTCCTATAGGTGGGGCCCCCAGCTCCTGGCTGGGAGGTGCTGGGGGAAACGGGGCAGGGAAATGGGGGGCTGAGCTTCGGGAGGGCTTCACGTGGCCCAAACTGTGCCCGGAGGTGGCCGGGGCCAAGGTGGCCAACGCCAAGTTGGGTGGTGCCAAGGTGGATGGTGCCAAGGTGGCCAAAGCCAAGGTGGCCAAAGCCAAGGTGGCCAATGCCAACGTGTCCAGTGCCGCGGTGGCTGCTCTTCCCATCAGCAGGACAGAGGTGGCACTTTGCCCCATCTCCGGCGCCTCTCCAGGCTGCGGGGTGTTGCTTTCGTGGGAAACTAGGCCAAGGATGGAGAAGAAAATCGTCCGCTTCTGGGTTTTCCTTGCAGCCCCCGTGCTCACGGCTCTTCTTCCTCTCTCCTCTTCCTCCCCAGGGTGAAACCGGTCCCCAAGGTGCTCGTGGCAGCGAAGGTCCTCAGGGTGCCCGTGGTGAGCCCGGTCCCCCCGGTCCCGCTGGCGCTGCTGGTCCTGCTGTAAGTGGCCCCCCGACGGCGCCCTGCCCTTCGGCCTCACGTCCCCCTGGCCCCGGCGTAACCCTCCTCTTCCTCTTTCTCTCCGGCAGGGCAACCCCGGTGCTGATGGTCAACCTGGTGCCAAGGGTGCAACCGTGAGTGTCCCCACCCCTGCCTCGCCGCCTGGCTCGGGGACCTCCCTGCAGCTCCCTCACCACCTCTTCTGCCTCTCCTAGGGCGCCCCCGGCATTGCTGGCGCTCCCGGCTTCCCCGGTGCCCGCGGTCCCTCCGGACCCCAGGGTCCCAGCGGTGCCCCCGGTCCCAAGGGTAACAGCGTGAGTATCCCCCGCTGCCTCCGGCCTCTTCTGCCTCTCGCCAGGAGCTTGGCCCTTTGCTTTGGGGCTGGATCCTCGGCCCTTTGCTCCCGGGGGACAGCTCCAGGGCCGGATCCATCCCTCGGCTCCATCTGTCCCACCTCCTCTGCATCCCCCCTTGCCAGCCCTGCTGGCAGCCCCCCGGGAGGCACCGAGCATCTCTCCCCCTGCGGAGGGTCGGGGCGGGATCAGGCTCACGGTTCCCTTTGCTCTTCGACCCGGTGCTAAGCATCTTTTTTTTCCTTTTCCTTCCCTCTCCAGGGCGAACCCGGTGCCCCAGGCAACAAGGGAGACACTGGTGCCAAAGGCGAACCCGTAAGTGCCCCCCCGGCGGCGCCAGGACTCGGTGCCCCCCCGGCTGGCTGCACCCTGCAGGTGCTCACCCCTCTGCCTCCTTCCCCAGGGTCCTGCCGGCGTCCAGGGCCCCCCCGGCCCCGCTGGTGAGGAAGGCAAGAGAGGAGCCCGCGGTGAGCCCGGCCCCGCTGGGCTTCCCGGTCCTGCTGGCGAAAGAGTGAGTGGGAGCCATCCCCGGCGTGTCCCCATCGTGTCCCCGTCCCTATTCCCGTTCCTCCCCCTGTCTCTGCACTCCCCATCCAGTGTCTGAGCCTGGGGAGCTCTCCCCAGGGGGTCTGGTGCTGTCCTCAGCGGCACCCAGCCCATTCTGAGACCCCCCCAAGACCCCCGCTGGAGCATCTCATGAGCCACCAGGGCTGCTCCTGCTGCAGGCTCAACCCCACATCGGTGCCCCCTTCCCCGAGCCCCTGCACCCCCCACGCCCCCCCTGACCCCTCTCCCGTCCCTCGCAGGGTGCTCCTGGCAGCCGCGGCTTCCCCGGCGCTGACGGCATCGCTGGTCCCAAGGTAGGTGCCCCCCTTCTCCTTCCTGCACAGGGAACGGTGCCGTGTCCCCAACAGGGCTGTGGGGACGTGGTGCACTCGTCCCCCCCCACACACACTCCAACTGGGGTCACGCGGTGGCGATGCCGGTGCTGTGCCACCGCCTCGCCCCGTGGCACGGCTCCTGTCCCCGTCCCCGCTGATGACCGGGGTGACCGCTGTCCCCTCCCTACAGGGTCCCCCCGGCGAGCGCGGCTCCCCCGGCCCCGTCGGCCCCAAGGGCTCTCCCGGTGAAGCTGGCCGCCCCGGTGAACCCGGTCTCCCCGGTGCCAAGGTGAGCGTGGCAGGGGCGTGGCGTGGAGGGGCTGGGGAAGCGGTGACCCCCTTCCAGGGTCACCGGGCTGTGGACGAGGTCACTCTCTGGGACGTTCGCTTGCTGGAGCATCTCCCACGGCCAGCAGCGAGCTGGTGCCTGACGCCCTAACCCCCCCCCCTTTGCTCCTTTCCAGGGTCTGACTGGGAGCCCTGGCAGCCCCGGTCCCGATGGCAAGACCGGTCCCCCCGTAAGTAGCACCCACCACCCGCCCCGCTCCCCCCCTCGGCTCCCCGTGCCGTTTGCTAACGGGGTCTGTGCCCCCCCCCCCCGCCATAGGGCCCCGCTGGTCAAGACGGCCGCCCCGGCCCCCCAGGCCCACCCGGAGCCAGAGGCCAAGCCGGCGTGATGGGTTTCCCTGGTCCCAAAGGTGCTGCGGTGAGTACAGACGGGAGCTGCATCCCTCGTGGGGCTGCTCGATCTCGGGGTGCCTGCCCCGCGGACACAGGGGTGCTCCACGAGGGCTCCCCACCCAGGACCGTGGCTGCGGGTGGGCACGAGGAGCAGGCGCCCAGGGAGGGGTGGCTCAGGGGACACGTCCCCGTGTCCCCGTGGGGTTTGTGCATCCCTCAGGCTCGATCCTGTGGGTGCTGTGTTCTTGACGTGGGTCTCATCCTGCTCTTTTGCTTTTAGGGTGAGCCCGGCAAACCCGGTGAGAGAGGTGCTCCCGGCCCCCCCGGCGCTGTTGTGAGTATCCCCAGGGGCTGGGGTCGTGTGGGGCTGGGGTCGTGAGGGGCTGGGGATGGCTCCAAGGGGGGGACCTGCCACGAGCCGTGGTGGCCAGGAGTCAGGGCTGGTGCCCCTGGAGCGGGGACAGGGGGGAGGTGACGTGGCCGTGGGCAGCTCGCCGCCACTCCTCTGCTCCTTGGAAGGATGCTACGGCCAGATCCAGCTCCAAACCTCAGCCGGGGTGCAGAGCCCGCCGGGTTCATCTCTCTAAAATCACCTGGAGGTGGCGGGTGAGCTCTGAGCACCCTCTTTCTTCCCTCCCCTCCGCAGGGTGCTGCTGGCAAAGACGGTGAAGCTGGTGCCCAAGGTCCCCCCGGCCCTACTGTGAGTACCGGGGCGCCCGATGCCACCCAGGGCCGGGCTTGGCTGCTGGAGTAAGGAGCTCTGGAGCCCCCCGCCCGGCCTCACTCTTCTCCCCTCTCCCCCAGGGTCCCGCTGGAGAAAGAGGTGAACAAGGTCCTGCTGGTGCCCCCGGCTTCCAGGTGAGGGGGTGCCCTCTCCCTGCAAGGGGACAAATGCCGTGTGGCGGTGCCACCTCCCTCCCTCGGTGGCTCACCTCGCCACGTCTCACCTCCTCCTCCTCTTCCTCTTCCTCCACAGGGTCTGCCAGGCCCCGCTGGCCCCCCCGGTGAGGCTGGCAAGCCCGGTGAGCAGGTGAGTGCGGGCAACACCATGCCCCCCCCTCGTTCCCCCTGTCCCCAGGGCCACCTTGCGTGTCCCCATTTGCTAACTCCTGCAACCTCCGCCTCCATCACAGGGTGTCCCCGGAGATGCCGGTGCCCCCGGTCCTGCTGGTGCCAGGGTGAGTTGACCCCCCCGCTTGTCCCCGAGATGGTTTTTGCCCCCCCAGTGCCCCACTGCTGTGCTCAGCTCCTTTTCTTCCCCTCCTGCAGGGTGAGAGAGGTTTCCCTGGTGAACGCGGTGTCCAAGGCCCCCCTGGTCCCCAGGGTCCTCGTGGTGCTAATGGTGCTCCCGGTAACGATGGTGCTAAGGTAGGTGCGAGGTCTCTGCCCTGCAGGACATCTCCAGGGAGGAATTTTCTCCACCAAAGCAGTTCGGATTTCTCACTAACGCCCCTTTTCCATCTCTTTTGCCCAGGGTGATGCTGGTGCTCCCGGTGCCCCCGGAAACCAAGGGCCCCCCGGTCTTCAGGGGATGCCCGGAGAACGTGGTGCTGCTGGCCTGCCAGGCGCCAAGGGTGACAGAGTACGTGTCCCAAGATCCCAGCATGTCCCCTCTGTCCTCTGCTTGCATCCCTGTCCCCTCCTGCAGCCGCTCGCCCCCCCGGCTGCTGGGGCTCCCCCGAGCAAAGCCGGAGCCACGGGGATGGGAAGCTCGGGGACACTTGTGTCCCTTGGGGACAGCCCCGTGCTGGGAGCTGGGAGCTGAGCCCTGCTCTTCCTCACAACCAGGGAGGAGGAGGAGGATGGTCCCAACCCCTCTGGGGAGGGTGAAGACCCTGGGGTGCAGAGCAGTGGGGTGCAGAACAATGGGGTGCTCCCCCCAGGTTGGAGCTCCGCAGGTAACCCCGCTGTGTCTTCTCCTTCCAGGGCGACCCCGGTCCCAAAGGTGCTGATGGCGCTCCTGGCAAAGACGGTCTCCGAGGCTTGACTGGCCCCATTGGCCCCCCCGGCCCCGCTGGTGCTCCTGGTGACAAGGTAGGGACATCCTGCACTGGGGAAGGTGACCCTGCGCCCCCTGTGCCACCTCCTCACCACGGCTCTAACCTCGGCGTCTTTCCTTGTGACTCTCTGTCAGGGTGAAGCCGGTCCCCCCGGTCCTGCTGGTCCCACTGGTGCCCGTGGTGCTCCCGTAAGTGTCCTGGCACCCTGAGGGATGGCCTGCCACCAAGTGGCCACCCCCTGCCATCAAGTGGCCACCCCCTGCCATTGGTGGCCACCCCTTGCTGGCGGTGGCCGTCCCCTGCCTGGCGTGACGGCTGCTCTCTTGCCTTCTCCCCTAGGGTGACCGCGGCGAGCCCGGTCCCCCCGGTCCTGCTGGATTTGCTGGCCCTCCCGTAAGTGCTTCTCCCTCCCCCGTGGGCCTGATCCTGCACCACCACCGCCGCCGTGAGCGGGGATGATGCTGTGCCCCCCCCCCGGGGCTCACCGCGCCGCGCTCTCCCGCAGGGTGCCGACGGCCAGCCTGGTGCTAAAGGCGAAACTGGCGATGCTGGAGCCAAGGGTGACGCCGGCCCCCCCGGCCCTGCTGGCCCCACTGGTGCTCCTGGCCCTGCCGTAAGTCGTGCGCCCCCACCCCACGTCCCCCTTGGATCTGTCCCCGCGGTGTGGCTCACCCTCCTCCTCCTCCTCCTCTTCCTCAGGGTGCTGTTGGTGCTCCCGGTCCCAAAGGTGCTCGCGGTAGCGCTGGACCCCCTGTAAGTACCAGCCTGGCTCTTGTATGGGGCGGGGGGACGGGGCTGCGCGGCCCCCGGGGGGTGGGGTTGGGTGCGTGCACCCATGGGTGGCTCGGCCCTTCCTGCCTCTTGCTCCCCAAAATGTGCGTGAGCGCCGCTCCGCACCCCAAAGCCCTTTGGGAGGATGGTGCCTGGAGAAGGGGGGGGGGCACCTTATAGGGGGGGGGGGGGGGGAAAAAAGGGGGGGGGGTTACTTTCACCCCCCCCAAAACCAGCAGCCTTTCCCCACCCCCGAGGATGAGCACTCTCCTCCTGGCCACCGGCCCCAGGGCTCCCCGTTGGTGGCCCTCAGCCAGGGGACTGTCCCCTGGCCCCGCTCCCCCGCGGGAGGTGCCAGGATGCGGCCCCGCGCTTGACTCCAGCTTCTCTCCCTGGCAGGGTGCTACTGGTTTCCCTGGTGCTGCTGGAAGAGTTGGACCCCCCGGCCCCTCCGTGAGTACCCTGCCCGTGTCCCCCCCCGCAGGGGTGTGACGTGTGGTGGGAGGGGGGGGGCAGGAGGGTGCTGGCACCGTGGGGATGCCGGGCACGGGTCCAGCCGGCTCCACGCGGCCGCCTTGGCCCACTTGGCACCGGGACACCCCTGGCCGCCCTTCAGCCAGCGGTGGCAGCTGGCGGGGGGGGGCCCTGAGCTGAGGCATCAGCCTGACGGTGTTGCCCCCCCCTGCTCCTACCCAAGGGTAACATCGGCCTCCCCGGCCCCCCCGGCCCCAGCGGCAAGGAAGGTGGCAAAGGACCCCGCGGTGAGACCGGCCCCGCTGGCCGTCCCGGTGAGCCCGGACCTGCCGGCCCCCCCGGACCCCCCGGTGAAAAAGGCTCCCCCGGTGCTGACGGCCCCATCGTAAGTCACCCCCCTTCAAGTGATGTGACACCTTCACAGATACCAGGCGGCGTCACACCTGACGTCCCTTGGTTGTCCCCTCCATCCGGAGGGAGGTGACGGCCGCCGCCACCCCCCTGAGGTGCTGTTTGCCCCCCCCAGGGCGCTCCTGGCACCCCCGGACCCCAAGGTATCGCCGGCCAACGCGGTGTCGTCGGCCTCCCCGGACAGAGAGGCGAGAGAGGCTTCCCTGGGCTGCCCGGCCCCTCTGTGAGTACCCCCCCGCGGGACCCCCGCCCCTGTCCCCGGCTCACCGGTGCGGCCCCCCGAGGCAGGGGGATGCTCCCCGGCGTCCGACGCATCCCCGCGTGCTCTCCCCTCTGCAGGGCGAACCCGGCAAGCAAGGTCCCTCTGGTTCTCCTGGTGAGCGTGGTCCTCCCGGCCCCATGGGCCCCCCCGGCCTGGCTGGCCCCCCCGGCGAAGCTGGACGTGAGGTGAGCACCGGTGTCGTGCCGGGGGGTGAAGGGGGTGGGCGCGGGTTTGCTGCGCTGAGCACGCGCCGGCTCGTGGCACCCATGGGTGCTGAGGTCAGCGCCGGTGCCACCCAGGACCTCGTTAGCGCCCGCCTGCCCTAACGAGGGGTCTTTGCTGTTCCACAGGGTGCTCCCGGTGCTGAAGGTGCCCCCGGTCGTGATGGTGCTGCTGGTCCCAAGGTGAGTGCCCACGGCTGGGGGGCTGGGACGGGGTGACGGGGCTGCGCTCGCCCGTGCTGACCTCTCATCTTCCTCCTCTTCCTCCTCCTCCTCCTCCTCCTCGCAGGGTGACCGTGGTGAGACCGGCCCCGCTGGCCCCCCTGGTGCTCCCGGTGCCCCCGGCGCCCCCGGCCCCGTCGGTCCTGCTGGCAAGAACGGAGATCGCGGTGAGACCGTAAGTGACGCTCGGCCCAAGGAGACCCCCAGCCGCGTTCCCCACCCCGGGGCTCCGACCCCCCCGGTGCGGCAGGGTCCGGCCACCCGGTCCCGTTACGGAGCAAGGGCTCCTCCTGCGAGGCCACGGCGGGGCAGAATCCGGCCCTGGGCCCGGCTCGCACCGCTAGAGGGAGATTCCCAGCCGGGGAAGGGATGGTGGGCGTCCTCCTCGGGGTGCTGCTCCACCACCAAAGGTGGGGGACGCCCTGACCCTGTCCCCTTCTCTCCCATCCCAGGGCCCCGCTGGTCCCGCTGGCCCCCCTGGTCCCGCTGGTGCTCGTGGTCCTGCTGTAAGTTGATGTCCTCCTGCGTCCTCCCTCCGTGCTTCTGCATCCCCTTGGATGCGGGGGGCAGTGGCTGGCCTGGCCCCCGCTCAGCCCATCTCCTCCTCCTCCAACAGGGTCCCCAAGGTCCCCGTGGTGACAAAGGTGAAACCGGCGAGCAGGGTGACAGAGGCATGAAGGGTCACAGAGGCTTCTCCGGTCTCCAGGGCCCACCTGGTCCTCCTGTAAGTACCACGGGGTGACGGCGGCCGTGGGTGCTGCCCCACGTCCCGGAGCAGAAGGAGGTGCCAACGGGCCCTTTTCTCGTCTCTCCCTTTGCACAGGGCGCTCCTGGTGAACAAGGTCCTTCTGGTGCTTCTGGCCCCGCTGGTCCACGAGTAAGTCTCTTCCTGAGCCCCCTCCTGGGGGCTGCACGGGGACAGGGTCCCCGCCACGATGCTGGGGACACCTCCGTGCTCACGGCCTCTCTGCTCCCGTAGGGTCCTCCTGGCTCTGCTGGTGCCGCCGGCAAAGACGGTCTCAACGGGCTGCCCGGCCCCATCGGTCCCCCCGGCCCCCGCGGTCGCACCGGCGACGTCGGCCCTGTTGTATGTATCCACCCTGCTGCTGCTCGCCCAGAGCCGCCTGCCTTCGTCTCGTGCTCACCATCCTCCTCCTCCCGCAGGGTCCCCCCGGCCCACCTGGCCCCCCCGGTCCTCCCGGTCCCCCCAGCGGCGGCTTCGACTTCAGCTTCCTGCCCCAGCCGCCCCAGGAGAAGGCCCACGACGGCGGGCGCTACTACCGAGCCGACGACGCCAACGTGATGCGTGACCGCGACCTGGAGGTGGACACCACCCTCAAGAGCCTGAGCCAGCAGATCGAGAACATCCGCAGCCCCGAGGGCACCCGCAAGAACCCAGCCCGGACCTGCCGCGACCTCAAGATGTGCCACGGCGACTGGAAGAGCGGTCAGTGTCCCCTGTCACCCCGGGGTGCTCTCACCGCTGTCCTTCCTCCCTGCTCCTCACCTCCGTCCTCCGTCTCTCGTGGCTGCTCTCACCACCTCTCATGGGTCATCTTCACCTTCCTCACCTCCACCCCTCTGACCTGCTCCTCACCTCCCTCCCCTGCACCCTCTACCTTCTCCTCTCCATCCCCTGCACCTTCTACCACCTCGCCTCCATCCCTTCATCTCTTGCACCCTTTACCTGCTCCTCACCTCCATCCCCTGCACCCTTGTCCTGCTCCCCTCCATCCCTCCATCCCCTACACCCTCTCCCTGCTCCTCACCTCCATCCCCTGCACCCTTTCCCTGCTCCTCTCCACCTCTCCATCCCCTGCACCCTCTCCCTGCTCTCCTCCACCCCCTGTGCCCTCCACCTCTCCATCCTCCACCTCTCCAGGCTGCTCGTAGCCTCCATCCCCTGCCCCTCACCTCCACCCCTCGCCTCCGTCCTTCCACCTACGGTGGCGGCTCCGCGCTCACCCTCCCTCGCCCCCCCTGACCCTGTCCCTTCCCCGCAGGCGAGTACTGGATCGACCCCAACCAAGGCTGCAACCTGGACGCCATCAAGGTCTACTGCAACATGGAGACGGGCGAGACCTGCGTCTACCCAACCCAGGCCACCATCGCCCAGAAGAACTGGTACCTCAGCAAGAACCCCAAGGAGAAGAAGCACGTCTGGTTCGGCGAGACGATGAGCGACGGCTTCCAGGTGAGATGGGGGGCGCCGGGTGGGGGACACACACACGGACACGCGCATCGGGTGGGGACGATGAGCACCGCGATGCCCTAACGCCTCTTCCCCGGCAGTTCGAGTACGGCGGCGAGGGCTCCAACCCGGCCGACGTGGCCATCCAGCTGACCTTCCTCCGCCTGATGTCCACCGAGGCTGCCCAGAACATCACCTACCACTGCAAGAACAGCGTCGCCTACATGGACCAGGACACGGGCAACTTGAAGAAGGCCCTGCTCCTCCAGGGCGCCAACGAAATCGAGATCAGGGCCGAGGGCAACAGCCGCTTCACCTACGGCGTCACCGAGGACGGCTGCACGGTGAGCGGGGACGGGGGATCTGGGGGGGATTTCGGGGGGATTCGGGGGGATTTCAGGGGGATTCGGGGGTCCTGACTGCCCCTTCCCGCAGAGTCACACCGGCGCCTGGGGCAAGACAGTCATCGAGTACAAGACGACAAAGACATCCCGCCTGCCCATCATCGACTTGGCCCCCATGGACGTTGGCGCTCCGGACCAGGAATTCGGCATCGACATCGGCCCCGTCTGCTTCTTGTAAACCGGACCCCCCCCCACGCGTAACAGGAGAGAGTAATAATAATAATAATAATAATAAAAAAAAAAAAAACAGCCAAAAAAGGAGAAAATTTCACATGGACTTGAATTCGTGTCGGTTTCTATTCCAGCGTCTCTAAAATTATTTGCGTTTCCATAAAAAAAAAAAAAAATCAAAAAAAAAACACCAAAAAAAGCATTAAACCAAAAAAAAATATATAAAAAAAAAAAAATAAATGACTTTTCAAACAAAATAACCAGGAAGTGGGTTCGCTTGCTTGCCCTCCTCTCCTCCTCCTCCTCGGTGTCGGTCTGCCCTAAGCCCCGCGGACGGCGCCGCTCGGGCTCCCCGACAGCGCCCAGCCCGCGATGCTCACACCCCGCGGGGCCGCCCGCGCCGAGCCCCGGAGCCGGGGAGCACCCAAACGCAAACTCGGGCCGACCTTTCTCCACTGGGCTCTTTGCTACTTGCATTTCATTTTTTTTTCTCCTTTTTTTTTTTTTTTTTTTTTGTTTTTTTTTTTCCTGAAAGGAAGATGTTTAACTCTCGGTTATAATCTGCTTCTTGTCGTTGTTGTTTTTTTTTCCCCTCTTTCTTCCCCCCTCCTTGTTCTTTTTTTTTTTTTTTTTTTCCTTTTTTTTTTCTTGTTCAGGCAGCAAAAATAACACAACCCCGAGCAACCCGCGGGGACCTGGGAGCCCGGAGCCGCCACCACCCCGCTTTTTGCAGCCGAGCCCCGGTTCCGCAGGGGGGAGCTCCCCGAGTCCACCCCGACAGCCAAAGCCCTGGAGCGGAGCAAACCGGACCCATCAGTGCATATTCTCCTTTTCTGGAAGGCTACCTCACAGCTGTGGTTTTGGTTAATATTTTAATTTTTTTTTTTTTCAAGTAGTTTTAGTATTTTTTTTTTATTTCTTTTTCAGCCGTGCCGGGACTTTCCTGCCAGGTTCAGAGCAAAGGTGCTAAGTTTTGTCTATTTTTTTTTTTCCCTCTCCATTTTTGCTCTTTTTTTTTTTTTTCTTTCCCTCCGTTCAAGGTCCCCCTGGAGTTCTGGGACTTTTGTCCCGATTTTTGCTCTTTTATTTCGGTCCCATTTCAGAGGCTCAAGTGGCGCAAAGCCACCGAGCCGGGGACCGCGTGGTGCTACAGACACGGGGCTGCCCGAACGGATGCAAGTCTTGGGTTGATTTTTGAATTTCCCTCTATTTTTATTTTATTTTTTTTTTAAATTCCCCCTCACCCTTTTGCTGCCCGGGTCGACTTGTGAATTTTCTAAAGGTGCTATTTAACCCCACACCCCCCCACGCATCCTGACAGCGAGGCACGGAGGCAAATGCAAGGTCGAGCCAAAAAAGCCTTGGAAGGGAAAGTAAAGCACGGGGAAAGCAGCCCTGGCTCCCGGGCTTCGCAGGTGGACTCCATCTCTGCTCTCATCTTCCAGCAGCTCTTTCTCCATCCATCCATCCATCCATCCACACATCCATCCATCCATCATCATCATCATCTCCCCCCGCTTCTCTGCCCCCCGCGCCCCCCAGCCTCTCTCCTCCTCTCTTGCCGCGCGGAGGGGCCGAACCCACCCCGACTGCCGGCCCATCTCCCGGCGAGGCGGATGCTCCAGGAGTCTGTACCTAGTTTGTATATGTATAATAATTTGAGATGTTTTTAATTATTTTGACTGCTGAAATAAAGCATGTGAAATGATCCGACAAACCTGTGCTGCTTGCGCCCTCGTCTCTCCCGCGCCGCCGGGGATGGGGTCTGGGGATGGGGTTGGGGACGGGAGCCCCTCGCCGTGTCCTCGCCGCTCTCCTCCTGCCACGCTTCTGCGCTCCCGTCCTCCTCGCCCGCCCCTGTGCAGCCCCCGCCGCCCCCCCCCCCCACCTCTTCCTCCTCCTCCTCCCCGCTCAGCCCAACAGGCTGGGAGAGGGGTGGGGGGACAGCGGGAGCCACCCCCAGAGAGCAGGGGGCTGGGGAGGGCTTGGGGAGCACCCGTGGCCAAGGGGGCTTTGTGCTGTGCCCCCCCCCCCCTCCAGGATGGGAGGAAGGGAGAGGTGGGGGGGCGTAGAGAAAGCTGGGGGGCTGCTAGCACATGGGGGGCTGCTGGCACAAGGTGGGGTCACACAGCTCAAGGTGCCCCCACCCCACACACCCAGAGGTGCCCAGCAGAGCTGGCGTGGGGAGGGGGGGGCACAGGGACACAAAGGTGCTGTGAGCGGGGACGGGAACTGGGTGCGGGGGCTCTGTGCTCGCTATGGGGTGCAGAAAATGTGCTGGGGGGTGCAGGTAACATGTCATGGGGTGCGAGCACACTGTAGGGTGCAGGCAAGAGGTGCCCCCGTTCGCAACAGGAGCTGGGTGCACGCTGCAGCTTGCAGCAGGAGCCGGCCACCCACGAGCCGTGCGTGCATGGGGTGCCACGCGCCTCTGGGGGAAGAACTGGGGGGGGGGGGACGGACACCCCCAATCCGGGTGCAAGTGAGAGCAGCATGCGCCGCAGCCTGCGCACCGCCTTCCTCCCCGCCTGCCCTGGCCCGTCAATGGCTCCTCTTGTTCCGCCGTGGGGCCCCCGTGTTTTCCTAACCCCCACCCTGGCGCCTGCCCCGGCTGCCGTGAATGAGGCTCTGTCTTCGGGCAGGGCTGCGGGGCCGGGGCACCCATCAGGGGGGCGGGCAAGGGGGGGTTAAACCGGCTGGCGGGTGCCGAGCAGGATGCCTGGGGGAGAGCGGTGAGGGCTCCGGGGTGCTGCAGGTGAGCCGGGGGGTGTCGGGGTGCTACGACAAGGCCACGGGGCTGCAGCCACCCAGCGGGGTCCCTGTGCCCCCAAATTGGCTTTCTGTGAGCCCCCCACCCTGCTTGTGGGGTCGGCGTGTGCCCTGGGGTGTGAGGCTTGGGGAGGGGGGAGCATGGGTAGAGGAGGGTGGGGAGGGGGTGCCCCCTGCGAGCAGATGGGGCAAAGCAGCTGAGGAGGGGGCAGAGGGAAGCGGGGACCCCCAACCCCATGATCGCCGACCAGGACCCCAGCCCCACAGCACCCAGCGTGCCCCCCTCAACCCCCGGGGGGCAGCCACTGCAGAGAACCAGTATACCCAGTGCAGCAACACTACTGGGACCTGCCCTGGCTGGGACAGAGCAAAAAGGTCATGATAAATATCGATTTTAGCTAAAATCTCATTAAAAGAGGTTGAAAATATCTATTCTAGTAAAAAGTGGGGGGGCGATGACAGTGGGAACAAGACCAGGGACATCCCCAGCACCTTTAGGGCCACCCCCAGTCCTGCAGAGCAGCTGTGCAGCAATGCTCAGGGCTGCACCCCAAAAGTCCCACTGCCCACCCCCCCAGACCAGCCAGGTTTGGCGGCTCACACAGGGAAATGAAGCAGAGGAAACATCTCATTGCTGAAGAGCCACTTTACCGGGTAAATGCCACCCCAGGGCAGAACAGAGCCCAAAGCAAGCTCGTCCTGTGGAGGCAACAGCGACACAGCCCCCAGTTACCTGGAAATGGGGAGAAAAAGGGTCATTCCTCCCCCAAAAAAAGAAGGATGTGGGTCCCATGGCTCCTATTTAAGGGTTTTAGCCGCTCCCTGAGCCAGCTGGGGCAGATTAGGTTGGATGGGATTTGGGTAGGACCCGCTCTGCCCCCCAGCACACCTGGATGGTGATCACCACCCCCAAATAACTGCAGATTCCCCCCAAGATACTCCCCGCGTAGCCGGGTGGTCCCATGCAAAGTCACCCCCAAGCCCTGCGCCACCCCTCAGGCGCCGCCCCGGTGCCGCCGCTCACCGCTGCGGGATGAGGGGGGCGCGCGCCCCGTCCCCGCGCCCCGGCATGGGGTTGATGCGCTGCCCCGTGCGGACGTTGAACATGGGCAAGGTGGAGAGCGGCCGCGGGACGTCCCGGCTGCTGGCCATGCTCCTCAGCTCCTCCGTGTCGCCGTGGATGGGGCTGTGGTGCACCAGCGGGATGCTGGGGGGGGGGGAGTGGGAAGGGGAGGTGGGTGCAGAGCCGCCCCCGCCCCTTTTGGGGAACGGGGTTTTTGGGGGGTTCTCCTCGCCCGGTGTGAGCCCGGGGGTGGATGGTGAAGTAAAGCGGCTCCTGGTGCTCCAGCCTTTGTCTGTGTGGGGTTATTGGGGGGGTGGAGGAGTGGGGGCGCTTTTGGGGAGGGGGGGCCTCCAGGATCCAGCACCCCCATCAGCTGACAGCGGCTGCTGCTCCCTGTCACCTCCCCGTCCCTGTGCCCCCGCCCGGGGGACGGCGCGAGCGGGCCCCCCCCCAGCAACCACACAGTCGGGGCGCAGGGACTTACTCAGACGTCTCCAAGTCCCGTTTTTGCCTGCAAAATGGAGCAGAAATGGGAAAAAAAAGCAGATGGTGAGAAGTGCTGTCACCACCCCCGGGTTGTCCCCGGGCCACGAGGGCTAGGGAAGGGGACACTGAACCAGAGTGCCCATGTCCCACATACGGGGGACCCCTGTGCCCTCCCCTTGGGTTCGGGGTGCCAGGCTGTGCCCCCCCATGCCCGACTCACACTCCCTCCCTGCGACAGCACATGAGGTGGCCCAGGAGCAGGCAGAGCAGCGCGGCCACCGCCAGCGGCACCAGCAGCGTCAGCAGGAAGCCGGGCAGGAGGTCCTGGGCTGGCGACTCGGTGGGGGGCTGGAAATCACCCCCGTCCTCCAGCACCCCGGGACCCCACACCAGCCCCGGGGTCGTGGGGGTGGGCAGGACCTCCAGCTGGAATTTAGGAGGGGTGGTGAAGGGGTGGCATTGGGGGCATTGCTGGGTTGGGGGGGGACACAGCACGGGGGTCTCACCAGGGTGAGGTTGCACCAGCGGATGGCGAAGTGGGGCGCGAAGGTGTCGTAGCAGGAGGCGAGGGGCTGCTGGCCCAGGCGGCAGAGGAAGCGGCTCTGCGGCGAGGCGGCGGCGGCGAGGCACGGCGAGAAGGCGGCGTGGGAGCCCACCTTCACGTACACCCTGCGATTTGGGGGGGGGGCTGCCTGGAGGGGACCTCCAAAACCCCTGCATGGGGGACAGGGGAGAGTTTCCCACATGCGACCCCAAGCCAGGTGGCCGGGTGATGGCCCCCGTACCCCTCCTTGCGTCCCTCGATGGGCAGGGGCACGCGGCCACCGCGGTCCAGGGCGGAGGTGACGTTGATGATGCTGAGGTCGCTCTGCTCCCAAACGCCAGCCGCCGCCTGCCCGAAAAGCTCCCGCGCGGGGGCTGGCAGCAGCTCCTCCACGTTCCTGTTCCCCACCAGGAATTCGCCCTGGTACGGCGGCTCCCCCCCTGCGGGACATACACGAGACACCCGTGGGGACCACCCCGTGCGGGGGCTCAGAGGCAGAGCGTTTTGGGGGGGGGCGCACAGCCCTCACCTGGAGCGGGGACGACGGCGAGGACGAGCCGCTGTGCCACCGTCTCGTAGGTGAGCCGCTTGTGCGCCAGCACCTGCAGGAGGACGAGACGGCCTCGAGGATGCCAATTCCAGCCCCGTGGCGCACACCCCGGCACCCCGTGCCGCCCCCTTGCACGAGGCCGTGCGCTTTGCACGAGGCCGGGCACTTACCTCGATGACGTGCGTGCCCACCTCGGCCGCCGTGGGGCAGCCGTAGAGGAAGCCGGGCTGGTGGGCGCTGCGCTGGGCGAAGCGCAGCCACCGCGGCAGGTCGGGGTGCTCCAGGAGGTGGGCGTGGAAGGTGATGGGGGCGGCTGCCGGGGGGGCCGGGACGCACGGACACGGGGACATGGGACACACGTGTGTCATCGGGTGGGACCCCTGCCCCGCAAACCTTTCCCGACAGAACGCTCCCCATGAGGGAGCTGGGTCCAAGGAGCGTCCTGATCCCCTTTTGGGGCTGAACGACCTCAAATGGAGGTGCCCCCCCCACCTCAACCCAGCAGTGCTCGAGGGCAAGAGGTCCCCGAATGGATGTGGGGGGACGGATGGACGGACGGATGGATGCTAGGAGGGAGATTTGGGTCACGGCTGCTGGGGGAAGGAGTAAGCCACTGCCCCCGTTAGCTGGGTGTTCACACAGATAGGGGACACTCCTCCCCCCCCGGGAGCCCAGCCCCCACAGGGCCCCCTCGTCCCTTCTCCCCTCGGCCTGACCCTCACCATCATCATCATCCTCTCCCTCGTCGAGGAAGGCCTCCTGGAACAGCTCCCGCTCCAGCTCGTGGACGAAGATGGCTCCGGTCTCGAGGGAGACGTGGTGGTCGGGGAGGGTGGCCCGGGTGCCCCCCAGGACCAGGGCTGTGGCCAGGCACGGGGCTGGAGCCGGGGCGGGGGACGCGGCTCCTCCCTGCCTCAGTTTCCCCATTGCCCAGCACCCCCATGGCACCCACAGTCCCCCCCAGCTGCATGTCCCTGTGGTGCCAGGCGCTGGGACAGCGGGGTGGGCTATTTCTGGGAGGTGTTGGGGACAGGGAAGGGGACAGGAATGGGGACAGGGACAGCACCTTCCTCTTCCCCTATCTCTTCCCCTTTCTCTTCTGGGGGAGCTCCACACAGAGAGCTCCCCCCTCAGTCCCCAGCCCGCCTGGCACCAGGGACAGGACGGATTTATTTAGCTCTGTCCCCCCATCCCCTCCCATTCCCTCCCCATTCCCTGTCCCATTCTGGGGGTTCCCCCCGCCATGCCCTCCTTGCTGGGGGGCCCCCCAGCCCAGCCGTGTCCCCAGGGTGGGTGACGGGGCTGCCACTCGCCTGCCAGCACCCAGACCCGCAGCAGCTCGGGCGCCTCCATCTTCACCGGGAGCGGGGCCAGCGCCTGAGTGACAGCGGCAGCGGGGCTGGCCGGCCTGGGGGGCCCAGCTGGGGGGCACGGGGACACGGCGGGGACCCTGCCACAGCCACCTCCTGCCAGCCTGCCCTTGTGCCACTGAGTCCCTTCTGCCCCTGGGGAGGAACGGGGACACCAAGGGGTCCCTTGGGTACGTGGTGGGACCCCGCTGCGCCCTCTGCTCTGGGTGGGTTTGAGCTGGTGCCACCACTTGTGGGTGTTGGGATGGCAGTGGGGGCACAATGGGACATGATGGGACACGATGGGACACAAAGGAGCACAGCAAGACACAGTGGGGTACAGTGGGACACGATGGGGCACAGCAGGACACGATGGGGCATGACGGTGTACGGCAGGACACAGCAGGGCAGGGGAGGGGACAGCGGAGCACGATGGGCACAATGGGACATAATGGGGCACGGTGGGGTACAGCAGGGCACAAGAGGGCACGGGGGGCACAGGAGGACACATTGGGACACAACTGGGCATGGCTGGGCACAACAGGGCACGACGGGGCACAACAGGACACGATGGGGCACAACAGGACACGATGGGACACGACAGGACATGATGGGACACGACAAGGCACAATGGGACACAACAGGATACGATGGGACACGACAGGACACAATGGGACACGACAAGGCACAATGGGACACAACAGGACATGATGGGACACAACAGGACATGACAGGACACAATGGGACATGACAGGACACGATGAGACACCACAGGACACGACGTGACATGACAGCGCACCACGGGACACGACGGTGCACAACTGGGCACGCCAGCACGGTGTGACACATAGGAGTGTGGGGACATTTGGGGACAGCCGACCCCCCCGCCAGCGTGGCACGTGGCCGGCCAGCACCGGTACCCCGCACACACACGTCCATGGGGTGCATGCGTGTGCAAACGCGTGTGCGTGTACGAGGTGGGGGCGCAGAACCAAGGGCCAGCCCTTGGCAGGACGCAGCGGGGAGGGTGCTGGGACACCGCAGGGCTGGGGGGGGGGGGAAGGAGCTGTGGGGGGGGGACAGGCTTTGCAGCGGAAGGGGAAGGGGGGGGCCGTGGGGGCCGTCGCGCCGCGCCGCGTCACGCCACGTCACGTCTCGTCACGCACAAAGGGCCGGCACGCTGCGTCGGGCGGCAGCGCAGCAGCTGCAGGGTCCTGGCGCCCCCACCTTCACCGGCGTGGGCCCCCCCCACCGGCCTGTCACCGGGGGGGGACACAAGTAGGGGTGTCCCTAACCTGTCCCCTCCCCTCCCAGTCCACATTAGTGTGTGGCTCTTTTGGGGCGCTCGTCCCACAGGCACCCCAAAATGGTGCCACGCTGTGCACTCTGGTCCCCATGGTGCCTGTACTGCTGGGAAGGGTGCAGACCCCAAATAACCCCCCCCAGAATATTCCCCCTCCTGTCCCCCCCCAGTTTAGGTGTGGGGAAATGGGCAGCACCCTGGGGAGGGGCATGGGTTTGTGGGGACAAAAAGTAAATGGGGACCCTGCAGGGACACGCTGGGACACCCCGGGAAGCTGTGGGGGTGGGGGCGTGGGGACCAGAGGGATGGGAGCAGGGGACATGGGGACAAAACTGGGGGGCATGGGGGGGAGCAGGGGGATGCGGGCACAGAGCCAGGAGGGGTGCAGGGACAGGATGGGGGGACATGGGTATGAAAGTGGGGGGACACGGAGCAAGGAATAGGGGACATGGGGGGTGTGGGTACAAAACCGGGGGACATGGGACAGGCTGGGGACAAGGCTACAAAACTGGGGGGATACGGGGACAGGAGGGGGGGATGCGGGGACAGATAAAGGGGATGTGGGGACAAAAGTGGGGGTTTTGTCACCAGGACTGGGGGGACACAGGGACCATCCTGGGGGCCACGGGAACAGGACTGGGGGGGCAGAGGGGCAGAAGCAGTGTGGCCACGGGGCAGGGGCTGAGGGTCCCCAGGGATGAAATCGGGGGGCCCTGGGGACACATGTGGGGTGGGGGCAGACCTGAGGGGGGCCGTGGGGACAGAGCTGGGGTGGGGGGACATTGCACACAAGGCTGGGGAGGGGACAATGATGGGGGACACGGACAGGACACATCCCCAGCCACGCAGAAGGGACGGGTGGGGAGAGCTGGGGGCTGCAGGGGACCACGGCGGTGCCGCCGGGCCCGGTGCCACCGGTGGGCATGGGTAAGGGGGGGGGACGGGACACGGGGAGGGGATCGGGGTGACGGCGGCGGCGAGGCCGAAGCGCGGCGGCGAGGAAGAGGAAGAGCAAGAGCGCGTCGCTAAGACCCAGAGGGCTCTGCGGGCAGCGGGGCGGGCGGATCGCAGGCAGCAGCGGCTCCATCACCAGCGCAGCGGCGGAGAAAAAGGGGAAGAGGAGGAGAAGGGAGGAAGGAAGGAGGGCCGGGGCGGAGGGGGGGGGGCGCGCTGGGCCCCCCCGAGGCTGGCGATGGCCTGACCGGGTCCCCGGCGGCCCCCCGGCAGCGGCCCCCTCCCCGCGCCCCAGCAGCCGGCGGGCGATGCGGCGCGGCGGCGGCGGCGGCGGCGACGACGGGGCAGGATGCTGAGGACGGAGGCAGCGAGCGGGGCGGCAGCCCCGGGCGGCAGCGGGGGGGCCCCGGGCGGCGGAGCGGGCAGCGGGGGGCTGAGGAGCGCGTCCCCCCACCGCAACGCCTACGAGGCCACCATCCAGGCCCTGAAACCCACAAAGGATGCCGAGGGCGAGGATGGCAAGAAAGCCCGCGGCAAGAAGTATGGCTCCAACGTCCACCGCATCAAGAACATGTTCCTGCAGATGGGGACGGCGCCGGGCCCCGAGGGCGCCTGCGACTTGGCCAAGGGCAAGGAGAAGCCCGTCCGCCTCTCCTTGCCCCGGGCCAGCAGCCTGAATGAGAGCATGGAGCAGGGCAGCCTCCTCAAGCTGGGCACCAGCGTCTCGGAGCGGGTGAGCCGCTTCGACTCCAAGCCCGACAAGCCCTTCTCCAAGCTGCAGGAGACCCGCAAGATCTTCGAGCGGAGCCCGCAGGAGAAAGAGGCCACCACCAAGCTCCTGCTGCGCAAGGAGCGGGCCGGCTTCCAGGACCGCAAGCTGGACGTGGTGGTGAAGTTCAACGGCAGCACCGAGTCCTTGGACAAGCTCGACACCGAGGCCGTGTCGCCCACCGTCAGCCAGCTCAGCGCCGTCTTCGAGAAGGCCGACCTCCGCAACAACCTCCACAAGACGCCGGGGCGCGCGGGGCCGCTCAACTCCAAGCTGGTGAGCAAGCGGTCCCGCGTCTTCCTGCAGGGAGCCGAGGCCGGCAAGGCCGAGAGCCGGACGGGAGACGGCCCCGCCGCCCCGGCACGGCCACGGCCGGCCGAGGAGGAGAAGGCAGCGGGCAAGGCCGGGAGGCCGGCGGAGAAGGATGGCAGCGTCCCGCGGGTGCAGGAGGTCTGCAAGATCAAGCCGGTGGAGGTGGAGGAGAGCGGAGAGTCGGAGGCCGAGGCGGAGGCCGGCGAGCCGGTGCCAGCGCCTGAACCGGCCAAGGGGGCCGAGGGGCCGGCGCCCCCCGAGCCGCGCCTGGAAGGGGGCGAGGAGCCCCCCTACGCCGAGGAGGGCGTCAAGGGTGAGCGGGCGGACGAGGGCGACCTGTACGACGAGTCCAAGAAGGAGGACTTCTCCGAGGCGGACCTGGTGGACATAAGTGCCTACAGCGGGCTCGGGGAGGACTCGGGGGGCAGCGGGCTGGATGAGGACGAGGAGGCTGATGGGCTCTACGAGCCCGAATCCAGCTGCGTGGAGATCCCCGGGCTGTCCGAGGAAGAGGAGCCCGTCCCCAACCGCAAGATCCAGTTCAGCACGGCCCCCATCCAGGTGAGCCCGGCCGCGGGGTTTTGGGGGTACCCGGGCAGCGCTGGGGAGGAGCTGGTGGCCCAGCCTGGAGAAGGGCAGAGGGGCTCTGATGCGCCCTTGCACCCCAAAAGGACCCCTTGGGGGAGCACCCGGTGGCTGGGTGCAGCCGGATGGGAGATGGTCCAGGCACACTGGTGGGGTCGCAGCCCCGGCATGGCCACACGGGGAGGGGACGGGGATGCGGCGTGGGGCGGGTACCCTGGCCGTGGAACCCTGGGGACGGTGGCACATGGCAGGAGGGTGACATCGGGACCTAACGGGGCGGCACGTTTGCACCATGTGCCCCAGGAAGGGCCGGGAGCCACTCAGTATTTTGGGTGGGGATGCCCAAAAGATCCGGCTGGGCCCTGAATGCTGCCGGCTGCCACCAGGCCATGCCACCACCCCTCTGCACAGGTCCCCAGGGCCCCTCAGTGCTGGGACCCCTCCCGGAGCCAGTGTTTTATGGGGGAGGATGTTTGCTCCCCCCCTTTTCCCCCCCTCTCGGGCCCAGCGCGGGACCATTTCGGGAAGTGGAGGAAGGGGAAGTGTCTCAGCAGCACGGGCAGGCGGGGGCCAGCCACGAGAGCTGCCCGCCCCCCCCCACACCCCGGCAGTATGGGGACGCAGGGACAGCGCCGGGATTTGGGGTCCCCATCTCGTGCCAAGGTCCCTGGCCGGTGCCAGCGGTCGCACAGCGGGGAGAAGGGGCCGTGCCGCTATTTCGGGGCTTTCTCTCGTGCTCCTATCCCCTCAGCTGGAGGAACAGAAATTGCTTTGTGCCGAGCGGGGTTATTTTTAGCGGCACGGCCTATATTCTGGCTCTGAGTCAGCGGCGGGTGGGTGGCCCCACCTGGGACGGGGGACGAGGACCACAGTGGCCCGGCGCAGGGACAGGGTCCCACGGTGGCCGCGCACCGGCTGGGCGCACGTCGGGGGTTCGGCGCCGTGGGGACCAGCCGGCCCGTCTCCAGGAAGGGATTTCCCCTGTGGATGCGCAGTGGAGGTTTTTGGGGTGCTCTGCTCCCCCAGGTGCTGCATTCAGCCTCCGGTGTTTGCCCCTTGCCCTGTCCCTCCGTGGGGTCCCGTGCGCATGGGTGGGCAGGGCACCCACATGTCCTGCACCCTGAGCATCCTGAGTCCCCTGTGACCAGGAGGCACTGGGGACCCTGGCACCAGCACCCACCCTGCACCCAGGGATGGGGGTACCTGCTGCCAGCCCCCTCCCCAGGCCATTTGCTGCCCCCGTCTGCTTCTCCCTTGGGAATTGCCCCGGGTCCCCTGCGCATCCCAAACACCCCGAGGACCTCGGCACAGAGCACAGCGGGATGTCCATGCCTGGACCCCCCTGGCGACCACATGCAGGGCGACAGAGGCAGGTCCCCAGTTTGTCCCCAGCACTCCTGCGTGCCACCCAGGAGGGTCCTGCCCATCTCGGTGTCACCGAGCTTTGTGCGATGGCCCTTGACACTCATCCCTAAATACCCTTTGTTGCAAGGCTTTAGCGGTGCGGTGTTAGCCCTAATCCACCGCAGCCCCTCCGGGGACATCTGCTGCGCTCAGCACCAGGACCCCCATGCCTGGGTGACACCCCCAGGCTGGGGAAGGGGAGAGGATGAGGGGAGGACTGGGGGAATGAGTCTGGTCTGCTGCCCTGAATCACGTGGCTTCGAGAGGCCACTGCTGGTGCACCCCATCTGTCCGTCTGTCCATCATCTGTCCATCCATCCAGTTATCTGCCTGCCTATCCAGCCATCCCTTGGTCCATCCATCTGTCCTTCCACCTATCCGTCTGCCATGTCATGCACCCATCCATCCGTCCATCTATCTGTTCATCTGTCCATCCATCCACCTATCTGTCCATCCATCCATCTGTCCATCCATCCATCCACACACCTCTCTACCCGCTCACCCACCAAGCCACCCTTCTCTGCCTCCCTTGGTCCATCTATGTGTCCTCCAGTCCATCTGTCCATCTGCCATTACACCCCTTCAACCATCCCTCCATCCCCCCCTCCATCCATCTGTCTGTCTGTCCGTCCATCTGTCCATCCCCCCCTCCATCCATCTGTCTATCCGTCTGTCTGTCCATCCATCCATCCATCCACCAATCCCTCCATCCCTCCCTCCCCAGGACAGAGGGCACGGAGCCACCTCTACTCCCAAGGCCACCCCAAGCCCCCCTCCGTGCTTCCTCAGACCCTTCCTCATCCCACAGCGAGACGTGGGGCTGGGGGGGTTCTCCGGTGCCTCGTAGGATCAGTAACCCCCTCTCCATGCCCCCGCCCCGCCACCCGTCTCCCTCCCACACCAGGTCTTCAGCACTTACTCCAACGAGGACTACGACCGCCGCAACGAGGACGTCGACCCCATGGCCGCGTCGGCCGAGTACGAGCTGGAGAAGAGGGTGGAGCGCCTCGACCTCTTCCCCGTGGAGCTGGAGAAAGGTTGGTCCTGGCCCCGTCCTGCTCCCCAACACCTCGGGGATGGATCCGAGGTGACCCCATCGGTGTCAGGCGTTCGTAGCCACCGCTGTGCCACCCCCGGGACACGGCTCTCTGTCTCCGCAGACTCCGAAGGGCTGGGGATCAGCATCATTGGCATGGGTGCGGGGGCCGACATGGGCCTGGAGAAGCTGGGCATCTTCGTCAAGACGGTGACGGAAGGGGGGGCGGCCCACCGGGACGGCAGGTACGGGGTGCCCGGCCCCAAATCCCACCCCTGGACTCCTGCTGCTGCACTCCCCTGGGCTTTGGGGGGGTAATAGAGGGGCCGGTCCCGGAGCTGGGAGACGCTGGGGAGGTGGGCAGGGGGTGGCAGCACCGTGACGGTCCCCTTGTCCCCAGGATCCAGGTGAACGACCTGATCGTGGAGGTGGATGGCACCAGCCTGGTGGGGGTGACGCAGAGCTTCGCCGCCTCCGTGCTCAGGAACACCAAGGGGCGCGTCCGGTAGGGCCCGGGGCTGGGGGACACACGGGGACACGCTGCCCCCACAGCACCCCCTGCCCCAAAATACCCCCGATCCCTTCTGTCCCCATGGCCACTGCCTGCCCTATGCCACCTTGCCTCCCCAAATCCCCACCGTGAACATAATGCGCCCCCAAATCCGTCACTCCCAGGAGCATCCTAGCAGGGATGCCCCCCACCTGAACCTCCCCTGTCTGTGCCACCTGGGCGTCCCCTATCTGAGTCCCCCCTGCCACCTGAGCCCCCCCTGTCCCCAGCTGAGCCCCCCGCTGTCCCCGCAGGTTCCTCATCGGGCGGGAGAAGCCGGGCGAGCAGAGCGAGGTGGCGCAGCTGATCCAGCAGACGCTGGAGCAGGAGCGGTGGCAGCGGGAGATGATAGAGCAGCGCTACACCCAGTACACCGAGGACGACGAGGAGGTGAGGGAGGGGACAGCACCCCCCAGGAGGGGACACACGCGGCCTCTGCCCGATTCGGTGACTCGGTTTCCCCAAGCGAGGGTCCCGGGGGGGGAGCTGCCGTGTGCCAACCTTGCTCCGTGCCCACTGCAGACGGGGGAATACGCCACGGACGAGGAGGAGGAGATGAGCCCCATGTTCCCCAGCGGCGAGATGGCCATCGAGGTGTTCGAGCTGGCCGAGAACGAGGACACGCTCTCGCCGGTGGAGATGGACCCCGAGAAGCTGGTGCACAAGTTCAAGGAGGTGAAGAGGGGCTGGGGGCAGGGGGGGGGGGGAATGTGGGTGCGCATGGGGGCGGTGCGGGGCCGTCCCACCACGTCCCCACGAACGCCTGGCTCCTCTCGCAGCTCCAGATCAAGCACGCCGTCACCGAGGCTGAGATCCAGCAGCTGAAGAGGAAGGTGAGCGGGTCCCGGGTGCGCCCCCCACCTCCCCAGATCCCCCGCATCTCCTGACCCCTTCCCAGATCCCCACGTCTGCCCCCCAGCCCACCCAGAGGTGCCATGCCGTGCCATGCCGTGCCATGCCGTGCTGTGCCATGCCGTGCTGTGCCATGCCGTGCCATGCCGTGCTGTGCCATGCCGTGCTGTGCCATGCCATGCCATGCCGTGCTGTGCCGTGCCATGCCATGCCATGATGTGCCATGCCGTGCTGTGCCGTGCCGTGCCGTGCCGTGCTGTGCTGTGCCATGCCATGCCATGCTGTGCCATGCCATGCCGTGCTGTGCTGTGCCGTGCCATGCCATGCCATGACGTGCCATGCCGTGCTGTGCCGTGCCATGCCGTGCCATGACGTGCCATGCCGTGCTGTGCCGTGCCACGCCATGCCATGCC
>CM021757.1:3091370-3118388 GCA_011075105.1 Heteronetta atricapilla
AACTGGCACAGAGTCCTGGTGTGTGTGGGGTTGTGTAAAGGCTCCCCCAGGGAGTTGAGGTGTTCCCCTTGTATCATGGTGCAGCAGCAGCTTACTCGGGCTCCTCCGTTTTGGGGCGCTTTGCCCTGAAACACGTAGTTTAGGAAGGGGGTGCTGGGAAAAGGAACGTGGGCCGCTGACAGTCAGCCCCACAAATGGTTCCACCACAACATGGCCCCAAAAAGCGGCCCTACCAGAGGGCATCGTCCCACTGGAGGATATGACCCCAAAACCAGCCACACTGGGGAGACAGCCCCAAAAAGATCCCCACCAGGTGGATACCACCTCCGAAACAGCCCCAAAAAAACTGAAAAATCCCCCCAAAGAACCCCAAAAATGGCCCCTGCAGAGGGACAGAGCCCCCCAGAACAGCCTCACGGTCCCAAAAATGCCCAGCAGCCGGAGCTCCGTGCCAGGGCATCGCATGGTGGCCACAAAGGCTGGGCCTGGCCAACCCAGCTCCGCTCCTGCCCTTGTTCATGAGTGGCAACGAAGGGCTTGATGCTAGGGGAGGAAAGCAGGAACCCAGAGCAACCCCAAACAGGCGGAGGGCTCCCAGCCCCTGCCACGCCAACCTGAAGGTGGCAAAACCTCACCGTGAAGGCAAATAAAAGCGGTCCAGTGAACGGAGATCCCTCCTTGATGCACGCCTTTAGCTGTAACTCACCTGATACGGGGCGGTTTCACAAGAAAAAATAAAAATCCTTTTGAGAACCGCGTAGATAGCACGGGCTTCTGAGCTGAAAACAGCACAGCCCTTGGGAAGCCGTGTGCCAGAGGCACTGCAGCTTCTCCTTGGGGTTCCTGGCACATTTAACAAGCCCAGCTCGGCCGCTTTGCTGGATAAAATTCAGCTTGCTTCACCAAGAAGCCCCCGGGGCAGTAAGGCAGCCGCGCAGCACCAGGCTCCAGTTGCGGGCCCAGAACCAACGGTCTCAGGCTACAGAAAGTGCTGGTGAGGGGCTTGTCCTGCCACTGCTCCCCCGGGGAACCCGACAAGGCTGCTCTTGCAGCAGCCCCCGAGGCGGAGAAAAAGCAACCGAGGGCCGAGGTGGAGGTGACGGAGCGGCCTCACACCCACGCTGCCAGGTACCGGCTCCAGCCACCGCCAGGCAGGAGGGACGGGAGGAGGCTGGAGAGCAGCCGAGGGGCTCCCAGGGAGCTCTGGGGATTGATTCCAAGACGAAACAATAATAGATTTTAAACTGTTGAGTGTATGTGTAACACACGGACTTGGTTGTTGGGTATCACCCGGCTCTCCTAGTGGTTTGTGACAGGCTCTTTACTTCAGATCCCAAAGTAGGCTGATATTTCATCAGGTGACAGCTTGTCCTTGCAAGGCCCAGACAAAGATTTACGCTAGTATAAAATTAATAAAGCCTCCACCTTACCCATGCCTCCCTTAATTCAAGACAGTCTAAGCATCTGTGCGGCCGACACTTTCAGGCAAGCAGATTTAGACAAAAAGAAGCACATACATGGGAGTTTCCCTGAAGAGGTAAGTTGTTTGCTGCACAAATGTGATCTGTATCAGTTTTTATGGCTTAGAAAAAGCAATGGGAAAGCTCAGTGATTTGGAAAGGGCTGGAAGGCTCGGGCCATCCAGCTTACAGAACGTCTCTCCCCTATAGGTTGCTGGTTTAAGTGCCCACAGCAGGTACAAGCTCTTCAGTCACTTGTGGTTTGAGCTGGTGTCCTCTGTTCGATTCCTACCGGCAGGTTCTCAGCTCTACAAAGCTGTGAAAGAGGCCCAGAACAAAAGCGGCCGAGCAGGCCAACTCTGCTTCTTCCCTCCTCCCGAAAACCTCTCCCTAGTCGTTCCCTAAGAGGCAGTGTCAGGGGAAATGTAGTATTGCTACCGTCCATGCCGAATGTGTTTGGGAATAACACAGGGGGTTTTTAGTAAATTGTTAGTCCAGTATTTTAAGAAAGCAACACAAGAACAGCTGCCACACGTAGATGTTCTTTGCAGGACTCTAGTCATCACAGTAGATGTCTTATTGCCATTATGTCTCTTACAAAATAGCATCACTAGAAAGCTTGAGCTGGAGATGAGTGGTCATTGCAAGTACAAACATCTGTGGCCGTACACCATCACGTCCACAAGAGGAGCAAGGTGTCTGTTCCTACCCAGAGCTGGATATTGCTGGGAGAGGAGAATTGGGATTTCTGTGCACAATTTAGGAGCGGGAAAGGGTTGTCTTAAAGACAGAACAGCAGTAAGTCCTAGACACTAAGTCTGAGGGGAAACCAGTCCCATTCACCTTGTCGTGTATCAGCCCCGGAAGGTCGGCTTCCAGATTGTTCTCAGTGACGCTAATTCAGTCTGATTAGTGGTCTCTAGGCTGCAGACACCAGATTTATTGTCTTAGCTGAGGAATTTTGGAGCAAGCAGCGTCCTGGCAGACAGTGCAGGGCAACGCATGGGTGATTGTGGAGCCATCACATCAACACCTTTTCCCTACGAATTACCAGCGTGGTTTATTTTAAAATCCAAGCGAGGCTACAGAGTCACGGGTCACAGTGGTGTTCCCAGCCAGGACTGGTTGTCATATCACTCGCACTCACACGGGAGACAATCTAGGTAACTGTGCAATGCTTTTTCCTTCCAGGATTCCCCTCCACGACGCACAACAGAAAACCAGAAAGGAGGTGATGTGATTGCTTACTGGCCCCGCGAGCCAGAGGGATCCAGCTGGTTCAGCTCAGACTGATCCAGCAGTTCAAAGTCATCCCCTTCCGCATCAGTGTCCAAATCCGAGCTGGCCGTTCTGAGGTAAGTCTTTGCACCTCTTTGGGGATTGTCACTGTGCGAAGAGCCCTGCTGAGCGGCTCCTGACAGCGCAAGCTGTATCATCCCTCTGGTGACAAACCCAGCGATGTTGTTAGTGAGATTCTGTACAGCTGGCAGTGCACCGGCTTCTTCCTGGTAATAAGGGAAATGCAGCTCTTCTGTGACTTGCGGGCGGTAAGCCAGACTTGGGATCCCAATGCTGGTGTCATCTTCGTCATCTAGGCCAGTCGCTTCTGGGTTGATGGAAGGGAAGTCAGGGAGATCCCTGGCGAAAGATTCTTCTGGGTCACTGTGACCATCCAGGTCTGGAAGAGGAGAGAGTGTTTTAAATACGTAGCACATGCCAAACACCCTGCAGGCAAGGCCAGCACAGCACCGAAAATCTGGGCCATTCCCTCACGAAGACAGACTGTCTCCTATCATCTCCACATCAAGCTCTCTTTAATCTCCCCCTCACAAAGCTGTTCTGGGTGCTTGCTTACCTCCCAGCTCACTCTCAAGGAATGCAGGTGCTGAACAAGAGGAAACCCTCTCGCTCACTCAGCAGATAAGCAGAGGGTACAGAAGGGTTGTGGACAGGACGAGCTGGTTGTGTCTGTACTATAATGACACGACCAGAGGGACGGGTCGGTCACGGTGACAGAGGCTGTGCTGCAACACATATCCCTGCGGTTAAAGGCTGGTAGAGCTGGATCTGCCTTTGAAGAGCAGCTGAAATTGCTCTACCAAAGCGCCACAGGAATTAAGAAGGCAGCTCTGCTCTGAGAAAAAACAGGTAGTTTCATCCCATCTTGGCCAGCAACAGACATCAAACAGCTAGACCTCAAGGGCAGAAGGGAATGCACGGCCTCCCTCCAACCTGTCACACCAGTGCCTGCTGAGCATTCCACACCTCCGAGGAGCTGCCACTTTCCTCTCACCTTCTGATCCCTCTGTCAGTGGAGTCTGGCCCCTTGAGAGGTTAAACATCCCGTTCTCAGTGTAGGAAACCTCAGCATCCGAATGCTCCGAGTCAGAGATGGTGAGTTCCTTGGCAACCACGGAGTCATCCAGCTTTGAAACAGGAGATGCAATAGAAAATATTAAATACTGGCAAGCTAATTCCTGTGCCGTGATCCAGTGGCTGCCAGTTAAACCCAGTCCTCAAGGGAGGCTGGTATCTGAGGCTCATTTCACACGTTACTGCCTAGCCTAGTTGGTTCAAGCAGTTCTGGACACCCACAGCACCCAGTACCTTCACGTAGAGTTCATTACCTTGGGACAGAAAGCAGCAAGCTCCTCTTCACTGTCACTCCCATCATCCGTGCCCTCCTGATTAAGGGATCGGTGACGCACTGTTGGAAACCAGAGTCAAAGCTTATTATTTGCTGTTAGGACAGAGATCTTACACCAAGAAAAGAAAATAATAAATTGGCAGGCCTGGACATAACGCAGCACACTTGGTTCCTCAACAGAGCAATGGGATCATTTCTGACTTGGGCTGCTGCAGATCTTTTGCTGAGATGAACACGCTCAGCAGCAACCTTGCACTGAAAAGAGGAAGGACTCGGTACAAATGCAACCCAGGGCACACGGTTCTGACGGCTGAGAAATGGCGCAGCTCAGCAGCACGAAGAGCTCACACCACGCGCTCGCTGACACACTCCTGCGGAGGCAGAGCTGCCTCACTTCCTCCCCAAAGTACCTGCAAGTATTTGCCAAGGATGATGTGCAGGGCTAACCCACCCCACGCCCAGAGGCTTGGTTTACAGATCAGTTCAGGTACCAAGCATCAGTGTCTGAAGGGCCAGAAACACTCTCTTGAAACTTACGCTGCTTCTCCCGCTGTTTTGATATCATGTAGCCTCGAACGCTGAAATCCAGCCGCTGCAGAGCTGGCTCCAGCTTCAGGTACATGCGGTGCCCCAGCCTGTGGTACACAGCCAGGGGCCAGAGCAGGACGAAGAGCACTGAGGGAAGAGGGAAGGCCGATTAGAATTTAGCACGGCATGGCAAACACCGTGCCCGTGTCATGCTGCAGTATCACACATCCAGAATGCAAGATCTGGGTACTGAAGGCAATGCTGCTCTAGAGCTGGTGCAATCACCTCTGCCAACGTAACCAAACGGAGAGGCCAGCCTTTCCGTGCTCAGATCTATCGTTACTAACCACTCAAACATGTTCTGTCCCGACCAGAGACCTTAGAGTCCTGGACAAGAACCACCACATTCTAGGCAGAACATATTACTTGAAATTTTAAAGCCATTAACGTGACCCTTCCTTTGGAGCAGGAATGGTTGCTGCTCTCTTGGGAGCAGAGCCTTACTCCTCAGACAATCAGATCCTACTCGTTTCTACCCTTTTTTCATTTTCAGGTCTGTATTTGGCACAGGGATCTTCTACTTACACAGCAAGTATGAGAGCAGGAGTCCAGGGATATACCGGCCCAGAACAGCCAGGAAAGTAAAAACTCCACAGACTAGAAGGCAAAACTGAAGACATGGGAGACGGTGAGTTTCCAGGGTTAAGCAATGGAATCACTCACTTCTTGACCATCTTGCTCCCTGCAGAATTCTAGCTAAAGTTGTAATTTAACAACAGCCAAGCCTTCCCAGCGCTACCCCGTTCCGGGACTAGAACAGATTCAGGCAGTATCTGCCTTCAGAGCCATAGGCTCAGCAAAGCTTCCTGCTTCGGATCTTAGGGAGCTTCCCAAAGCAGGTTTGCTAAATGCGAGGAAGAGACTAAAGGAGGTGGAACTCTTTCACAATGAAGAATACAAATACAGTTACAGGTTCCTCTTTGCATAAGCCTCAAAAACAAGAACACCAAAAAAAATCGACACTTTTTCTGCCTGTTAAAATCCAGTGAGGGTGATGCATTTGACAGACACTTAAAAAGCTAGAAACCCACAGGAGGAGCAGCCCTATTTCCACTTCTCTAACGCAATCAACGTGCCAACGCTTGTTTTCTCCTCCCTCCTCCGCATGATCGTTCTGCCTGCACTTTCTATTCCTCTCCACCACTTCGCAGCCATGCCAAGCAGGGAGGCTTCCCATGGTAACCTCCCCTGTTTGGAACGCATTCAGCCAGCGCTGGATGCCATCACAAAAGGACAGCAGCAGAGGCTGGACAGCTAACACCACTTGCTAATGTCTGTACGTTCTCACCTTCCCAGGGCTTTGCCTCTTGAAAACGAAGAGGTTATTTAAGAAGTTGGTCCCAGTCACCCATCCTTCAGCCAAATGGTGACAAAGCTCCGGCACTCCGAGCAGCCGAGGGTGGACGTATCCCCAGCTGCAGGGAATGGAAAAAAAATCAGCAAGAGCTACAACCGCATCGGATCCGGCGCAGACGTCCCTCGTTACAAACACTTTCTCCTCTCGCCCAGCTGCTCGGCTCCAGAGATGAGTGTCAGCCTGCCTCTCACAATGCCGCCTTGCCAAAAGCTCTGTTCTACGTCCCCTTCTGCAGGTGTCTCCGTTCTCCCCTAGCAGCTGAGGAGCAGCGACGTGAGTCACTCAGCCTGCTGTACGTGTCTTAAACTAGGGTTTCCACGCCGCTGGAGGGAAGGGGCATGGCAGAAGCAAATCGGGTGAAGCCATTTGCTTTCTCTGCATCGACCTGGTCAACAGCAACCCCCAAAAAATTCAGCATGAGGTTTCCAAGCAGCCTTGTACCTTGCTTAATACATTCAGTTACTTGGGAGGTGTTATCTTTGGCAGGTTCTATTAGTGCTGCTTAACCGCTAGTCACGGGTACGTGGAGCTTAGGGACAGCAGTTCCTTTTGTATTCGGGCCTCTGGCAGTAAACAAACAAACTTATCTGGCAAGAGCTCAAGTGATTTCATCAAGGGCTGAGCATCCAAGTGTGGCTGGGCAGCACAAGCAGGCAGAAAGGTGTGCCCAGAGAGAGGAAGGTGTTATTAGTGAGGCAACACCCAAACATTTCTCAACCCGCCGTCATTAAAGCCGCAGTCAGATCAGAACCATGCAGGAACAGCTCCTGGGAAATGCCTCTTTAAACGTTCCAGGTCTCAGAAGATTTCTTTATTTCCAACGTAAACCCCAGATGTTTTCCTACTGCTGGAGACCCATACAAAAGGAATTGGTTTTCAGGCAGCACCTCCAGCCCAGGGGTACAAGGGGAAGTGGCGGTGGAAGTTTTACAACGCTGAAGCAAGCATCACTGTCTGGCGATCTGAAGGCAGAGATTAAGTATAACAAAATGGCTTGGGCAAGTCAAAAACCTGTCACAACAGCATGAGGGAGCCCAGGGCTCCATCCTCACTCCTTTAAGCAGTTCCCTTCTCCCCTTCCTTCCTCTCTAAGCCAACATTCCAAGCACGTGCAGGTACCAATTACACGGGGTCACAGCAAAGTACCGAAGAGCAGAGGATTCAATTAGTTTCCTACCTCTCATTGTCTAAGTCGCCAGGTCTCGCCACTAAAACATTAAGAACAGACACGACATTAGTTGCAAGGAATTTGCCATAAGAATGCTTAGCTCTTGGGATTTAAGTAAAGCTTTAATGGGTTGGGAGGTGCCTGGAAAAGACATGAACTGTTAAGAACCAGAGACACATTCTGAATTTGTACGGGGACGGTACAAGACTGCAAGAGAGCCTCCTTGCTGCTCCTCAGACTCGTTGGACGGCATCTGGAAGGCTGCTCTGGTTGCAGTAACAGGCATTTGCAAAAAAAAATACCACTTATCTCCCTCCCTTCCCCTGCACGCACCCAGAAGGCGAAGGACAAACAGTTGCTTATTCGGAGGCATCAGATTTAAGCCTTTTGGTGTTTTCTCACCCAGATTGGGATTTGAAAAGTAACCCAGGGATGTACCAGTTCTCCTGAAGAGTTTAAACCAAGGTTATGTGGGAGCTGGGCAGGTAACTCTGCAAACTTCCCTCACCAGGAAGAACACCTCAGTTATAAAGCCTGCAGAAAGCTGATGGCAGGAACCGAGCGAAGCTTTAAGGTCTTCCAAAGAACCGCACGGAACACAGGCTGAGGCACAAAAGCTGGGGCAGAACCTGCTCATTAGTTAGAGAACTCTCTCTGGGAGCATGACAAACCACATACACGGCTTCAAAAGCCATCTGAGCATGCGAAAGTAACGCAGTCCTGCTAGGATTGGTGTTATTCACGAGAAGATTAATGTTACAAGTGAGAAAAAGAACGGCTTTGTTCCCTGAAAGCTTAAGACTAATTTAATTAACAGCCCCTAAGATGCCTCTCCTTTTAATGAATTCTCTACTTTGTAGGCAAGGCTGGGACTCTGTCCTAAGGCATGAAGCTGATTTATTACCAAATCTGAGGAGAAATCCAGACGTATTCCATAAACGCTTGTTTTATATTGATTTTTTGAAATCGACATTTCTTGCTTTTATATCGAGTGCTCAGGAGATGAATGACTGCTTCAAAACCTGCCCTAACTCACACACACCACCTGTTTCAAACATTACCGGTTAGTGAAACGCCCTCTTTATTCCAGAGTTCTTCTCTTAGCAGAATATTCCGTACAACACGGGTTGCGGAGATAATTTCCTTGTCACTCGAGAACAGTTTGTGCTTCACTAAAATTGGACAGAGACGACAAAAGCCCAAACGGGCTAAACATTCCAACTCGCCATCAAACCACACCTGACGAGCGAACAAGAGCCTGGGGTGACATCCCAGAAACAAGTAGGCTACTTCAGAACGTGTTAAAAGATCTCAAGTCTCTACAAAGCAAAATGGAAGGGGAAACTCGGAAGGTTATGAGACACTGGCAGAAAAAAACTCTTTGTAATTTACGAAGGTTAGGATTTCCCAGAGCAGCTCCTGGAAGAACGTGCCTACAGCATTCTTGCCTGCTTCCAGATTCACAAAAGAAAAAAAATCCCTGGATTTTACCTTTTTAACTCCAAACGCTGCACTCTAGATCTAAAACCAGTCCATAGCTTTCTGATATTAACGTGAATGTTGCAACTTACCTCCAATTTCAGGCCAGATTTTGTTCTTCCACTGATCTATACAAACTACGACAATAAGAGTAAACGCAACCAGGAACACCAATCGAAGAGAAGTCAGAGCGAAGAACCTAAGGAGGAAGAAATGAACAGATAAATAACCAGCACGATCTGCGTGAGGGATATGAGAGGAGACACAAACCACCCTCAAAACTTGGTATCAGCTACAGCAAGAGGAAAGCAAGCAAGCAGTAATCAGCCAGCACTCAGCCTGCCCACACTGCCTGGGCCAGGAGCTTATCTCGCAGCCGCCTTGAGAACGTTTTACAGTATCTGCTCGTGTCATTTCTAGCACAACCACCCTCGTTTACAGCTCACCTGCCAGAGGCGAGCGGAACCCACTGCCCTTCCTCTGCTCTTTGCCTAACACAGTTCAGCTTCTGCTGGCTGCTTTTATGAGAGGGACGTGCTCGGAGGGACAAAGCTAAAGCAGACCTCAGCGCTTCCAGCGCTTGTTGTATGCGGAAACAAGTCACAGGGTCAATCCGTTCGCCCAGCAGCTGGGCTCGCAGTCCAAACCCCGAACCGTAACCGGCTCTGGGAAGGGCTCTGAGGAGGCAGCGCCCACCGGACCCTGCGGTGGGCACGGCTGGGGGGGCACAGAGCACACCCCTACAGCACCGAGGGGCTCGGCCCGGGATTTTGGGGCTCTGCCCGGGGGTTCGAGGCCTTGTCCGGGGTTTTGGGGGCTCTGCCCGGGGTTTGGGGGCTCTGCCACCCCGCCGCAGCCCCCTAACCCCTGCCCCAGCCCCCTAGCCGCCGCCCCAGCCCCCTAAACCCCCCCGGGGCTCGCTGCCAGGGCCCCACGCGACCCAAACCACCTCAGCGCCAGCCCCCCCCCGGCTCTCCCCGCCCCGTCAGAGCCCAGCACGGCCCGGAGCCTCCCCCCGGGAACCTCCCCGCGGTCCGGTTGGGCCCTGCCCGTCCCCTCCGGTCCCCGGGGGGCGCTCACCAGAAGAGGCCGTGCGCCGCCGCCCACCACAGGGCGCTGCGGCCCGGCCGTTCCCACACGAGCGCGGCCTGCACGGCGCTCAGCAGCGGCTCGTAGGGCCCCAGGCGGCCCCGCAGCGCCGCGCTCAGCTCCTCCACCCGCCGCCGCCGTTCGCCGGCCCCGCCGGGCCGCGCCGCCATGGCTCCCTCACGGCATCAACATCCGGCCGCCGCAAACATGGCGGCCGCCAGGGCGAGGAGGCTGGAGCCGCACTGGGCGCCGCCATGTCGGCGCACGCGCGGTGGAGGTCGCCGGGCAGCGCGCAAGCGCGTTGCCAGGGCGCCGCGCCGGGAGGGGGGGGGCCGCGGCGGGGTGGCGGAAGTGCGCGGCGCGCAGGCGCAGTGCCCGTGGCGGCGGGCGGGAGGCGGCGGCGGCGG
Source organism: Heteronetta atricapilla (assembly GCA_011075105.1). Taxonomy (NCBI): domain Eukaryota; kingdom Metazoa; phylum Chordata; class Aves; order Anseriformes; family Anatidae; genus Heteronetta; species Heteronetta atricapilla. Next base: position 3,101,566 of record CM021757.1, read on the forward strand.
CGGAGGGGAGGCGGGAGGGGAGCGGAGCGGCGGGCGTCATGCCGCGGGAGATCATCACGCTGCAGCTGGGCCAGTGCGGCAACCAGAGTGAGCGGCGGGGCGGGGGGCGGCGGCTGGGCCGGGCCGGGCCGGGGCGGAGCGGGAGAGCGGGCCCCGGGCGGGGCCGGGGCGCTGTGAGGGAGGGGGCGGGGGCTGAAGAGGGGGCGGGGGGAGTGAAGGGGGGCGTGGCCTGTGTAACGAGGCGTGGTCTGAGGTGGGGCGGGGCTTCGGGGTGCCGTGGGCGGGGCCTGCTGCTGGGGGTGGGGATGCACGGGGTGGAGGCGGGGCCTGATGTGGAGGGGGCGGGGCTTTGGGAAGGGGGCGGGGGCTGCGAAGGGGTGGTGCTGAGGAGGGGGAGGACGGGGCCTGAAGGGGGCGGGGTCAGCGTCAGGGGCGTGGCCAACCGTGGGGACATGGGGTGCAAGGGGTGGGGCCTGGTGAGGGTGGTGGGTGGGGCTTGGTGAGGGGGCGGGGCCTGCAGGGGTCTCCCCCCCCCCCCCCAGACCCCATCCTACCCCCCGGTGACCCCGTGCCCCCCCGCTGCCCGCAGTCGGGTTCGAGTTCTGGAAGCAGCTCTGCGCCGAGCACGGCATCAGCCCCGAGGGCATCGTGGAGGAGTTCGCCACCGAGGGCACCGACCGCAAGGACGTCTTCTTCTACCAGGTACCTGCTGTGCCCCTGGGTGCTGGGTGCTGCGCCCCTGGGTGCTGGATACTGCCCCACCGGGTGCTGGGTGCTGTGCCCATGGGTGCTGGATACTGCCCCACCGGGTGCTGGGTGCTGCACCGTGCCCCAAGGAAGGCCCCAGAGCTGTCCCGGCTGCTCCAGCTCTGTCCTCGGCAGCCCCCCACTGGGGACGGCCGCGCTGCCTCGGCCCCCGTGCTTTGCCCCAGCGGCGGTGTGAGCCCCGCTGCTGCCCCCAGCACGCTGCCGGCCCCGCTCCGGGTGCTGGCATGGCCGTGGTGGGGACGCAGAGCATCGGGCTGGGGCTGCCACATCGCACGCCGCAGCACCTAAGTGCAGGGAGGGCCAGCCTGCTAGGGGAGAGCCAACCCTCTGCGCTCGGGGGACGCTGCGAGGCACGTCAAGAGGCTCTGTGCTATGCAGCCGTAGCGAGTTTCTCTTCCTCCTCTCCTCCGTCGGACGCCGGCTGTGCCGTGCTCTCCTGCGGCCAGGGGGTGGCACGCTCAGTCGCAGTTTCCCTGCAGTAAGAAGCCGCGCTGAGCCGCGGCTGCGTCCTCACCTCGCTGCTCCTCGTTAAAGGCAGATGACGAGCACTACATCCCGCGAGCCGTGCTGCTGGACCTGGAGCCCCGAGTCATCCACTCCATCCTGAACTCCCCTTACGCCAACCTCTACAACCCAGAAAACATCTACCTGTCCGAGCACGGAGGCGGAGCTGGGAACAACTGGGCCAGTGGCTTCTCGCAGGTAACGGGCTCTGGTGCCCCCCGTGTGCGAGCACCCAGTGGTTATTTCGCCATGGGGCTTTACCACGGCCTCGGCCACGTCAGGCCAGCAGGTTCTGCGGAGCACCACGTCGCTCAGCAGGGACGGAGGGCTGACGATCCGGGGCACCCCGGGTACAGGATCGCATCGGCAGCCAGACCCGGCGGGGAAGAAACAGATCCCATTCCGGTTTCTTTTGCAGGGAGAAAAAATCCACGAAGATATCTTCGACATCATAGACAGAGAGGCTGACGGGAGCGACAGTTTGGAAGTAAGTACATTGAGGACTTCGGCTGCGGTTGCCCTGCCTGGGCTTTTAAGAGCCAGGCTGATGTTTTATGAGGTCGGGCTCGGTCCTCACGCAGCCTGGCTCGGCTCGCTGAGGTGCTGAGCAGTGAGCAGGGAGGGGAGCTGGGGAAGCGAGGTCTTTTCTCTCATTACTATATTTACCAGGCTTCCCCCGAAATGGTTTTCCCGTGTTCTCAGTGGGGCATTTGTCTGCCCCAAATGCCGCTTCCCGCAGGATATAGCCCTCAGGAGGAGCCGCCGGCTTTATCATGCTTTTTCCTTGCCCTGTTCCACCCCCGTCCCGTGGCTCTCCCCCGCATCAGCTGAAGCAGCACGCCCGCTGCCCTTCTTCTGCCTCATCCTCTGGCGAAGGTCCTCGGGCTTAGGAAGGGCTGCCCTGAAACGAGGCACCCGCTGCTCCTCCACGCCTGCAGCAGCGCAGGGAGCCACAGGGTGCCGGCAGGAAGGGGTTCAAACGGCAACGGAGCTGCTGAGTGCCCTGAAATCCACAGAATAAACGTGGACAACGGCGGCTCCGTTCTCTCCAGCTGGATCGAAGGGGGACCGGGGATACCAAGAGCTTGGAGCCAGCTCTCGGGCTGCTCTGCTGCCTGCCTCTGGCAGGACCTCGGCTGCCGTGGTGCAAACCCGTTTCCTGCGTGGGGACAGACCCGGCTCGCTGGCATTTGTGTCAGGCTGTCACATGGCAACACAGAAAGGGAAAAGGCGGTTTGAAAAATAAGCTGGCAGCTCTGAGAGCAGGTTGTGGGACCTGCAGCAAGGTGGGGGGGAGCTGCCCTGAAGTTAGGTCGAGGGAATTTGGCTTCAGAGACCCTGGAAGGCTTGCCCAGGGAAAGGGCCGAGAAGGTCTGTGTCCGTTTTTTGTGACCACCTGGGTCCTGAAGGTGACGTCTGAGCTGTTCTGAAGCCTGGTTCGGGCTGGGAGGAATCCAGGAGGCTCCTGAGCAGCGGCCGTGCTTCGTGGTGCGTGCAGGGAAGCGGATTCCTCCCCCGCTGGCAGAAGTGGCGTGACGAGCGCGTGGCCTGGAGGAGCCAGGGCTAACCTCTGCCTGCCTTCAGCTCCCTCCCTGCTCTCCCGCAGCCCCGGCCACGGAGGGAGGTTCTCGCCCTCGCTGGCAGCGGTGTCGCAGCATGCCCCTGCCCCGCTCTGGGAGGCTGACCCGGACCTCGTTCTGCTTCCTTCCAGGGCTTTGTGCTTTGCCACTCCATCGCTGGTGGGACGGGCTCGGGGCTGGGATCCTACCTCCTCGAGAGGCTGAATGACAGGTGAGCGCTCGGCCCCATCCCCTTCCCGCACCGCAGCAGAGCCTGGCCCGGACCCGGGCACCCTGCCAGAGCTGAGAGCTGAAGAGAGCTGACTCAGAGCCCGAGCCACCGCCCCCACCCAAACACTGTCTTGTGCAATCCCTGGCAAAACGCCCGGGGAAGGGACGGCTCCTGATACGCCTGGGGACTACGCAGAGGCTCTGGAGCTGGGCTCGAGCTGTCCCAGCGCTGCCTTCCCTCAGCCCTTCTTAGCAGGCAGCTGCCTTCTGCCACCCGGACTGCGCCAGGGAGGGCAGGAGGCTCTGGCTGCGGGCTTTGAGCTGCCGTCCCCGCCTGTCGGAGCTTGCAGGCTCTTGAAAATGCTTGCAGGCAGCTGCTTCATCAGCCTGCGGATGGCTCAGCCTTGCCTGTAGCTCCGTCTGGCAGCCTGCTCCCCGTGCTGCTTGCTGGGGTAGGCAATGCTGGGACAAATTCCCTCCCTGGGAGCCGACTCTGGCATGTGGAGCTGGTGACTCACTGCTGTCCCGAGCCCTGGAGACTGCAAAGAGAGCTTGTGGGAGGAGGGAGTGCGCTGCCTTGGCCCTGTTAACCCTTGAGAGGGCCGGGCTTTCTCACCAGGTATCCCAAGAAGCTGGTGGAGACCTACTCGGTTTTCCCGAACCAGGACGAGATGAGCGACGTGGTGGTGCAGCCCTACAACTCCCTGCTGACGCTGAAGAGGCTGACTCAGAACGCTGACTGCGTGGTAAGGGTCCCCAGCGGCTCCGACCGGGCGGATTTGGTGGTTCAGGGGACGAGGACCCTGCTCTAACCCCTGCTGAGCTCTCCTGCTCGGTGATTCTACCCCCGGGATCCAGCAGATTTTTCCCATGGCAGTGAGGGGCTGGCCTGCCGCTTGAGCTCCATTCCAGCATCATTTTCAGCACCCACAGGCCCTAAACACGCAGCACCTCAGCCCGTGCCCCCCTCAGCTCCTAACCACGACGCCCGCTCGTCCCTCCCAGCTCATCCCCGCCTGTAGCAGGGCAGGGGAGGCTCTGCCGGAGCTGCCGAGGCTGAAGTCGCCGTGAGGCGCCGGCCCAGAGGCTGTGCTCTTCGGGAGAGCTCTGGGGAGCGTGGCCAAGGCGGAGGGAAGAGCTCCCATTGACAGTGTCAGTTACGCTCCACGAATGAGTCAGCTCTCGTGGTTTCGAGTGTCTGCCACCTGCCGCGGGAGGGCTCGGCCAGGCTGCGGCGCTCGGGGCCCACGCCGGGATCCGGTGCCCTCAGACGCTTCCTCTGGGTGCCTCCTTTAGGCTTCACGGAGCTGGGTTTTTTAATAATATATATATTTTTTTTCCCTCTTGCAGGTGGTCCTAGACAACACCGCCTTGAATCGGATCGCCACAGACCGGCTGCACATTCAGAATCCCTCCTTCTCTCAGATCAACCAGCTGGTGAGAAGGGCTCTTCCCTCCGGAGGAGCCGGCACGGGGCTTCCCCGGTGGTTTTAATTTGGTTGGAGCCTGCTCCCCGGGCTCAGCGTGACGTGAACGGGAGCCCTCTGCCCTTCCTCGGGGATGGATTCCTTGGGCACCCCAGCCTCCCTCGACCCCGCTGCGCGAAGCAACACGCTCCGTGGCCACGCGGTGACCCGCTCCTCTCCCCCCCCCCCAACCCCAGGTTTCCACCATCATGTCTGCCAGCACCACCACGCTCAGGTATCCCGGGTACATGAACAACGACCTCATCGGGCTCATCGCCTCGCTCATCCCCACCCCGCGGCTGCACTTCCTCATGACGGGCTACACGCCGCTCACTACGGACCAGTCGGTAAGGCGGCCCGGTGGGTAAGGCAGCCCCCCAGGGACTCTTCCCCTTCCCTGAGGGCAGCAGGAGCTGCCACTGCTCGCCTGGTGCCATCCCTCAGCCCCGGAGCCGTGGCGTGAGCTGTAAATGCTCGGTCCCAACCCAACCACCTCACGTGACAGCCCGAGCCGTGACGCTGAGGTACCGCGAGCAGGCGGCTGTGCACGTGCTAGGCTGCCTCCTGCGTGCCTCAGGTCGGCGGTGGCAGCTCTGGGAGAGCCGACGACGTTTGATTTGGCAAAAGCCATCCTTAGAAAGGATCGGGGCGAGCCCAGTGGAGCGGCCCCGCCAGGCCTGTCGCCGCCAGCTCAGCCCACGCGGGGCACAAGGCTGTCGGTCGGTGTCGTGCCGAGGCTGAGCGTGGTCTGCAGGTGGCAGCCCCCTTCCCCGAAGGGACGGTCACCCTTCAGCTGTACCAAACGCTGCCGCTCGCCTTCAGCTTGTCCCCCAGCCCCTGCATCCCCCCCCCCCCCCCAGCTGCAAGGGGAGGCCGGGGCTGTTTTGTTTCGAGACGCTCACCTGCGTTGGCCGCGTCTCAGTTCTGCTCGGGGCTAACAGCTGCTGTTCTCCTCTCGTTGTGTGCATTTCCTCAGGATGTTACTCAGAGAAGCAAATCTGAAAAACTGCTGGCTCTGAAAAGGGTATCGAGCGTGTGATCTGTCCTCCCAGGGAGGAGTGCGGGGAGGGGTTCAGCCAGCAGCTCGGAGGGGGGGGGCCTGGGCTGCCGCACCGCCAAGCTCTCCTCGCCACGGGCACGCTCCTTTGGGTGCTGGCACCCACCGTGCAGGCTGCGAAGGCTGACAGCACCCGGGGACTGCCGCAGCCCCCCACGGGCTCACTGCGGAGCGCTGGGGTGGGCTGCAGCGGGGAACGACCCCAAATTCTCCTCCAGCCCCGCTCCTCGTCTTGGCGGCGGGGCAGGACAGGCGGTTGATGGCAACAACGCGAAACGTGGCCCTGGCGCTCTGAGCTCGGCTGAGCTTCGCCCCTCAGCCCCCGCTGTGCTGCTGGAGGAGCTCAGCTCCCTCGTTTGGAGCCTTCGCTGCTGCTCCAGCTCTCAGCCTGGCCGTGCCTGTGGTGTGACTTTAGGATTTGCCCATCCTGCACGCGGCTTTGCATGTGGCTCCATCCCCCCTGCGCGTGTAGGGCAGCGGGAGGGCGAGGGAGCAGCGCGCCCGCTGCCTCCGACCCCGACTCCCCTTTGCAGGTGGCCAGCGTGAGGAAAACCACGGTGCTGGATGTGATGAGGAGGTTGCTGCAGCCTAAAAACGTGATGGTGTCCACGGGGCGAGACAGGCAGACCAACCACTGCTACATTGCCATCCTCAACATCATCCAGGGGGAGGTGGATCCCACCCAGGTGAGCTCCCGCGGGGTTAAGCCATCGCAGCCACTTCAGGCGCTCGTGGGAACGGCGTGAGAAGGGCACAGTCGCCACCTTCCTGCGTGGGGATCCCTCGGAGAGCCTGAGGTGCCTGAGAACCGGCTCCAGGTTGCTCCTGCGTGGGCCCTGACTTCCCAGGAGGGCTGTTTTTGTCCCTGCTGTTTGCCAAAATCCTCCTTTCTGAGGTCGTACGTCCTGCAAGGAGCAGCTCCCGGGGCTGCTCTGCCCACCGCTTTTCTCCCACCAGGTTCACAAGAGCCTGCAGCGGATCCGGGAGAGAAAGCTGGCCAACTTCATCCCCTGGGGTCCTGCCAGCATCCAGGTGGCTTTGTCACGCAAGTCCCCCTACCTGCCGTCCGCACACCGCGTCAGCGGCCTGATGATGGCAAACCACACCAACATCTCCTCGGTGAGTGCCTTCCCTCTACGCCACAGGCAGCACCGGGACCCCGGAGCTGAGTTTCTCACCTTCCAGGCACAAAAATTCCTTCTCTTGGCCTTTCCCAAAGCCCCAGCAGGGCCTGAGATGAGGGGCGGGGGCCAGTTTCCACCCGCAGCACGGCGGGGCTCAGCACCACTCTGGGGTCCCATCCTTCCTTGCCGTAGGCAGGGTCCCCATCCCTGGTGCTGCTCTCCCGGGAGCTCGACTCCTTTCTTCCCGGGCTAAAGCAGCCTCAGAAGCACGAGCTGAGGGCGAGCGTTGGCCGGGCGCAGGCCGGCCGGGCAGGAGCTGGTGCTTGCTCGCCGTCCTCCCTCCCGAGCAGCAGGGGGAGGAAGCCAAGGGCCCCATCCCGCCGGCTCCGCGCGCGGGCTCCCCGGGGATTTGCGGCCCTCCTGACCGCCGCGCTGCCGCCCTCCAGCTGTTTGAGCGGACGTGCCGGCAGTACGACAAGCTGCGCAAGCGGGAGGCCTTCCTGGAGCAGTTCCGCAAGGAGGACATCTTCAAGGACAACTTCGACGAGCTGGACAACTCCCGGGAGATCGTGCAGCAGCTGATCGACGAGTACCACGCGGCCACGCGCCCCGACTACATCTCTTGGGGCACGCAGGAGCAGTGAGAGCCCTGCGTTGGGGGGGACGGGAGGGTCCCACGGCCGCCCCCGCGCACGCCGGCAGGGCTCGGCTCTGCTGCGCCCACCTTTAGCACCCCTCCGAGCTGCCCGGCCGCAGCCGGCGTCGCCGCAGCGGCCACACACGCACGCGTTCCTCGGCAGGAGCCAGCTCCGCACGGAGCTGCACTGCCCCTGAAGACCCTTGGCAGGGGACAGCCTCCGCTCCACCGCGTGTCCTGGCCCAGGACGGGACTGGGGCAGCTGCTGGTAGGGAAACCTCTTCCCCTGGGAGCACGCGCTCGCACGGAGGAGGGCGAGAGCCAAACTGGGGGGCCTTGGAGCAGGCTGGGCCCAAAGAGTTGGGTCCCGGGGCCGAGGGCTCTGTGCGGCTGAGCCAGTCCTTGCCCTGGGCACGGGCCTTGTTCCTCCTTCGCCAGATCGGGCCTGGGGCACAGGCTGTATCTATATTTTTGTAGGTTATTTTGCTTTAATAAAGGCTGTTCCTGCACTGACCCTGGCGAGCAGCTTCGAAGAAGCTCGCGGACAAAGCCACCAGCAGCCAGCCCTCGCCTCGCCACCGAAGGGGCTCCTGCTGCTCACCTGCACGGCGCGGGGCCGGCCAGGCAGGGCCGGGGAACCGGGCGGCAGCTGCAGCAGAGCCAGAAATACTGGAAGGACCTGCCGGCACGGCTGACCGGGCGCCGGCACCGCCCTGCCTTCGCCGCCCGTCCCGCACACGGCTGCCCGCGTTAATGTTTCACAGGGGCGAGGCCACGTGCGGGAGCGGGGGAGCGCACAAAAAAAAAGGGTTCCCCCCTCCTCGTTCCGGCCCCGAGGCGAGGGGATGGCACCCTCGGGGTGCCGTCGGACAAGGGCAGCGCTGCGTGGCCGGCTCCAGTCCTGCCCCACGAGGCAGGCCGTGACCGCCTTGGGTGCGGGGCGGCGCTGGCAGCAGCCCAAACCCCGGCGGGCCAAGGTGAGAATTAGCCTTTTCCTCTGCCCGTGTGGCACGGAGCAGCGGGCTAAAAATACTCGCCGGCCATCGCAGCGCCGATGCTCCCACGCCCTCTTTGGCATCGGCCCCGCGGAGGCGCCCGCTGCGGGGACAGTTCCCCCCCCACCCCCCCCAAGCCGGGGCAGCCAGTGCCAGCGGGTGCCGGGGGGAGCTGGAAGCGGAGCCGCAGCGCTGGCTGCGCTTGTTGACGAAATGCCAAAGGGCAGAGCGAGGAGCCCGGCTCCCGGCGCTGGCCGCAGGGACGGTGGCTCCCTGCCCCCCAAGGACACGCTGTGCCGATCCCTCCCCGCGGACGGGGGCCGCCCGGGATGGGGCCCCCGCTGTCCCACGGGGATCGGATCCTTTCCGCGCCTGCTGTGGGTCCCAGGCTGGGGGCCAGGAGGGCTCGGCTTTTCCTTTGTGCATTTATTTAAAAAACAAAAACGACAATAACAACAACAACAACAAAAAAAACGAACAAAACAAACAAACAAACAAAAAAAAACAACCCGAAGACTGAACCGACCGACAAACTTTACAGAGGCAATGCCAAGGGGCTGAGCCCCAGCCGTACCTGCCCAGCCCACCCCACCGCCCCCCCGGGCCGGCCACCCCTGCACCGCGAGCCCCAGCGCGGGGCCACCCGGCAGGAGCGCGCTGGTCCCTGAGGCGGCTCGGCCAAAAGCCGCCCGCAGCTTTCCAGGAAGGGTGGGCGCAGCGGACGGACGGACGGAGGCAGCGCTGCTGCCCAGCACCTCCTTGCCCGGGTAAAGCCACCGGGATGGAAGGAGCCAGGGCAGAGGCAGAGCCACCGAGGGCAGCACGAGTGCCGGAGGCGAAGGCACCGGAGGGACAGGGGAAAGGGACGGGCCTGGGGGGGCAGCGTGGGGGGGGACCAGCCGGGGGAAGCAGGAGCGCAGCCAGCACCGGGCGCCCGCAACACGGCGGTCCCGCCGCCCCCTCCAGGGAAAGTGCTGGGAGACGTGGGCGAGCGGGCGTCTCGAAATAAATTAAGGAAATAACCAGAAAGGCAACGGCGGAGCGGGGAGCGCGCGGCACCGGGGGTCAGCGCGGACCCCGCCGGTCGCCCTCCCCGCACCGTCCATCCGGGGCATCCTTCGTGGCCGCCGGGCTAGCTGCCGAAGGAGCCGGTGGGCGGCGGGCGCTGCCAGGGCCCGGCCACGGGGCAGAGCCCCCGGGGCACCGTGGGGGGGTCCGGATCGAGGGGGTCAGGGGCCGGCTCTTGGGGCCGGGGTGGCTGGCGGGCACCCGTGGAGGCGAGGTACGTGTTGAGGAGCTGGGCGATCTCGTCCACCTGCGGGGCGGAGGGGAGACAGTTGTGGGGGGGGAGCCTGGAGAAGCTGCGCCCTACGGTCCCCGAGGGGGACAAGGGATGGATGGACAGACAGACGGGGCGGACAGGGGGGCAGACGGAGGGATGTCCCTTACCTGGGAGGTCTCAAAGAGCAGGTCCCGGTCTTCCACGGAGAGGCGGAACGTGCCGCTGTCGGAGGCCCCGAAGGAGGAGATGCGGCCGTAGCAGAAGCTGTCCAAGGGCTCGGGCTCCCCCGGCTTGTACAGCGACACAGCCTTGGCCCCGATGCCCAGCCACAGCCGCTGGGGTCCGGCTCCCAACGGGCTCTGTGGGGAGAGGGGCGTCAGGGCCACCCCCTCCGGCCCGTTTCCCGTTCCCCACGCCGCCGCGCCGGGGCCTCACCGCGCGCAGGTCGACGTCGAAGAGCGTGGAGCCGAAGCCGGGCCATTCCCGCACCAGCGCCACGTAGGCGGCCATGGCTTCGGGCCGGCCCATGCCCTGCAGCAGCTTCCACTTCTCCACGATGGCAGCCATGGTGCTGGCCCCCTCCTCCCGCAGGCGGCCCCGCAGGCGCTGATCCCGCTCGGCGCGCTGCTTGGCCAGCGAGTGCCCCCAGAGCCCCCCGGCCAGCAGCCCCGCGCGCAGCCGGGCCCCGCGGCACTTGGGCGGGGGGTCGGGGCGGGGGGCCGGCAGGCGGGCGTGCAGGACGTGGGACGGGAAGAGCTCCTCCAGGCGCGGGAAGGGGGCGTGGGTGGAGAAGTCGCTGTTGAGGCTCTGCAGGCGCAGCGCCGCCAGCGTCTGCAGCGTCTCCTCCGATGTGGGCACGTAGCCCCGCAGCACCATCTCGTGAGCCTGCGGGAGGGCAGGAGGAAATGAGTGCCCGGGCACGGCACGGCACGGCCGGCACGGCACGGCACAGCCAGCACGGCACGGCACGGCCACCATGGCATGGCACAGCCACCCGTGGCACCATGGCACGGCCACCATGGCATGGCACGGGACAGCCACTACGGTACGGCCACCCATGGCACAGCACGGCACACCCACCCGTGGCACCATGGCACGGCTCTCACCTGCTCAAACAGGAGGGCAAACTCCAGGCTGTCCCGCGGGACGTTGTCCGTGTCCAGGAAGCCGTAGTGCTTGAAGCAGAGCCGGCACGGCGCGTCCTGCTCCCGCTCCTCCCCGGCCAGGCTGCACCAAGAGAGCAGCGCCGTCAGTGCAATGCGGGCGGGTGCAGCCCCCCTGCAGCATCCCCTCGTCCCCGGGACCCGCGTGCCCCCTCCTTCTCCCTCCCCGTAGGCAGCAGAGAAGGACATTTACTTTTCAAACCTGGTGAGGACGTCGGCCAGCAGCGTGGAGCTGCCCACGGGCTGCTCCCGGAGCCGGGACTGCTCGTAGAGCGCAAAGAGGTTGGGGCTCTGGGACAGCCCCAGGCGCGACACCAGCTCCCGGGCCACCTGGGGCGAGACAAAGGCAACCAACGGTGACTGCGCGTCCCTGGCCGCGGCGCTCAGGGCTGCAAAGGGACACAGACAGGTCACGGCGGGCAAAGGCAGGCATCCCCGCGTCCCCCCCCCCCCATTGCCTCCCCCATCCCCGTCCCCTCTGCCCGATGCTCCCCAGCCCCGCACGCAGCACGGATTCGGCCCTCACCTCCTCGGCCGTGGTGTGGGAGCTGATGGCCACGCTGCAGGCGGCGGCGCCGGGGCAGTGCACGGTGCAGACCATCTCCTGCCGCCGCATCAGCACCAGGATCTCCTCCAGGGACGGCACGCACTCCCGGCCCCTCGTCTTCCCCAGCGCCTCCCGGATGAAGCAGGCGTACTTGGCCATCTCCGAGGCGGGGAAGCGGCTCTCCGTCCTGCGGGGGACACCAGGGTACAAGGGGGGGGTCACAGCAGTGCCGGGGACCCCGGCGAGCTCCTCGCCCGCAGCCGGCGGCTCCGCGGCACTCGCCTGTCCAGGTGGAAGCGCAGGAAGCGCAGGACAGGCGGGGAGGGCAGGAACGTGCAGCTCATGCAGGTGAGCAGCTGCCAGTAGTGCAAGTCGCCCGGCCCGCCCGGCGCCGGCGGCTCCGTGGTCTGCTTCACCAGCTGGCAGTAAATCTCGTCCACCAGCGGCGGCAGGTCCAGGCAGGTCTGCAGGATGCCCTGGATCAGCGGCACCGGGTCCCGCTGCGACTCCAGCTGCTGCAGCGAGTTGAAGAGCTTCACGGCCTCGTCGCGCAGCGTGGTGTAGCTGCGGGGACCGGGGGCTGCAGGACGGGACGGGGGGGTTAACAGCCACGATTTGGGGCTTTCCAACCAGGCACCGTACCCACAACGTGGTGCGGTTCAGACCCAGCCTGGCTCCTGCCACTCCTGCCCAGCACCCAGCCCTCCCCGCCGCACCCGCGGCGTGGCACCGGCACGGTTTGGCACCCCGGGGTCCCCCCCCCACCCGCCCGCTCACCGCTTTGGTCCAGGCTGCCGTAGGGGAAGGGCAGCAGGGGGGCGTACAGCGGGCTGCCGGTGTAGCGCAGGATGGGGTTGCAGCGGTAAATCTGCTCCAGGACCTCGGGGCTGCCGCAGTGCTCCTGCGAGGGTGAAGCGACGGCAGCGGCTGCAGGGGGGCTGCGCCCGGCCGAGCTCCCGCAGCTCCCCCGCCCCGGTGTCTTGGACTCACCTCGACGTCGCGCATGAGCAGCTGGGTGGGCGTCTGCACCGGCGCCTTGCTGTCGATGACCTTCTGCACCGCGCACACCCAGCGCACGGCCTCGTTGAGGTGCTCGCTGTACAGGCGGTAGCAATGCTTCCTGCCAAACACCGTCACGCTCCAGTAGCCTGCGGGGGGGACACACAGCTCACCCGCCGCCCCCTCCCCGGGCGCCGGAGGGTGACGCGGGGTCTGCGAAGGGGCAGCCCACCCGACGGGCACCCTACCCGTCTCCTTGTAGGTCTGCTTGTCCGGCCACAGCACGGAGCAGAGGCTGGTGAGCACGAGGGAGCCCAGGCGCTTGGCTCCCTTCTCGTTGCTGCTGTAGTAGTCCAGGGAGTCGGGGGTCAGCACGAACCAGTACTTCCGTGGCCGGATCCAGGGGGTCTTGACGCCGCCCCGCACCTCCCGCTGCAGCCAGCCTGGGAAGGAGAAGCCTCAGCCCCTGTCACCAGCACCATCCACCCCGCTGGATGTCCGGGTCCCCTGCCCTGTGCCACCCTAGGATGGCATCCAGCCCGTCGGGGCACAATCCTGCTAACCCCAGCTGTGAACCCGGAGGGGGGGGGGGGCAGAAGAACCCCTGTAGCGCTGCGCCTACCTTTCACGAGAGCATCGGGGTCCTCCTCCACTGGCCCCGGTCCCTTCTCCACGATGAGACTGCGCATCTCCTCCGACACAAGCAGGGACCTGGGGACATCGCAGGGCTGAGCCCGGGCGCCCACAGGAACCTGCCAAGCCCCCGGGAGCGGGGGCCAGCGGTGCCACAGCAGCAGGGAGCCCCGTCCCCGGGGGGCACAGGACACCCCGCAACCCCGCGGTGGGAACGCGGCACAGCCATCGGGTGCAGATGACCCTGGCTAAAAATAAGCTGCTTGCAGTCGCGGCCCTGCCAAGGAATTCGGAAAATGAACAACCAGGAAGGAATGCTGGCAGCGGTGCCGGCACTGGGAGGACGGGGAGCGAGCAGGCCCCTGTGCCCCAGCACCCCGTCTCCCTGGGCACGCAACATCCCGGGACACGGTCCCCACGGACGGACACGGCCCCGCAGAGCCTCCCGGGGTAGGGGACCACGCACGGCCCCACCGGCTGCCTCAGCTACGCCCTCCGACACGGCGAAGCCGAGGCAAAGGGATGGGGATAAGCCCAAGGGTGCAGCAGATACGGGGACGGGGCCCAGCAGTCCCAGCACCACCATCCCCTGCCCTTGCCAATGGCCTGACACGGCGCGGTGCCCGGCCACGCGAGCGGGGCAGGATGGCGCACAGCTCCTGCAGCACCGCGACGGGGACGCGAGGGGATGCCTGGTGGCACAGGGTCACTCACCGCTCCGAGCCGCTGCTGGTGCGGGTGGGCTGGCTCAGGCTCACCTCCAGGGACGCCTGGGGAGGAAGGAGACACGTCTCAGCCCCACAGCCACCGCCTGGCACCCCAAAACCGTCTCCCCCTGGATCATCGCTCGGCTCCAGACCCCGAGGGACGGGCACTCGTCCTGGGGAGCACCTGGGGCTGCAGCTGGGGCACCCCTCGGGGCAGCCGCCAGGCGCGCTGGCTGCGTATCCTCAGCTGACCCCAGCGGGCTGAATACCGTGCAGAATTGCACAAGGTCAGTGCTGAGTAATACGCTTACGGCACAAAGTCCCATTGTAATGGGGCCGCTGACTTCCTGCCCGCGGCGGTGGGACGCTGCGCAGGGAAGTCCCTGGCCCTGCAGTGGGACGGGGGCCGGTTCCTCCTCGCGGGGCACGGCCTGACGTCGGCGGTGCCACACACGTGACGAGCCTGGCACACGTGCCGGGACATGAGGCAGAGCCCAGGCACGGGCAGGCACCGGGCAGGGCAAGGCAACGCAGCAGCGCGGGGCGCAGGGATGCGGCGGCACGGGCAGGATGCGGCCCCAGGAGAGGCGCGGGGTCCCCAGCCGGCAGCAGATCCACGGGGCAGCCGCAGCCAGGTCAGGGCACTCCACAAAACGCCGAAAAAAGAGACGGCTGCTAAAAATAGCAGCAGGGAGAGGGGGAGCAGGAGCCGCTCCAGGTATCGCCGCGCCGGGGCAGGAGCAGGCTCCGCTGACCCGTGGCATTAAGGGCACCTGTCACGCAACGCCGGCGCCTCGTGCACGGGGCCAGCTCCTGCCGGGGCTGTCCTACCGCCGGGGCCACGGCCAGGGAGGGCTCCCCACGCTCCTGCCCGCCTGCAAGGCACGGAGACGGTGCCCAGCTCCTCTCGGTCGTGGCCCGCAGGAGGAGACGGCGGCGGCCGGCTCCTTCTCAGGGTTATAAATAAACAGGAGAGGAGAGAAGCCGCCACGGCAGGGCCAGGGCAGCTGCTCCCACGCTCCCGGGAAGGGGCGGCTGGCGCCACGGGTTTCCAAGGACCCCGCGGCCGTGGGGCGGGCAGAGGGCTCCCCGGGGAACCAGCGTCACGGCCGCCCACGCCAGGCTGGACCTCCGGAGCCAGCGCAGCCCGTGGGACGCGGGAAAGCCCAAAACGGCTTCGGCTGCTGGCCCGTGCCCTTGGCACTGCCGCCGGAGCCCGGTGGGCCCAGCTCCAGAACCTGGCACTGCTGGGGAAGGGGATCCCAGCACAGCCAGGCCCTGCTGCAAGGGGGGACCCTGGGGGGGGAGGCTCAGATCTGTCCCCAGCCCGGCTGCAGTGGAACCAGGCTGCAAAGGGTGCTGCGGGGCAGGAGAGGGGCTGCAGCGAGCTTGGCTGTCACCAAGCCCCGCGTCCCCTAAGGGCAGGGATTCAGCCCCATGGCTCCCCGGCCGCCCCCGCGCTATCAGCAGTCCCCAAGGCAGCCTACAGGAGGGAAGCGCCGGCTTCCGCCACGCTGCTCCGCTTCCCCGAGCAGAGGAAGCAGCCGGAGCGGGGAGATCCAGGCCCTGCTCCCCGGCGCGGAGCGTGCCGGGAACGGCCCCGGCAGCGCTGCCTGGGCTGGCAGGTCTGCGCAGAGGAACCCCGAGGAACCCGTCCCGCAGGGACCCCTGAGCCAACCTGACCCTCGGCAGCGGCACGGGGATGATCCCAAGCCAGGATCCGGCCCCGCTGCTCCTGCCCGAGGAGCAGGCGTGGGCAGCTCCGCTCCCCAGCCGGGCACCCAGGCTGGCAGCACCCCAGCTTTGGCTGCGCCCCGTAGCCCTGAGGGTGCTCAGGCTCCCACCGGGCTGGCAGGGCACCAGGAACGGCCCCACCAGCAGCCACCGACACGGCCCACGCAGCACCGAGCAAGGGACCCGGGGGGAACCAACACCGCTTGGGCCAAGCGGCCAGGAGCCACCCCGCCAGCCCTGCTTGGGCACAGGGGCTAGGGGTACGGGGGGTCCCGGGAGCCTCCAGTGCCCCACCATTGACCAGACACAGCCTGAGTTAATGGGAACACAGAGCCAGGCCCCAAAGGGCTGGAAAAGCAGCCAGGCTGCCTCTTCCCGAGGAGGGCAGGTGGACCCCTGGGCCAGAGGACCCCGTCCCCTCCGCCAGGCTGCAGATACAGCCCCATGGACCTGTGCCCCCCACCATGCCCAAGCCCCAGGCCCTGCTCACAGGGGGGCAGCACCCCAGCCAGCACCCCCCCCGGTGTCCCAGCTCAGTCAGGGGCAGCACACGGGGGACTCAGGACGAGCCCAGGGGGTCCGCAGCGCCCCGGGCTGTGCCAGGATCAGTCCCAACCCCTGGGCACCCCCCCGGCCGCACCACGGAGCAGTGGGAGCCCGGGCCCCTGCGCAGCGCAGAGCCCCCCCACCGCAGCGACCTGCGGTGGTACCGGGAGCCCGCACACCCCCGCGGCCGGGACAACCCCCTCCCGGTGCCCGGGAGCCCCGCCGAGCCCCGGTGGCTCCGGTCCCAGTGCCCGGGGAGCGGCCGGTGCGGGGACGCGCCAAGGGCACCCCTGCCCGCGGGCCCCGGCGCGCCCCGACCGCGGTAGGGACGTGCCCGGGCAAGCGGCGGCGGAGACCGGAGCCGGCCGGTCGCTACCGGGAAGGGCCGGATCCGCTCCCGGTGCCCCGACCGCCGGGCCGAGCTCCGAAGCCCCTCGGGACCGGGCAACCCGTGCGCACCGCGGTCCGTCCCCGCACGGCGCGCACCGGGACGGGCTCCGAGCCCCGTGCGAGCCACGCTCAGGGCCCGCAGGCAGCGGCCGGTACACCGGGAGCGGGGCCGGTGCAGCGCAGCCAAGCACGGTACCGGACAGCCGCGGGCCGAGCCGAGCCGAGCCAAACAGAGCCAAACCGAGCCGTGCGCCCCGGACGGGACGAGAGGCGCACCGCGGCACCCACCGCGCCGTGCCCAGCCGCGGTCCCGGTCCCGGTCCCGGTGCCGGTAGCACCCACCTGGTCTCCCTGCGCTCGGAGCTCGAAGGACGCCTCCTCCTCGGCCTCGCCGTCCGCCTCCCGGTCCGCGTCGCCGTAGTCCCGCCGCAGCAGCGTGAAGCCCTGCCGGCAGCACAGCAGCCACCAGAGCCCGCCGGGG
>CM021757.1:3123388-3147723 GCA_011075105.1 Heteronetta atricapilla
GCCCCCCCCCCCCCCCCAGCCCCTGCAACCCCCCCTCCTTCCCCTTGCCCCCCCTCCCAGAGCCCCCAGCGGGCTCCTGGCCCAGCAGCTGCCCCTGGGCCATGTGGGACCGGGCCCGGGGGGCGGGGGGGAGCGGGGCTGGATGGGGAGGGGGCTTCCCCGGCCGCCCACGGCAGTGCGGAGGCAGCTGGTGCGGCGCCGGGAGCCCGCAGAGGTGCGTCAGCTCCCGCTGCAGTGGGAGGGCAGAGGCAGGAGCCGAGCTGCCAGAGCAGGATCCGCCGCTCTGCCGGCCCCGCGGGCGGCTGTGGGGGGGCGTTGAGCCGCCGGTGAGGACCCTTCCCAAAAGTGGGGACCGCGGGAGGGGCCGGCAATGGCAGCGCCCCCCCCCCCCCCCCCCCGGGTTTTCCGCTCTGGGCTCAGCGGGGCGTGGAGACGCAGAACCGCTGGGTCACGGTGCGGGGCGAGGGCCCTGCTGCTGCTGCTGCCACCGGTACGGGGCTCGGAGGCTGGCTGTGGGACAGCTGCCTCCACTGCCCCATGGATCTGTCACCCCGTGGGTCCCTCACCCCATAGATCTGCCACCCCGTGTATCCACCACCCCCTGTCTCCATCACCCCTGCCTCAATCTCCCTCTACCTCCAGCACCCTGAAGCTCCATCACCCCGTCCCCATCACCCTGAAGCCCCGTTTCCCCCACCTCCATCGCCCCAAGGCTCCATCACCCCCTGCCTCCATCACCCCTTCCTCCTTTCCCCCATGCTGGCACCAGGGAGCTGCTCCCCACTGCGTTTCCCCACCCTTTACCCATGCTGCGGGGGGACATGGGGTCACCGTACCCCATATCAGCCCCCCCCCGTGCTCAGCACCCCTTTCCCCCACAGGACCCTGTTACGATGAGCTGGTTGCGCCCCTCTACTCCTCGTCCATCGGTGCCTCCTCCAGATACAACATCTTCTACTCAGCCAGCTTCGCCCGGCTGCACAGTGAGTACCCCCTGCCTGCGGGGCTGGGGACAGCACATGGGGACCCCACCCCCCTGTGGGGCTGCCTCGGAGCTTGGGGGGCTGTGGGGAGGGGGCTCCTTGCAAGGTCTCACCCTCAGCAACCCCCAAGGGTATGGGGAGCTTCCCCAGCGGGGTGCAGTGGCCGGGCTGAGAGCGGCTCTGTTTGGGGCTGTGGGGTCCCGCCTGAGCCCCCCCATCCCGCAGGCACCAGCGGCTGGTCCCCCGACCCCCGCGACAAGCAGCCCTGGCTCCAGATCGACCTGATGCAGAAGCACAGGATCAACGCGGTGGCCACGCAGGGGACCTTCAACACGTACGACTGGCTGACGCGCTACATCGTGCTCTACGGGGACCACCCCAGCAGCTGGAAACCCTTCTTCCAGCAGGGCAGCAACTGGGTAGGAGCCGTGGGGTCCCCCCTGCGGGGTCGGGGTCCCCTGGGAGCAGGGAGGTGCAGGAGGGGGCTGGCCCCGTGCTGAGCTGCCCCTTCGTCCCCAGACCTTCTTCGGGAACGTGAATGAGAGCGGGGTGGTGCGGCACGACCTGCACTACCCCATCCTCGCCCGCTACATCCGCATCATCCCGGTGGCCTGGAACCCCCGGGGGAAGATTGGGCTGCGCCTGGGCCTCTACGGCTGCCCCTACCGTGAGTACCGGCCCCGGTGGTGCCCGTGCGGGGAGGGACCCGGGAGGGACCCAGCCCCACAGCCGTGAGGCACAGGGCCAGCACTGCAGCTTGGCTCTGGCATGCCCAGAAAACCCTTTTCCCATCAGGACCGCGTCCAAGCAATCCGCAGCCATTAGATATGACATAAACCTGCCCCAACTCCTAGCACTGTTGGAGAGGAGCGCTCCCAGACGCCAGCGTGCCTGCTGCTGCGGGCGGTGACACCGCTGGGGCCGCTCTGCCTCTCCCCCAGGGTCCCACGTGCTGTACTTCGACGGGGACGATGCCATCTCCTACCGCTTCCGCGCCAAAAAGATCAGCACCATGGAAGACGACATCTCCTTCAACTTCAAGACGGTGGAGCAGGACGGGGTGCTGATGCACGGGGAGGGCTCGCAGGGCGACTACATCACGGTGGAGCTCAAGCAAGCCCAGCTCTTCCTGCACATCAGCTTAGGTGAGCCGGGGCCAGTGGGGTCGACTCGGGGGGCTCAGCGGGGCCGGGGGGAAAGGGGCCGCAGGGTGACGGTGTCCCCTCCCCAGGCAGCAGCCCGGTGCATGCCACCGAGGGCCACACCACGGTGGCAGTGGGCAGCCTGCTGGACGACCAGCACTGGCACTCGCTGCACATCGAGCGCTACGGCCACCACGTCAACCTGACGCTGGACGGGGAGGTCAAGCGCTTCCGCTGCCACGGCACCTTCGAGCATCTCGACCTCGAGACCGAGGTGGGTCCGGAGAGCGGGGAGCTGCCGGGCTGACGGCCCCACGGCGTCCTCGATGTGAGGCTGAGCCTCCCTCTGCCTCCCAGCTCTTCTTCGGGGGGGTGATCGACCAGGACAAGCAGCACCTCACCTACCGGCAAAACTTTCGGGGCTGCGTGGAGAACATCATCTTCAACGGGGTCAACATCGCCGACCTGGCCCGGCACCGGAGATCCAACATCCGCTTCGAGGTGCAGCCCCCATCCGGGGGGCAGGGGACCAGCCCCGCCATGGGGTCCCCCCTTCCTCGGTGGTCCTGTCCCTGTTGCGGGGTGACCCGTTTCCAAGTGGGGGCCAGGTCCTCAGCCCCCGCTATGGAGTCACCCCTTCCCTAGGGCCGTGTACCTGCCATGGGGTGACCCCTTTCCCAGGTTCAGGCTCCACTTTGGGGTGACGTGAGGCTGGAGGCTGCTGCACTCAGCCAAGCGGCCCCGCATCGATCACGCGAGGTCGTCCGTGGCCTGGGGCACCCATCCAGCATCACCAAGCAACGGGATCGAGCGGGGCAATCAGGGCTGGGGGGGAGCACGGGGCAGATCTCCCTGCCCATCCCTCACCACCTCCCGTGGCTACCCACAGGGCAGCGTGGGCCACTACTGCCAGGACCAGGTGAACACCCCCATCACCTTCGCCGGCATCAACAACTACGTGCAGGTGCCGGGGATCCCCCGCAGGAACCGCCTGGCCGTCAGCTTTCGTTTCCGCTCCTGGGACATGGCCGGGCTCCTGCTCTACACCAGCTTCGCCGACCGCCTGGGCTCCCTGGAGATGGTGCTGAGCCAGGGCCAGATCAACGTCTCCATCGCCCAGCCCGGCAAGAAGAAGCTGGAGTTCGCTGCAGGTGGGCCGGGGGCAGATATACGGGGTCTGGGGGTCCCGCTGCGGTGTCGGTGCCCCCCCTGCACGCCCACCTCTCCCTCGCGCAGGGCATCACCTGAACGACGGCTTCTGGCACTCGGTGCAGCTGGTGGCACGCGAAGGCTCGGCCGTGGTGACCATCGATGATGACGACGGTGCCGAATTTCGGGTGGCGCACCCCTTCCAGCTCCGCACCGGCAGCCAGTACTTCTTCGGAGGTGGGCGCAGGGTGGGCAGGGGTGGGGGCGTGGGGTACCCGGGTGCCTCTCACCCCTCACCCCGTGCCTTGCAGGCTGCCCCAAGCCAGCCTCGCTCACCGGCTGCCGGTCGAACCAGACGGCCTTCCACGGCTGCCTGCAGATGCTCAACGTCGACATGCAGCCCGTGGACCTGGAGATGCTGGTGCAGCACCGGCTGGGGAAGTACGCCGAAGTCTTCTTCAACGTCTGCGGCATCACGGACAGGTACCGGCTCGGGCAGAGGGCGCGGGGGCCGGTGGGGCCGGGACCCAAACCCTCTGCGCCCCCAGGTGCACCCCCAACCTGTGCGAGCACGACGGCCGCTGCGTCCAGTCCTGGGACGACTTCATGTGCATCTGCGACCTGACGGGGTACAAGGGAGAGACCTGCCACAAATGTGAGCGCAGTGGGGCAGGACACGACGGCACCCACGGCTCCCTCTGGTCCTGGGTACCCATCTCATGTCCGTCCCCCCACCCCATTTCCCTCTTCCAGCCCTTTACAAGGAGTCGTGCGATGCTTACCGGGTTAGCGGGAAGACCTCGGGGAATTACACCATCGACCCGGACGGCAGTGGGCCGCTCAAGCCCTTCACGGTGTACTGCGACATACGAGGTGGGTGCCACAGGGGCAGGCACCAGGCTCTCCCCCTGCACCTGGGGCTCAGGGATGGAGTGAGCTGGGGTGTCCTGGGGGCTTCTCCTAACACCCCTGCCCTGCAGAGGACCGGGCATGGACCATCATCCGACACAACCGCCACTACGCCACGCGGGTGACGGGCTCCAGCGTGGACCAGCCCTACCTGGGCGCCGTGGAGTACTGGAACGCCTCCTGGGCCGAGGTCTCAGCATTGGCCAACGCCTCTGAGTACTGCGAGCAGCGCATCGAGCTGCACTGCTACAACTCCCGCCTGCTCAACACCCCCTGTGAGCGCCGGGAGGGGAGCGGGGCCATGGCATGAAGCCGTGTCTTGGGGCCATGCCGTGTCCCCCCTGTGTCCTTACCCTCCCCTGTGCCCCCAGCTGGGCTGCCCTTCAGCTTCTGGATGGGCCGAAATGATGAGCGGCACTACTACTGGGGGGGCTCACGGCCGGGCATCCAGCGCTGCGCCTGCGGGCTGGACAAGAACTGCGCCGACCCCCAGTACTTCTGCAACTGCGATGCCGACCACATGCTGTGGTGAGGGCTGGGGGCTGCGGGCATGGGCTGGGAGGGTCAGGGTGGTGGTGGGGAGCAGCCCCTGCGCAGCCCCTCTGACGCACGTGCCATCTGCAGGAGGACGGACAAGGGTCTGCTGACCTTCGTGGACCACCTGCCCGTCACGCAGGTGGTGGTGGGAGACACCAACCGCTCCGGCTCCGAGGCGCAGTTCCTGCTGGGGCCCCTGCGGTGCTATGGAGACCGTGAGTGGCCAGAGCTGTGCTGGGTCCTGTATCCACGTTGGGTCCTGTATCCATGTTGGGTCCATGCCCGCGTTGAGTCCTGTACCCACATTGGGTCCATGCCCACATTGGGTCCTGTATCCATGTTGGGTCCGTACCCACGCTGGGTCCCATCCCTGTGTTGGGTCCTGTATCCACTTTGGGTCCTGTATCCACGCTGGGTCCATGCCCGCGTTGGGTCCCATGCCCGTGTTGGGTCCATCCCTGCACTGGGTCCATACCCATGTTGGTTTCCATGCCCACCTCTCACCCTCTCCTGCTCCCCGCAGGCAACACCTGGAACACCGTCTCCTTCAACAGGGGCGCAGCCCTGCTCTTCCCCACCTTCCAGGCCAACCACAGCCTCGACATCTCCTTCTACTTCAAGACCACTGCCCCGTCCGGCGTCTTCCTGGAGAACCCTGGCTCCCGAAACTACATCCGCGTGGAGCTCAACAGTACGGGCGCGGGTAACGGGGGCGCAGGGCGGCGGCGGGGCTGGGGTGCCCCTGCCGACACCGCGTCCCCGCAGCCACCAGGGACGTGGTGTTTGCCTACGACATCGGGAACGGGCACGAGAACCTGACGGTGCGCTCGGCGGTGCCCTGGAACGACGACGAGTGGCACCAGGTGAAGGCTGAGCTCAACGTGAAGCTGGCCCGGCTGCGGGTGGACAAGCTGCCCTGGGTGGTGCGGCCGGCCCCGCCGCAGAGCTTCGTGCGCCTCGAGTTTGACAGACCCCTCTACGTCGGTGAGAGCCCCCCCGCCCCGTGCCCTATGTCCCCGTCGTCCCTGTGTGCCACAGGGCGCTGAGTCTCGTCCCGGCTGCAGGCGCGGCGGAGCACAAGATGCGCCCGTTCCTGGGGTGCCTGCGGGCGCTGCGGATGAACGGGGTGACGCTCAACCTGGAGGGCAAGGCCAACGAGACCGAGGGCGTGCGGGTCAACTGCACCGGCCACTGCCAGGACCCGCCGGTGCCATGCCAGAACAGCGGGCTCTGCGTCGAGCGCTACAGCCACTACAGCTGCAACTGCAGCATCTCCGCCTTCGACGGGCCCTTCTGCAACCACGGTGAGCGGCTCCGCGCCGCGGGAACTGCGGGGGGACCCTCTACGGGGCCGGGCTGGGGGAGAGGAGCCGGCGCCCCCGTCACCCCCGTGGGTCCCCCGCAGACATCGGCGGGTACTTCGAGGAGGGCACGTGGGTGCGATACAACATCCTGCCCATGTCGCTGTACGCCGCCCGCGAGTTCGCCAGCATCGTCAGCAGCCCCTGGCAGCCCCTGCCCGGCTACAACCTCACCAGCGAGGAGGTCAGCTTCAGCTTCAGCACCACCTCGGCGCCCGCCGTGCTGCTCTACGTCAGCTCCTTCGTCAAGGACTACATGGCCGTGCTCATCAAGGACGACGGTGAGGGCACTGAGGGGGCTCCCCCCGTCCCCAGGCCGATGAGCAGCACTGCAGCCGCCTCGTGCTCTGCCCGCAGGGAGCCTGCAGCTGCGCTACCAGCTGGGCACCAGCCCCTACGTCTTCGCCCTCACCACCAAGCCGGTGACGGACGGGAGACCCCACCACGTCAACATCACCCGCCTGCATCGCACGCTGTACACACAGGTACGGGGCCGGGGCACTGATGGGGTGGCAGGGGGTTCAGGAGGCTCCGCAGGTGCTGACGCCACGTGCTTGGCCCCCCAGGTGGATTACCTGCCTGTCATGGAGCAGCAGTTCTCTCTGTTCGTGGACAGCAAGCTGGACTCGCCCAAGAACCTGTACCTGGGGCGTGTGATGGGTGAGCTGGGTCCTGCCCCTTGCGCCGGCATCTTCTTGGCCCAGCTCAGCCCTTGGCAGGGGTGAGCCACCTCCTTCTGTGCCCCCGCAGAGACCGGCGTGATCGACCCCGAGATCCAGCGCTACAACACACCCGGCTTCTCAGGCTGCCTCTCAGGGGTGAAGTTTAACAGCATCGTCCCCCTCAAAGCCATCTTCCGCCCCACCAGCGTGGTGCGGCCCTACAGCATCCGGGGGGAGCTGGTGGAGTCCAGCTGCGCCTCCATGCTGCCCCTCACCACCATCCTCATCCCCCCCGAGATGGACCCCTGGTACATGGGCACGGGTAGGTGCTGTGCTAGGAGCCCGGGGGGGGTGGGAGTCCCTGAGCCCCCCTTAGGTAAGCGTCAGGTGCTGCCCGGGTGATGCGGAGCACAACCCCGCGGCCCCATCCCACCCACCCGCTTTGTCCCCGCAGAGTTCCCCCACGTGCACGACGACGGCTGGATCGGGATCATCATCGGGTGTAAGTGAAAGGCCCGGCCGGCGTCCCCTTGCCGTGCCACGGGTTGTCCCCCGGTCCCCTCCCCAGCGTCCCTCACCGCCGCCTTCCCCGCAGTCGTGACGTTCCTGCTGCTGCTGCTCGGGGGCTTGCTGGTGCTGCTCTACCTCTACTACCACCGCTACAAGGGCTCCTACCACACCAACGAGCCCAAGGCCATCCAGGACTACGGCGGCACCGTCAAACCGCTGTCGGTGCGCAAAGACCAGAACCTGCCCCAGATCCTGGAGGAGGCGAAGGGCGATTAGCGGGGCCGGGGAGGGGTGGGACGAGCTCGCAGCCCCCCCCGCGGCCACGGCGGGGGCCGCCCGGAGACCAGGAGCGAGCGTCGCGGGACCAAAGGGCCGAGCACACCTGAACTGCCAGCACCGCCGAGCCGAAGCCGGCCCCGTAGCCGGAGCGTGGCCACCTCCAGCCCAGCCCGGCCACCGGCACCCCCAGGCCCCTCCGCCGGAGGCCACCCGCTGCCAGAGCCCCGCTCCTCGGCGGGGACCCCCCCGGAGCACCTCGCAGCCCACATAGAGGAGGGGGAAGGGAGGGGGAGCAGCACCGGGGGGGTGCCCCCCACCCCGCTCGCGCCTCGATTACCTGCTGCTTTACTCGCTTAGCAAGAGCCACGAAGGAAACCACGCAATACCCAGCCTCGGAGCACAGCCCCGGGGCGCCCCAGCAATACCCTGCCCGTGCGTGCACCGCGCATGACGCCACCGCACTTTGCTGAGATGCTGCTTTCCGACCGTCAGGTACGGATGATCCTTTCTACCGTTTCTTTTTTTTTTGTTGTTGTTGCTGGATATTCTACTACACTCCGGTGTTTTTTTTTAATTCTCTCGGTTTGTATAAAAAAACCAAAAACACCAAAAAAAAAAAAAAAACCACCAAAAAAAAACACAAAACGGAACTTTACGTCGGGTGTTACACGTTCCAAGTGTCGTGGTAAGTGGTCCGTAGTTCGCTACTTCTCCGCCCCGGGGTGCTCGTCCTGCCGTTATCGCCAGCCCGGGGAAAGCTCCCGTTCGCGCGCTGTATCGTGGTTAAGACAATGTTACAGAAATGCATTTATCTACCCAAAGGCCTGGCTCCGCTGGGCACTTTATTTTTAAAAAATTCCGTTTTGTTGGATGAGATGCGGAGAGGCTCAAATAAAGGCAGAATGACGGCGTTGGATGCGCTTCCCCGGCCTTCCCTTGGGCAGCCTGGGTGCGGAGGGAGAGCGGCTCCGCTGCTCGCCAGCACCAGGGAAGGGCGCTGGCAGTGCCCGGTGCGATCCCCACGGGACATCCACCACCAGCCGGGGCCGCAGGGACCCGCAGAGCCCGGGCTGGGTCACCTCGTCTGCACGGCAGCCCCAGGGAACAGAGTGCAGCGAGCCGCAGGAGGTGTTGGCGACCACTTTATTATGACAAAGGCTACAAGCCACGTTTTTTTTTTAAAGTGCATTATAATTCACCGTCAACGAACCACAGACACAAGCCTGGCATAGTGCAGATACGGCCAAGGTGGCAGAGGACACCGAGCGGACAGCGGGGCCGGGGCAAGCCGGGGAACGGAGGCAGCGGGAGAAGGGATGGGGGTGAGGGAGCGGGGCTGGGGTACAAGCGCTGCTCCAGACGGACCCAAAGCCCCGCCAGCCGGGACGGACAGCGGGCAGGATGGGAGCAGACCCGGGCCAGGAGGGGCTCAGCTCCCCTTGCAGACCCAGGGTGCTCTCTGCATTTGGGGCTGCGATCGGGGCCGTGCCCTGCCCTGCGTGGGAGCACTGCAGTTCCCAGAGGAGCAGGGCAGTGGTTCCAGCCCTGGACAAACACCGTCCTGCAGCACCGCTCCAGACTGGCACAGGAGTCCAGCAGCTCCCAGCACCCCACACCAGGCCAGCTGGCAGCACACGTGGCTCCTAGGGGACAGCCCCAACCTTCAGGCCCAGTTCCCTGCTCAGGGAAGAGGCATTCATCCCTCCATCCATCCCTCCATCCATCCTTCCATCCCTCCATCCATCCTTCCATCCCTCCATCCATCCTTCCATCCCTCCATCCATCCCTCCATCACTCCACCCACCCAGGCCTGGACAAACAGCCCCACAAAGGTGCTGCTGAAGGACGGCGGCGGTCTGGGACGTCCGTGGTCCCCTCAACCTGAGAGCACCCTGGGCAGCGCACGGGGCTCAGCCGCCTGGCTGGGAATGCTTAGTTTAAAGTGCTTTTTTTTCTTTTTCTTTTTGCATGGGGTGCTAAGGCCAAACTTCACCTTGCCAGAGAACATTTCCCTTTTATCCCCAAGGCCAAGGCCAGGACCAAAGCATCAGAAACCTGCGGAGAGCTCTCTGGGGAGCCTTCCCCTCCGTCACTGCACATAGCAGCTGCAGGTCTGCTGTGCCCTGCCCAAACCTCACCAAAACAACGTCCAAGCAATTCTGTGCAATGAAGCAGGCTCCTGAAGTGCCTGACGCGTCTCAAAGGGCCCATGCCTCTCCGAAAAGGACTGTCCTGGCAGAGGAGGGTGGGGGAACCAGCTTTGGTACTGCGTGGTCAGGAAGCACCTGCCTGGAGCACGGCCAAAGCCAAAGCTCCCAGGCTGGCTGCGGCCCCAGCTGAGCAGTGGGGGGCTCCCCCCGCAGCCCCAAAGCTGCCCCAGCCCCACCAGCCCCAGCCAGCTGCGGGCTGGGAGGGCTCCCTCCCACTCCCCAGTGCTTTCTTTCCGTGGATTCCCCTTGTGCTTGCAGCAGCATCCCCCTAACATCACCTCTAACCAGCTCATTAGCTTCCCTACCCAAAGTGACTTTTTGCATAGTGCTGCTCGCCCTGTCCCAGGGGATCGTGCCCACAAGCCACGTGCTGGTGGTCTCTGTCCTCCAGCCAGCTGGGGCAGAGGGAAAAGACACCCAGGGACAGCAGCTGTGGGGCTCGGGGACGTGCAGGCATGTGGCCACAGCTCACTGGCTTCCGATGCTGTCGCTGTCCTGGTCAGCAGGACAAAAGAGGCAGCGAGAGGCAGCACCAGAGACCAGAGCTTGTCCCAGGGGAGTTGGCGCTGCCCCTGAGCCCTGCCCCGAGGGTCTCGGTGCAGGCTTTCAGCAGTCAGCAGAAAACGGGAAGAGGCTGAATGCTGGTGCCTGGAAACCTCCTTCTGCACCACAGCTTTTCTTCAAGCCCCAGCTGCCTCGGTCCACGGGCTCCCTCCAGCCCAGGAGACAGCCAGCAGGGAAGGTGCTGGAGCCTGCCCCACGCCGGGGCTGGGCAGAGCTGATACCCGGGCAGCAGCTGCTCACACTCCTGCCCCAAGTCTCTCTCCGGGTGTCTGGGCAGCAAGTAGCACTTGTGACACACACAGCAAGGGGAACACGGGCAGCAGTCATGTCAGCGTGAAGCAAACATGGCATCGCTTACAAGGTGCAGCAGCAAGGAGTGCTGGGGACCCCCCCGGCACACAGCCTAGATGATATCCGTCTCCCTCTCTATGCCAACGTACTTCAAGGCGTCCGCCTGGCTGTACCTACAAGATAGGAAAAGCCACAGCTCCTGTAACGACCTCTAACTCCCTGCAAACGTGCACAGAAAGCAGGGTCAAGCCCTGCCCAGGGTCCCCAGCCAGCTGCTCCCCACGTTACCGGTAATCAAAGAAGAGCTCCTCTCCCGCCTGGATGGCCCTCTTGGCAAAGATTCCGATCCGGTGGTCTCCATTCACCATCACAACTGCAACCAGAGGGAAAACGTCAGGGACATGTGGCTGCAGCTCAGGTCGGGTCACGGATACTCCCCTGGGGGGCTCCAACGACCCCTCTGCAAGGCCACGGCTGCAGCAGAGCTGAGCGGGGGCCCCAGGAGCAGGAACGTGATTTGCAGCAGAGCAGAAGGAGGGTTTGCCCACGCCTTTGAAGTTCTGCGGCTGCCACAGGCTCCGGGTGACTTGGGACCCCATGAACCCCCTGAATTCCCAGAGCTGTGCAGGCCCCAGAGACCCTTCCCCAGCCTTGACCTGCCCGGGTGGGGACAGCTCACCTTTGGCATAGCAATTGGGGTTCACGGAGTGGTTGGCAAAGCGGATTTTGTTTCCTTTGCGAGTGGCGTCAACGACAAAATCTATTGAAAGGCAAAAGAAGAAAACTCTGCAGTGTCCCGGAAAGACAAGTCTGCTGCTCACGGGCTGGAGGGGCTCGAGACCGCCCACCCGCCAGCCCCTGCCAGGAAGCCCACGTCTCTGCCACCCCTTGAAGCCCCACGCGAGTTACCATTGTTGAGGTTGAAGAGGAAACTTGACATGTACTTGTCATAGACCTTTCCTCGCCGGTCAGCCTCATCCTGCGAAATAAGCTGGAGAAGGAGAACACCTTGAGAGAGCCTCAGTGCCTGAGGGCACGGTAAGGATCGCTGCAAGGAGCAATGCTCTTGGATCTCCTGGAGGTGCCTCCTGCCCTTCCACACCAGTGGGTGGGGGGCTCAGGAGGAGCAGAGGAGGAGCTGGGCTCCCAGGGAGCAGCACGCACACACCAGACATTCCTCCTTGGCGGAGGGCCTGGAGTCGGGTCCCCAAATTGTAAGGTTTCTAACTCTAAGCTGGGTCAGAGTGAGCCTGTGGCCGTGGCTGAGCTGGGGAAGGCCCCTGAGGTAACCGCAGAGCAGCGCTTCCACTACGCGCGTCTGCCCGAGCGCGCGGCAGTCCCGGCGAGGGCGGCAGCACTGACCTCCCCGCAGTACTCCGAGATGAATTCGTTCTTCTGCACGGACTCCTTGATGAAAGTCCCCCAGCCAGCAACATCCGAAGGTGCCAGCAACAAGTGCTAGAGCCAAGGTGAGAAGAGAACAATTGGGCTGGGCAGACCTACCGCCCCCAGCACCGAAGCAGTGCAGAGATCACGCCCCAGGTGTCTGTGCTGGGCTTAGGGCAGTGCCCAGGAGCAACCACGCCGTGCTGGCTGCTGCCTTCACCGTGTCAGCATCATCCGGTGTCCCCTAGTGTAAGGTGACACACAGGTCCCTGCACACTCACGGGTCATAGCATCGTTAAGCTGGAGCTGCACATTACTTAACACCCACTAATTTGCATCTTTCTCTGAATTTCTCTCTCTTTTATACGCAGTCCTTTGTCCTGACCAACAAAATCCAAGACCTGACCTTTCTTTGGAGTCATTTCTTACATTCCTTTGTTCTCACCCTTCCCCATACGCCCCCCATCTCCCAGTTTTCACATCCATAATCCATACTCCAGAGTAAGTGCTACAGAAGCCTGGGGCACAGCAGCTTCTCTTTGATTTTTTCCCTCGCTCAGACAGCGACGGGTGGCTCACACCCCCTCTCCCACGCAGCACAGATCTTTTTATCAACCCCACCCCGAGGCAGCCCTTTTGTCAGCAGCCCAGAGCCACGCAACACAGCAAATACCTTTTTGAGACCTCGCTGGATGCTGCAGTTCTTGCAGGAGACCACCTTGCAGTCCCAGTGCTCCGAAGCCCCGCAGGTCAGGCAGAGGTCCGGGTCGCACTCCCGCACGGCCAGGTAGCAGGGGCACTGCTTGGTGTTGCACTGGGTTTTGCAGCGGCAGCCTGGGAAGCGATTCTGACCTGCAGGAACACAGGGTGAGGTTTTTCAAAGAGAGGGACGTGCCGCGTGTCCCTGCCCCGCAGATAGACACGGAAGCTCCCGCTGAGCCAGGTCTCGCCCTGGCAGGCTGTTGGGGTTTTGTGCAGATACAGAACTTAAATTGTCTGTGGCCAAGGGCCAGGCTGCCTGCCCACCCCCCAGCTAACACAAGGGAGGGGGCTTCGTGCTAATAACAAGCTTTGCAGCCCTTCTGCTCTGGGCAGGAGAGATGGGAGCTCCCAGGCCACCTTCCTGACCCCTGAAGTCATCAGAACGGGGCTCACCGAAGAATGCAACATGACAAAGGGACGTATTTCAGCCTGGGCACCCACGGCTGAAAGCCAGAAAGCAGAGCAACAGCCTGGGGGCAAGGCAGCCTGGAGGACCGCTCACACCTCGCAGAGCACAGACCCGCCTGTGGGGTCCCTCTGCAGCTGGAGATGCTGATCTGCCTCTTGGGGCTAATTACGTGCAGTTTGAAATCAGCTCTGATAATATGAACACATCAGGATGGAGAAGCTGGGAGCCTGAGCTGGTTCTCTGTCACCCCCTAGCCCTCCTAGCCCCAGGCTGTGTCATAACCCTACAAAAATTCACCCTCAGAAGCCCCAGTTACGTGGGCAAGTGCTGTTATCACCATCCCCGAGCCGGGAACGGGAGCCCAGAGGGGAAAATGAGCGTGGCAGAGCAATGACCCAGCTCCAACCCTAACTGCTGGCCACACGTCCTCCTCCCATGGGACTGGCAGCAACACCCAGGGCTTGGTGCTCAATGCAGACATGCAGACGAGCAATCTCTAATGAGAGCCTGTATCACTTGCTGCTGGGGGACATGGGGCAGCATGGAACATAGTTTCCCCTTAGATTTATCCTGCTGCTAATCAAACTGCTGCAGACGGACAGAGAAATGAAGGCAGGGATAAAACGGGCCTCCAGCAAGCCCCAGGGCTGCACCCTCCCCGTCTCCGCGAGAAGAGCCGGCCGCGTTCAGGTGTGGCAGTCCCAGCTTTTTTTCCTTACAGTCAGGGTTGCACTGGCAGAACTTCTCACAGAAGTTCTGGGTCATGATGCAAGGGCAGGAGCTGTCACAAGGATGTTCGGGGTGGTCACAGGGCTGGTAGTTGTACACCTGGGTAGGCGAGTTATCTAGAGCAAGGAGGAGAAATGGCAAGGTTAGAAGCTGCGCGTTGCAGGAACGTTTGAGGACAAGCAGCACGCCCAGGGCTCTGGAGCAGAGCACGTGTACGTTCCCTGTCTGCCTGCAGAGGGCAGGAAGCCCAGCAGCGCTCAGCACACAGCTGTAATTACAAACGCATGACACACGTCTACTTTACACCTCCGCAGCCCGTTTTACACGGTGACTGCACGCCAAAACCTCAGCCCCCCTCTGGCCGGAGCAGGACCGTGCCTCTCCCACTGCCTGGGAGAGAGCGTTGGCACGGCAGGGACGTGGGTGGCACAGCCACAGGGGCACCAAAACCAGCCCTTCGGTGGGGAGCTGCTCCCCCTGCACCCCTACAGCTGCTGGGACAGACAGCAGGACACGGTGTCCTGTGCAAGCCAGGGCTGGAGAATCAGCCCCCGGGGGAGAACGGCCACGCAAAGCGCAGCCGAGCGCAGCCACTGAGGTTACCTTTCTTCAGCTGGATCTTCCTGCAGTGCGCGGCCCACAGCCTGGGAGAGAAGCAGAGAAGTGTCAGAGGTGGGGGCACGAGGCTCCATCGGGAGGGGCTGGCTAAGCACCGCGCTCAGCACCGCCAGCCAGCGCAGCAGCTGGGGCCAGGCGATTTCCAGCAGGGCTGCCTGGCAGCGTCATGCATTAATAACCATCAGGCGGCCGCAAAGCGCAGAAAGATGAGAACGGCACAGCTACAGAGTTATTTAAGGCAAGTGTGAGAGCCAGAATAATACTGGATACACTGGATCAGCACACAAAAAGTAGGTTAGGAGGCAGGGAGCTCGGGCTGAGGCTGCTGTTGGGACAGCGCCGGCCTCCTTGCAGCAGTGCGGCACGGCGCAGCCACCGCGCCGCCCTCTGCTCCGGGGCTGAGCCCGTGGGCACAGGACCCCGCAGCTCCCCGAGCAGGAGGACAGCACCAGAGAAGGGCCAGGGGCCAGCTCCCAGCCGGCAGCACAATCAGCCCTGTGTGACAGCGAGAAGTGTGCACAGATGGGAGCCAGATGGGGATTACCAGGAATGCTTTGGCACAAAAAGCAGTGAATCTGGTTGTGTTTTTAAGAACAAAACAAGCTTGTCCAGCACTTGCCTGTGCTTCCTTTTCTTCTTCTGGGATGGATTCATTAATTCGTTTGTTGGCAGTTTTGTTATGAGAGATTCTTTAACTGCAAACTGAAAGACCTACCAAAAAAAAAACAGAAGCAAAAAGAAGAATAAAGTTCAATATATCCAAGTTACCTTTTTCTAAAGCATAAATGGAGAGAGTGCAAGCACACACGAACAGTGGGGGTCCCAGTAAGCAGGCAGCTCTGCCCCCCAGTTTCACTAAGCCACGGGTGTCCTTGTTTTTCTTGCCTGGGAAACAAAACCATCCCCTGTCCCACCAGCCTGGGATACTGAAGAAACCTCACAGCACTGGACGTGTGCGGGGTTTGTTCTGTGAACAGCAGCCATGCTGCAAAATAACACCACCCAACTTCCCAAAGCGTTGATGCAACACGTTCCTCCAGGCGCTTTGCAGCAGGGAAGAAAAAAAAAGCAGCAGCAAACAGCAGCAAAGGGCTCCCTCCTGCCCCGGGGCCAGGCGCTGCAGTGCCTGCCTGCCCAGACCAGAAGGTCAGGCCATACCTGCTTGCACGTCTTTGTCCCCAGCAGCCTGGCAATGGAGCAGAAGTTGTTGAAGTAGGTCCCATGGAAGACACGGAAGAGCGACTCCTCAGCTCCCGTCCACTCAACCGGCTCCTGCTGCGTCTCCACCGCAAACAGCTGGGAAGAGGCCGGGCTCAGCTTCTGCTTGGTGGGGGTCTGGCAGCGGGAATTTGCCTCTGGGGAGAAAGGCAGATGTTAGGGCCAGGGAATGAGCAAGAACACAGCCCTGCTGTCAAAGCTTCCTCGGGCAGCGGTGCTCCAGGAGTGCCTGAGCCTGCCTGCTGCACCTCTGGGCAGCCCCTCGCCAGCCTGTGGCACTCCTCCAGGGCACTGTGCCACCTTCCCCTGCCATGGCTGTGCCCACAACGCAGCCTCCTGACCCAGGCAGCAGCACCGGGGAGGCCTGAGGATGAGGAAGGTGCTCCCTTCTCTCCCACCTGGGATGGGATGAGCCTGCTCTTTCTCCCCTGGGAGCTCATCCTGCCCTGGGCACTGCCACTCACCCGGCGAGGCAGCAGCCTGCTGCTCGTCCTGGGGGAACGCGGCTGCCGACACGGCCCCAGCCTCAGCAGCTCCCAGGTGGGTGCTCAGCACCCCTGCAGGGCCGAGCACCCAGGCTGGCACTGGGTTTGCTGCCTGAGTTGTCCTAGTGTGCAGCCAACAAGGCACTCAAAGCCCAGGGCGCTGGGTAAACACCGGTCCCAGCACAGCACTTGCCGTGCCTGACAATGAGGATAATGAACCCCACCACAGCTCAGGGCATGACTGGGTGTCCCCTGTGTTTGCTTAAGGCCAGCTGTGGGCATTTTGTCACTCCAGCTCTGAATTTCACGGCCCCAGCACAGGGACAGAGCAGCAAGGTGGGGGTTAGAGCGCCGCATGTGACAGTGCCTGCTCGTTATTTGTCACAGCACTGAACGGGAGAGGGTTCCCTCCAGAGATGGCACCGTACCCGAGGAACTAGAGGCCCACTCATTGCCCGTGTCTCTGTCGCTGTCTCCCTCCCTTGTCTCAGCGAGGGCCGGGGTGTTTGAGCAGGAAGCACTGACCACATGGTGCCTCCGGCGGCGCCTGCCCGAGCACTTGGATCGCGGGTTGTGCAGCGCGGCGAACTCCTTGGCACCTTCCTGCAAGCAGAGCACAGCACGGGGTGGGTGACACGCAGCCAGGACGTGCAGAAAGGCCGTGGGAGAAGCCCTCCCGCCGCCACGAGAAGGCAGGAGACCTGTCATACATCATAGGGTCACCTCCAGTAAGTGCCACGGCCCTGCCAGCTGCCTGCATGGCACCTTTCTGCTTCATGTCCTTCAGCATCGCCGCCCGGTACGAGCAGGCTCCCTCACCCCGTTCCTCCAGCCTGCTTCCCCATCTCTTGCCCTGGCAATGACATCCTCCCGGTCCCTGTTTTACACCCGCCCGGCCTCCCTTCTGCCTCAGCCCCACAGCTCCCCTCAGACGCTGATATCTCAGCCAGATAATCTGAATGTGACATGAACACGCTTCCAGTAAGGCTCATATCTGGATCCGTGCTTCCCCAAATTCAGTGACGATTAGATAATCAGCTTAGATAATCAGGTGAGATTTCAGAGTTAGGTAATTTTGAAAAATCACCGAAGTTGTGAAAAAAAAAGACCCACAAAGTACTGAAGAGCATGACTGGCCAGGCCACTTCCTACGGTGGTTTCAGAAGCTGCGGCGCAGAAACGTACCAGCCAGAGGAAACAGTCTGGTCCGCAAGGGTCTGGCTCGATTTTCGTCTCTCTGTTCTTTCGTTTGTACACATTAGGAGTAGCATGAAAAGCTGAAAAAATAATAGTGAGCTTTACTAGCAGCATCCTCCAACAAGGGGCACCCGCCACAAAGCAAAGGACAGGGACAGCACGAGGGGAGGGAAGGCAAGTGGGAGCCTGAGGCAGTCGCCAGGAGCACAGGAGCAGATCTCCTAGGAGCAGGGCACAAGGTGGGGACGTCTCGGCCAGCCCTACTCCTACCAATGATGGGAACTTGGCATCAGAGGGGAAACGCTTGGGAAGGAGAGGCCGTAGGAAAAACGTCTGCTTTCAGGCTGAAACCGTAAGGCCGCATGATCTTAATAATAGAGCCTTAAATAAATAATTGACCGGAGAGAGTCCTGTGACTTTCCAAGGAAGCCCTCAGACCTGGGAAACAGCAGGTCCGACAGCTAACCCCTATCCAAAAGGCTTTGGCAGCACAAACTGCAGGAACATGACTACGATGGAGCTCTAAGTTCCAGTGAGGCAACAAAACACAGGGGCACGTCCAGACTTTGGGAGCATGACAGTCGTGCCTTTCCCTGATGAGCTTCTGCGAGGTGAAAGGGAAGCCCGGTCACAGCACTGCTTCTGGAACAAAGTGCCAGGAGGCCCAGCGCAGCACAGCGAACAACGGTGAGAAAGAGCGGGCTGCCACGCGGGTTGCTTTCCGTCCACTTGTGGAAATTGGTGGAGCTGTCTTTATAAAAGGCTTTGGAGCACCTGAGAGCCTCTACAGGCTCCGCTGCCAACGCCAGGGAGGCGTCACCCTCTGACGACTGCAGCACAGACGCCAAGTGAGGCACGCGGGAGCACAAAGCACTGAGGAAATGAAAAGGGAAGCGCCCGGTGGGACCACACTTACGGTGCAGAAAGCAGTCGTATTTGAAGCAGCGCCGGCAGAAGAGTGTGTGGAAGGAGTGCAGGGACTGCTCGCGCTGGACCGACTTCGCGCAGGGCCCATCGATGTTGGGGGTGCACTGTGGGGGCAGCACATTCGGGTCCGACACCTCCGTGAGCTCTCGGTACCTATTGAGCAACCAGAGATAGCCACCGATGTGCATTTTTTTCCTGATTCGGGACGTTTTACAAGGCTTGGTGTGACTTAGGTCTTATGACTCTGGCTCAGATACCTTGAGGCTAAACCAAAAGTTTCTAATACTCAAAAAATGTTCAGCTCACAGCGCCTGCAGCCAAGCGAGCTCTGCTTTCTGCTCAGAGCACAGGGCTGGTGTCTAAAATACAAATCTTAACCATCACTAACAAAGGCAATAGGCAACACACGTAGAGATCTACCTCTCCTTCATGTCATCTGGAAAGCCATACTCAGGGAACATGGAAGAAATGGCAGTGAATATCATGTCGTTTGGAAACCGCTTCTTTGAACACTTCTTGTTACCTACGGAAAAAGAAGAGAACTCCTCAGTTACGCTGGACGTGACCGTGCCTCTCTTTTTTCCAGAGAAGGCGATTCCAGGAGGTGTTCTGGACGGCATTTTAAGAGACAGAAATGTAACCACACAGACAATTCTGTCTTGCAACGAGGCTAAATCGTTTCCAGATGCATTGCACTCTGCCACCTTCCAATTAGCATAACGTGTTGATGGAAGTACTAACGATTTCGTGTGGAATATTACTTTTCTCACCAAGACAAGGTTTACAGACAATACTTTCCTACGTCTGCAAAAGGTCCTGGTATTTGTGCTGCTCGTATCGCTATAAATCAAAGGTGAAACTCCCAGTCAGCATTCCTAAGGGCATGCAGGACATGTGAAAATCCCACGAACCAGAGCTGCTTCTACGCAGCAAAACCCCCAGGTGACACAGGAGAAGGAAGATGAGCGCTGCTAATACATGGAAAACGAGGCTGGAAGGGATTTGAAGAGGTTCACCTCCCTGTCCTAGAGCAGAATTAGATCTCCCTACAAACTTACTGACAGATGCTTGCCAGGCCGGCGCTTTGAAACCTCCAAGAGCAGAGATCTCACATCCTCCCCAGGTAATACCCCCCTGCTTTGTTAATCGCACCATTACATGGTTTTCCAGATGACTCATCTGAATTCCTCCTTGCTACACTTAGAGCTGATGACTGCTTATCCTGTCCGCAGGGGACAATGAGAATAACTGACTTCCCTTCTTCTTTCATCTACCTTACCAGAACTTGCCAAGCTGGCTACCACCCCTAAGTGACACACAAATAACTAAAAGAGCAAGGGCAGGGGAGCGCTGGGCAGCTCCTAAGGCAAGGTAGGATGGAAACACGACCACCACAGCCCCAGTTTCTGCAGCCAAACCCACCTTCCGCTGCAATTCGTTTCCTTTTCCGCGTGACTGGCAGCTCCTCTTTCCCATCCTCCTGCTTAACCTCAGAATCGTTGTGTCCTTCCTCTTCCTCGTCCGAGTACTGATTCAGGGCGTTCACTAGCTCCAGGAACACGGCGTCGCTGATGAGGACTGACCCTGAAATCATTTCTGAAACACAGTGGTGTCAGCCAGTCTGTGGGAGGGCCATCATCTTTCATGCTCCTCGGGGTGGTAAATCACAAGCCAGCCACAGGATATTATTATCAGCGAGAACCTTCCTGGCAATTTTGGAAGGACAGATGGGATTTTAATGCTATGGAGTCATAAGAGTGGTGTATCATTTTTGTGAATCTGGGGACAGGCCACACCAGAGAGTTTTCCACAGCCTTCTTCCCTCCAGACAGACCTTTACGATGGGCTAGGAAACTACGGAGGAAAACACACTGATTTTTCATCTCTGAAAAGAATGATTGAAGTTTTGGCTGAGGTAAAAGTGAAACGATGTTGCTGAGCTCCTCCTAACATCTAGCACATGTTTCGGCTTCCCAGAACTGCCTGTGGATGCCCACGAACAAGAGCTCTGGCTCCAGAGCATCCCGGGCCTAGAACGGAGCGGGGTGTCAAAAGGCAGGACTGTGTCCTTGCAAACCAACACCGCAGGCACATCCCTGCTTTTCTGCTCTAACAGCTCTCAGAGAAAAGCTGGTTACTGCTGCCACCTTTTGACTTCTTAACTGCTTTGATACCGAATTTGCAAGAGGACAGTGAAAGGACAGTGCTGAGCGTTACCTTCCTCTCCGTGAACTTTCCCATCATAGTTATTAATGAGCTCTTCAATGAAGGTTTCATCCTCTTCCTTCACCTCATCTCCCATGTACGGGATATTGCACAAAACAGTTTCATCCTCCACCTGTAATGAGATTAGATGCGGTTCAGTAACCCAGCACCTGCTGATTCCCACCCAGGCTGTGCCTCTAGGGCTGCTCCAGTCCGCTCCACACAGACTATGCGGCATAAAGCAAAGGTTCAGCCTCCCCAGCAGAAGTTTGGGATGTCACATCACTGGTATTTCATCGTTATTCCGTACCAGCAGCATAACCCTGATGCCAAAAAGTGCAATCTGATTTAAAAAAATAAGAGTAGCATATCCAATGGTTATGGAAACTCTGAAACACACACGCTGCCAAGAATATTAAACAACTGAAAATGTTAGAGGGGTCACGGCGATTAAGGTGGAGTGGAACTAGAACAGTGAAAGGCAAAATGGCAACTCATCCCAGGAGGGATACAGCTGGAGCTGAGGAGCGTTCTCACATTAACTGCACGGAGCAAGGACATTTGGCTTTCATTGCCATGGCACCGGCAAGGGGCTCTGTTACATCTCCTAGTGCAGCAGCACTCCACCAGCTGGCTACGCCTGGTCCTAGGGAGCTCCTCGCTTGTAGGAATACACACACCCCCACACTGGGCAAAGAGGCAGGCTAGCCACACAATGCCCGTCTGCTTTGTAAATAATCTTAAGTAAGCTAGGACAAAACAGTATTTAAATCGTCCTCCACACCACTGTGATCCTCAGCAGCATCCCTACAAGCAGATCAGCAGAGTAATCCGATCACAAAGGGAAGGACCTGCCTAAGAAATGCAAGTCTTCATTTAAAAGGGACGTTAAAAGAGAAAAAGGAAAGCTAATTACTCTGCCCACCCTAACAGAAGAAAGTGTTTACTCCTTGAATCCTGTGAAATAACGGTGGCCCTATCAAGGAGCCAGGTGTGGAAGAGAGACTAGCTGGGTAAGACAGCTTGGATGAGAGGCTGTTCTGTGGGGTTCAACACAACGAGCAAATAAAACAATGCTCCCCCTCATCTCTTGAGCAGGCATCGCTTGAAACAAGTTGGCTGAAGATGGTTTGATCACTGCACAACCGTGTAATGGCTACACACTGATCTCACCAAGATCTGCACTCATCTCACAAAGCTCCTGCTCTGCAGAGCATTCGGACCCACCATGAAGTTCTGCTGAAGGGGGGACCAGGAGTACATGATGGGCACCAGAGCCACTGTGTTCAGCGTCCTCATGTACAGCGTCTGGCTTGGAAATCCTGGAAAAATGCTCTCAACGGTACACTGGGAGAGAAACGAAGAGAAGGGCAGTGAGGAAACAGCCCCGGGGAGGCAGTCACAGTCACAGAAGGAAACTGCACTTATACAGCAAAGCGCTGCGGTCTCTCATTGTGGCTCCTTGGTCGTAAAAGCTTTTTCCCCCATTTACCAAACCGTGCATAAATTATCCTCGCAGTTCCCTGCAGAGCCCTGGTTCCAATGCACGTTTGTTGCTGCCGTGCCTCTTTTGCTCTCCCTACCTGTTTGAGGAAAGGGTGCCCGCTGACTGGCTTCATCAACTGCACTGGCTGAACTCGAAGCTTCTTCCAGTCTTCATTCAGAATTTGAGTCTTTTCGTGAACCTTCGCAAAGTTGGCCACAAAAAGAGCCTGAAACGAGGGAAAGAAGCACTCGAAATTTAGAAATCACATCAAGGTTTAGAACATTAAAATCCCTCCTGAGATTTTGTTTCACATATCAAAACATAGTCAAGGCAGAGTACTTCAGATTGATGACACTCGTTAGAAGGAATTCTAATTAACCTCAGCATCAGTACAGAACTGTACCAAGAGCCAGCAGCTCTTAATAATTCTTGATCAGCTCCGACCTCTTCTAAAATCTGACCTGCCACGGAGAAAAGCAGCAGCAGAAGTCACCCAAAACCCACAGAGCCTTAGCACCGAGGGGGTTAAGGCAAGGAGACACTTCACAGAGTAAGTGGAAATGAGTCCTCTCCCCGCACGTTATGCAAGCACCCAGCCAGGGAACTTCTCTGCCTACACAGCAGAGCTGCCTACCCTGCTCTGCTCCAACCACGGAGCACGAAGGGAGGTGAAATCTCTTCGGGCTTACCATGGCTACAACTGAAATATAATTGTGCACTTCTCATCGTGAAGCACTCAGCTGAAAACTGCTCAAGCACCGCGAACCAGAGCGAAGGCTAGAGCAGAAATCCTTCCAGCTAGACCTGGCACCTCTCGTTCCAGCTTTACCTTGGCTCCCATGTTCGCCTGAAACCTCTTGAGCTGCCGCAGACGCATGTATTCAGACTTGACTTTTCTTTTCCAGTATATAATACACTTTGACGTTGGAGGAGTGGCCATTTCCATTTTTCTATAAAAATGCAGGAAGAATAAATATCAGGTAATGGAGAGCTTAGCGTTACAAACAAGTGGTATTAGGAAAAAAAAGAAACAACAACACGCGGAATTTAAATGCATCACAGACTTTTAACTAGGAAAAAAATAATCACATAAATCTGCACTAGTCCTTTTTACGGAACAATTAGAGCACAAATTGCACCGAAAAGCTCGGAGAGCTTTTGGACGTAAGAAGCAGCAGAGAACTGCGTGTGCTTCCAGGGATTCAGCTGCTTCTGCCCAGCGTGAACCCCTGCGAATCCTCTACGGACAACGTGTTTGCGGTGTTCCCCTTTCTCCGTTCGCCCGGAGCACCGACAGAACAAAACGACGACGTCAGGAGCCTCCTTACGTGCAGCTATCGCCTTTCTGGCCTCGCCAGGAGGCCAGGGAGGATTTCTGTTTGTTTTGCAGCCCTTCCCTTCGGAAAGGCACTGCTGTTTACGCGCGGCAACGAGCAGGTTTCGACGGCCGAGGGGCAGCCTTCAAGCCGGGTGCCGGCGCTGCGGCATCGCCCCCCCGCAGCCCTGCTCGCCCCCCCGGGGAAGGGATGCTGCAGCTCCCCCCGAGGAAGCAGGAGCCAAACCCTGCTGCAAACACCTCCTGCGGTGCACGGATGTGCTCTGCCCTCCCTGCAGCCACACCGGCCTCGTGCCCGGGGGTGGCAGCAGCAAACGGGCCTCTGACGGCAGCAAAACCCTACAGAAATGGGGTTTTCCCTTTCCTTCGGAGCCCCCAGGGTGTTGGGGGGAGCCTGGCTGGCAGCAGGGGCCACAGTGGGGACACCACGAACCAGAGGGGCCAGCTTGAGCCTCCTGCCCCACACGGTCACTGCCCTACAGGGGCCTGGCCTGCCCCACAGGCTCCAACCTACCCCTCAGGGCCCCCAGCTGCCCCCACGAGCCCTGATCTGCCCCCACAGGGGTCCCACTCCGCCCCACAGGCCCCTCGGCATGCCTGTCCCCCCCCAAGCTGCCCCCATAAGCCCCAAGCTGCCCCAGAGGGACCCCGATCTGCTCCACAGCCCCCCCCAAACTACCCCCAGCAGCCTCGATCTGCCCCATGGGAGCCCCGCTCTGCCCCACAGCCCCCCCAACTACCCCCACAAGCCCTTCTCTGCCCCACAGGGGCCCCAAACTGCCCCCACAAGCCTCAACCTGCCCCACAGGGGCTCCGATCTGCCCCACAGCCCCCCCAAACTGCCCCCACAAGCCTCGATCTGCCCCAGGGGAGCCCCACTCTGCCCCACAGCCCCCAAAACTGCCCCCACAAGCCCCTCTCTGCCCCACAGGGGCCCCAAACTGCTCCAAAGCCCCCCCAAACTGCCCCCACAAGCCCCT
>CM021757.1:3182723-3194487 GCA_011075105.1 Heteronetta atricapilla
GCCGGCGCGATCCGCGCCGGCCCGGGCCTCGGGGCTAGGCCAGGCGGCCCCGGCGGGCTCGAGGCCTGTGTGGATGCTTCCCTGAGGGCCCCCGGTTGGGTTAAGCCGCACCCGGGGGTGTTTTTCCCCCGTTGGTTTCCCTCCGGGCCGTTGTTCTGAGCTCTGCGGAGCTCGGCCCGTGCGGGTAGCGGAGGGGCTGGGTGAATTTGGCTTCGTCTCGTCCCGCGTGGGGCTTCCGCGGTGAGGCCCTGCTTGGAAAAGGGAGGGGGAGAGATGCGAGGTGCAGGCTGAGGGTGGCGTGCCTGCCTCGTGAAAGCAAGGAGAGGTGGAAAGTTCAGGCTGTGAAGGGTCTGCCCGCGCCTAAAAGCAAGGAGAAGCGCAGGGTTCATGCTGAGGGTGGGCTGCGTGCTCTGAAAATCCCAGAGGAGCCCAGGATTCAGGCTGAGGCTGGAGTACTTGCTCATAAAAGCAAGGAAAGATGCAGGGTTCAAGCTGAGGGTGGTCTGTCAGCTCATAAAAGTAAGGATGGTACAAGGTTCAGGCTGAGGGAGGTCTACCTGCTTGTAAAAGTGAGGAGAAGTGTGGGATTCAGGCTGAGGGTGAGCTACCTGCTCAGGAAAGCAAGGAAAGATGCAAGGGTTAAGCGGACAACCTGCTCGTAAAAGCAAGGAGGAGCCTGGGATTCAGGCTGAGGGTGGGCTACCTGCTCAGAAAAGCAATGAAAGATGCAAGGTTCCAGCTGAGGGAGGTTTATCTGCTCCTAAAAGCAAGGAGGAGCCCGGGATTCATGCTGGGGGCGGCGCACCTGCCTTGCAAAGATAAAGAGAAATGGAAGATCCAGGCTGCGGATGGTCTGCCCGCTCCTAAAAGCGAGGAGAAGCGCAGCGTGCAGGCTGAGGGCGGTCTGTCAGCTCCCAAAAGCGAGGAGAAGCCCAGGGTTCGGGCTGGGGGTGTTTTTTGCTGCCACACAGAGCGGTGCTCGGCTGATACCGAGCCGTTCCTTCCTCTCATCCCACCCAGGGGCTTCCCCAGCTCGGCCCCGCTCATAAAAGCAAGGAGAGAGCCACGGCTCACACTGGGGGCGATCTCCATTGCCCTGTAGAGCAGCGCTCGGCTCACACCGAGCCGTCCGTTCTCTTTCTTTTCCTTCTGGGAGCGGTTCCTAACCTCTGCTTTGTTTCTTCCGCAGGTCGATTCCTTCAGGGAGCGGATCACGAGCGAGGTGAGCGTCCCCCTGCCGCTGCCCTGGGGCGTGACAGGGCAAAGAGGTTGGCTGGGCGCGTCTTCCTGATGCGCTCTGCTGGGATTTGAGTCCCTTCTGTAAAAGTAGCAGCGCTCAGGGCTTCGGTCGGTGACCGAGGTGAGGTTTTACAGCCTCGTGGCTCTCCCGACACCTTTCCCCTTTGGCTTTGTGCGAGGCCGTTTGGCAGAAGTCGTTCTCTTCTGCTTCCTGACTTGAGGCCGGCCGATTTCCCTGGCGTTCTCACCTCTCGGCGGTACCGTTTCACCTCACCTGTCTGTTCTTTCTCTCTCTCAGGCTGAAGATCTGGTGGCAAACTTTTTCCCAAAGAAGCTGTTAGAACTCGATGGCTTCCTCAAAGTAAGACACGCGTCGTCTTCCGCCTCGCTTTCCCTTTTCAAGTTGCCCGCTGAAAAGCGAGGTGGTGGGGACGGGCCTTTCCCGTGCGTTTCCTTGTGTGTTTCACCCCATCACAAAGGAACCAAGCAGCAGCTCTGCTGCTGGCATGCACTGGAGCTCTGTTAGCTCTAGAGGGGGTGCTTCCTTCTCCAGTTCTCTTTGTGTGATCAGCACGCTCGCCCTTCCTACGTATTCAGCGTCTCTGGGCTATCCTTCGTGATGCTGCGGGGCTCGGTGTGCGCAGACAATGGCCTTGATCCTAATCTGGCGCTGGCTCTAGGCCGGAGGGAGGCCTCGCCGCGGGCCCATTGTCAGATATTTTTCTCCTTCATCCTTATTTTCTGCTTGGCCAAACGAGAGAGCTGCAAGTTTTTGCCCGTTAGCGTGCCAGAAGTTCTTCTCACGTCATTAAATACCGAACCTGCCTTGTTTTCCAGGAGCCCATCCTGAATATTCATGATCTCACCCAGATCCATTCGGACATGAACCTCCCAGTGCCTGACCCGATTCTGCTCACGAACAGCCACGACGGATTGGACGGGGTAAGGTTTCTCTCTTGGCCGAGATCCCCCGCTGCTGCTAATTAAAACTGCATGGCCCGCTCTGCGTGGGGTTGGGATATTCGTGGTTTAACAACAGGCCGTGGCTCTCCCACGAGGGCTTTTAGGAATCGGGCTCCGGAGCCTGGGAGGTCTGCTGGAGGTGAAGCTTCACGCTCCTCCGTTGTTTTTAAAGGAGGGGGGTTTAGAAACCAGGAGCCCGGCAGGGATGATGACGTTTCCCTTCTTTCCTTTGCGACGCTTTGGTAGCTGACGACTCGTTTGTGAGTAAAACGTTTTGTGTGTTTTAGCCAAATATGAAAAAGAGGAAGCTGGAAGACCGCGAAGAGACCTTTCAGGGTAAGAGTCCCCAAGCCTCTCTGGTGCTCCCTGCCCCCTGCGCTGCGCCTCGGGGCCGTGAAATCCCCGGAGCCCCAACTTTCCTGTCCCGACAGCAGCTGCTGGCTCTTGCA
Organism: Heteronetta atricapilla; assembly: GCA_011075105.1. NCBI lineage: Eukaryota > Metazoa > Chordata > Aves > Anseriformes > Anatidae > Heteronetta > Heteronetta atricapilla. Next base: position 3,185,375 of record CM021757.1, read on the forward strand.
GGCTTGTCCCAGCAGCTCGGGGCCTGGCCTGCGGATGTTCTGTTGCGGAGGAGTCGGGTTCCAGCTCTTAAAAGCACGATTTGGATTTCTCTGATAGGCGTTAAGCAGTGCTAGCTCGGGCTTGGCCTGCTGACAGGCAGCTGGCCTCCCCGTGGCTCCGTGCTAGGAGCTTTCCTCACCTGGAGGCAGACAACAGGCTTTGGATTAAGCCGAGGCAGAAACACCTCTTAAGTGTGCACCAGGACAATCCTCTGTGCCTGGCCTCAGCAGCCCAGAGCTCTCCAGCCCTTAGCTAAGCTCCCTGTTTCCTCTCTTCCTTCTTCTGTGGTAATCGCTGCCGTCCCGTGCCCGATTTCCCCTTCCCCGCAGGTTAACTCTAGCTTTTACGGGAGACGAGAAGCTCGGGTGGAGCTCTGCTCTGATCTCCTGGCTCAGGAGATGCTCCTCTCTCCGTGCTCCTGCCTGGGGCTGACCGGAGGCGTCTGTCTCCTCTGCCACCTTAGGTACCAAAGTGTTTGTGATGCCCAACGGGATGCTGAAGAGCAACCAGCAGCTGGTGGACATCATTGAGAAAGTGAAACCGGAGATCAGGCTGCTCATCGAGAAGTGTAACACGGTGGGTACGGGCTGCAGCTCCGCGCCGGGGCGGCGGGGACGCTAGAGGGCTTCTGATCCTAGGGAGGCAAAGCTGCTGGGAGCAGCAGGAGCAGAGCCCTCTGCCTGCGAATGAGGAAATTCAGGATTCGGATCCCGTTCTAGAGGTGGCTGGGAGGTAGGTGTAGGGAAAGTTCTTTTTCTGAGCCTCCAGGGAGCTCCGTAGCAAACCAGGTGAAGGAGGAGGAGGTCTGTTACGCGGGCTCCTGCCCTGAGGCCTTTCTCCACCCTTCTTTTGCACGGTCAGACGCTGGCTGGTTTGTGTGGCGTCCCAGCCACGTGGGAAACAATCTGAGAAGCGTCATGAGCGTGAAGGACCTGCAGGGGCTCATCACGAGCTGAGTGGCAAAGGCGGGGTCTTGGGGGGCTTGAGAGAGGTCCCTGTGAAGGTCCCGGTGTTGATTTGTTTTGTGATCTCTCCTCTGTAGGTCAAAATGTGGGTGCAGCTTCTCATCCCCAGGATAGAAGATGGAAACAACTTCGGTGTTTCTATTCAGGTGAGGCGCCCCTGGCTGCGAGCCCTGCTGCAGAAGGGAGCTGTGCTCCAGGAGCGTGGATTTGGGATTCCCCTGAACCGTTTGACGGTGTCTGGCTGCGATCATGGGGCTGGTTTAGGTTTTAAAGCCCAAATCTAAGCTGGAACTGCCAAGACGGGTCGCTTTCAGAGCCCTGAAGGCCGGCGGCAGTCTCGTGGTAAGGCTTCTTTGTCCTCCCTTGCAGGAGGAAACAGTTGCTGAGCTTCGAACTGTGGAGAGCGAGGCAGCATCCTACCTGGACCAGATTTCTAGGTATGAAAGAGCTGAGCTTTTTGGGAAGTCCTCTTGGGCAAAAGCAGCCTTCGTGGGGAAGATGCCCCAGCTTTTCTAGGGCAGGCTGGGCTGGAAAATGTCTTGGTGCTCTTTGTCTGACTTGGAGTCTCTCCGTTTTCCTACCAGATATTATATCACAAGAGCAAAGTTGGTTTCCAAAATAGCTAAGTACCCTCACGTGGTAAGTAGACGGGGAAGCGGAGCTCTGCCTCTTACGTGCCTCTGATTTTTGGGACTCTTCGGGCCTCTTGTCCCCCTCCTTCTTGAGATGAGGGTCCTGTGGGACACGGGGGGGCTGTACGAGGTTGGAGAACATCTGTGGTAGGGGAGTGGGAGGGTTCCTTTGTGAAAAGCAGGACCTTGGCTTGGTGCGCAGGGGCACGCCTGGCCTCAGGCCGCTTAGCAGCCGCGCGTCTGCTCTCTGTAGGAGGACTACCGCCGCACGGTGACGGAGATCGACGAGAAGGAGTACATTAGTCTGCGCCTGATCATTTCAGAGCTGAGGAATCAATATGTAAGTGGAAAGCCAGAGCTCCCCCTGGCTTCCTGCATGGCAATTGAGAGAGCTCTTCTGATCATTTTTGCTGCTTTCCCCTTTCCCTGTGACTACGCCTGGTCTGATTTGGCTCTGATGAGAAATGCACAAGGTTTGCTGCCTCCCCACCACCTTCCAGAGACACACAGGTGTCTCCAGCTGAGCAGTCACAGGTGTCTAGCACAAAATACTCCTTCCACTCCTGTGGGAACCTGTGATCCTAAATTCTGCAGGCAGTACAAACCGTTCCTAGACTCCGCGTGCAATCTTTTTGATGTTAGAGATGTGATTTTTGGGTTAGATGCGTGAAGCGGGGGCCGAGAGCAGTGCCAGGGTGAGCGGTGCCGCTCTTCTAATCAGCGCTGGTTGTGAAAGCAGAATGCTAAAGGACTCTCCCCCTTCTTTTCTGAGTTGTGTTCTCCCTTTCTGCAGGTCACTTTGCATGACATGATCCTTAAAAACATTGAGAAGATCAAGAGGCCTCGGAGCAGCAATGCTGAGACCCTCTATTAAGTGTCAACGTTTGAACTTGAGAACTGTTCAGTCAACTAAAGACCGTCATTGCCTTGGTTTGTTACGTGACTATCGAGATGGGAAACTGGCTGGAAATAGTATTGCATTCTTAGTTAAAATCTAAAGAAATTCTCGCCTAGTTTTGTGATTGGTTTTATTCAGGTCTCAGGAGCTCTCCCTCCCTCTAGTAACTGGTAACGAAACGGCCTTGCTGCTTTGGGATGCCCTTGAGGCTACTGCAGAGTGAGAGCGCCAGCCAGGCAGGATCATTCCTTCATGCCTTTCTTCCTACCTTAGTAGGAATTACAATAGAGACCAAGCCCGTGTCCTGTCCCGTCTTTGGCTGGAGGCTTCCCTGGGGTCTCTGGGAGCGGGGCAGGCCAGCGCGAGCCCCAGCCTGGGTGGCGGTGCGGTGGCTGGAAGCCAGCTCTCGTCCCTGCTGGCTGCAGCTCAGCCCCTCTGCCAATGCTCTGCACTGACTTCATTGCAACGACAGGGGACCCTGCCCCTTCTGGGCCGGTGGCAACAGCCCCGTTCCAGCGCCACCGCGAGGTCTGTAATCGTTTCCTGGCCTTTTTCTGACTCGGTAGAGCCTGCCTCGGCTGCCTCTGCCTCGTCAGATCTGCTCGGGTGAGTGCAGAGCTCCAGGGTGGTGCCTGTCACCGGGGCTGCTTGCTGTACTGGCTGGCTGCGAGCTCAGGTGGCTTCTGCTGCTGTTGGCAACTTGACTAGAGCTAAAACCAACGTCACTCCACACGTGTCCTAGCGTCCCTTCAGCACGAGGTGGTTTTTGCCCAGGCTGAGAGCAGGGAAGGGCCGGACGGAGGTCTGATACCAACCCCACGGCAGTCTCCACGCGTGGTCAGACCGCGACCCGCTGTCTCCTGGCAGTGCGGAGCAGGCCAGCCCCGACGGCTGGTGCTTGGAGTGAGGATGGCCAATCCCCACCCGGTACCGCTGCAAACCTTTTAGTCTTTCCCCCGCAAAAGGGCACCCTTGCGCGTGCCTGGCGACTCTAAGCCACTGGAACGTTTCGTGGTCCATTACAAACCCCTTTGGAAATGACTGGTTGTGTTGCGTCAGTTTTTGTGCGTGGGGAAGTGGTCCCATAACGCTGCAGGCTCCAAAATTTTCTTATTTATAGTATTTCTACTTCGGTCCCGCATTCAGGGAATGTTAAATCAGTTGTTTCTGGAACCTCGCTGTTTCCCAGGTCTCGCTGTTACACCCGTATATTATTGTGCAGTAGCCTTCCTAGTTGTGTTAACTTCAGTGTAACAACAGTGACAAATGGAATGAACTTTCTCCCCTCCCTTTTTTTTCCTCCCCCCCACTTCGTTTTTGTTTCCTCTGCTTCCCCATCTAAGAGCCATGTTGTCTCTTGCTGGTTTCCCAGGGATTTGCCCGGAGTGTGGAGGGCCGCTGGCCCTTTCTATAGACTCTTCTGTTGTTGTTTGTAGTAAGTCAACTCTTAGTCTTCCCACTAATAAATATTCAGTAACAAACCAACTGCGTTCTAGCTGCTGTCTGGGAGCAGCGCTTCCCCTTGTGTTTCTTTGTATCGATTCCTTTTAATTTGTCGGGCTCTCTTTGCCAGATGAAAGTATGTAAACTTTTACCATGTCAAGAAATTAAAATAAGGTACTTTGAATTCTTTTAAGCTAGCCCCTTGTCTGTGACGCCGAGCTCTTACACATGCTGTGCCATGTCAGTGTCTGTTCTCAGTCCTGCCTTTCTCCCATCCAATCGCTCCTTCCATGCGTTCTCATTCCTCATTTTGACTGTTGTATGCTGCCGTGTGTTGCTCTGTAGGCCCTTCCTAGCCCTTTAGCACGCCTTTTGTTAGGCCCAGGGACCTGGGGTTGATGTGATCGGTCCCGTCCTTGCCCTGCGTGTCGCGCTCGGGCCGTGTCACACCCAGATTTGCATGACGTTGCTCAAAGAGCTGCAGCGGGGCTGCTCCCACGTCCCTGCTGTGTGGGGCAGGCACCCGAACGCCTCACCCGGTACCTGCTGCCGAAGGAAACTCTCCTCTCCTTAATCTCCGTGGGCCGAAGCATCCCCTGCTCTGCTCGGAGGAATGTCCTTGCTCTCGCTGCCTCATCCCCCGGCACGTTGCACCGCAGGCTGTGCTGCAGGGATGCTCTGCGCTCTTCAGCTTCGTGTCGGTCGTGTTCCCCTGGCACCCTCCTGCCAGCTGCTGGCGTCCAGCCTGCGCTGTGACGGGGAAGGCTCCGTCCCTCCCCGCTTTGGGTGCCGCTAGGTGGGGCCCACGATCAGCCCGAGGAGCTGCGGGTGGCCTGACGAGACCTGGCCTGGCCGCCTCCAAATCTTCCTGCTTGGAACGGCAGCAGCAGCCTGGGGATGGCCGCTTCCTGCCTCACGGTGCTTCCTGTGCTGTGGGCAAATCCTGCTGCTCAGGGAAGGTGGGAATGGAGCTGAAAACACCAGTCCCTGGGGCTGGGGAGGCCGCAGCCGGAGCTGGAGGGGCTGCTGTGGGCAGGACTTGACGTGGTGCAGCAGCAGGGGGACCTTGCTGCGGCCAGAAGGACGGGGGCACGCAGGAGCACCGTGAGGGATGGAGCACCCAGGACTGCTGTGCCGGGTGTCGGCAGGGAGCGTGGTCCACCTGCAGGAGCAGGGGAGGGTTTCTTCTCTGGGATCCTCACCCCTCGCTGCAGAGGTCTCCGCTCTGCCCTGCAGGAGCGGCGGCAGCACGCTGTCAGGGCTCTCGTTCAGCTTCTGGAGCCATCGCAGCCTGTATTTGCAGCGCAGGTTAAAGCTTTGGAAGGAGAACAAAAGCACAGCGGTCGTGTGCAGGCACAAACAGCGCAGCCAGCGTGAGTAAGGGTCAAGCAATTTCCACCAGAATGCTTTACACGAGCTGACCAAACGAGATGAGGGGGGCAGTATTCCAGGGGCTGAGGTCTGGCTTGGCGTCAGCTTAGCATTCAGCAGGAGACCTGGCAAGGGCTTTTCTCTCCTGTACTCCTTACCCAGCTGCATGGCAGCCGCTGACTCAGAGTTTCCTTGAGCCAAAGGCTGCCTGTCTCTGCTTTTGTGTTCTATAAATTCTGGGGCCTATTTTTTTTTTTTGCCACCTCCACCTTTCTGCGTGAGCAAAGCGCGGCAAGCTCAGCGCTGCTGTCTGGGAGCCGCGGGCAGCTCACCAAATAGAAGCAGCGCTAATGGCAGCACCTAAATAAACAGCAAAACAAACACCCAAAATAAACAGCGGGAGGATGGAAATGCTGCGTGGTGGGTACGGGACAGCATCACGGGGCAGTCAGACTGGCGAGCTGAGTCGAGGTATGTGCACCAAGCAGGTCATAAACAAGTTGCTCTGCTGGTGGTGAGACATGTAATTTATAAAATTCTAGGTTTGCTCTGAGTTGCCTCGGGTTTCTTCTGGAGAAGGTGCACAAGCAGCTCCCGCGTGGCCCTTAAAGATCCCCGATGGCTTTTCGTCGCTTAGTACCGATGCGGGTTTCGTGGCTCTGCAGGCTCAGGGAACTGCTCAGCTCCCTGAGCTTTCTGCTGCGAGGTGGGGACGGCTTCAGGGCTCTCGTGTTTCTCCTGAAACAGAGCCTCTAGAAAGTGCAGGCAGATTCTTGTAATAGACTTTAAAAGGTCTTCAGTTTGAAAAGTACAGCAGAAATCCCGTTAAATAACGTGATGTTAGGCGTGAGACCCATGGCAGAGGCAGCGCGGGGAGCTTCGTTGGCGCCAGCTGTGCCCTGCGGCCCTGGGCTGTGTGCTGCGGACTCATTCGTCACGGGGACGTCAGCGCAGGTTGGGGCTTCTGTGCTTTTGTTGCCTTCCAAGTACCCGGCGTGCACAGAAATCAGCGTTCCCACACTTTATTTTCAGCCGTCTGACAGGCAGGCTGCAGGGCTGAGTTGTGATTTGCGGGGCAGAGTACGGCCCGTGGAGCTTATCCAGTTCTCTTAAACTACGGCTGTGCTGCTCGGAAAATGACAGGCTGTAATTGCAGCGTATGGCTCGGCTTTTAGGGCCTTGGGATGCAAACCCAAGAGGCCAAGTCAAAAGTAAATTAGCTGTTCTTTTGTACTTCAAGGAAATGTGGACGTGGTGCCTGCAGCCTGTGGGGTTTGTGCAGCAGCCCCAGCTCGGTGGTACCCCCGGAATGGGGTACCGTGCTCTAGGCTTGCACCAGAAGGGAATTCTTCTTTCAACCCTAACCCCAAGTAACCCTCCAAGCCTTGCTGACCTAGGTTGGAAGACTGACTTGGAAATCGGCGCTTGGGTGCTCAGTCGGGGGCTGCTCAGGCTCCTCCGGCCATCAGAGTGGAAAGTCGGTGAGAGCAAAGCTGAAACCTGTTGCGATCTGTGCAGCCGAGGCTTTTATCACCTGTCCTGTCTCTTCCCGTTGCTTGTGTCCGTGTTGCAGAGCGATCCCTTCTGGCTCCGGGGGCTTTGCTGGCACACCAGCAGTCGAGCAGAGGCGAGTCGTGCTGACGCACAGCGACCGTGCTTCTCCCCTGCCTGCACAGCTGCAGCTGAGGCTAAAGAAGGCTGAGAGCTGCCCACGGCGGTGAGGATAATGGAGCGTGTCCTAAAGCCACGGGGCTTTCCGCCTGCCAGCGTGGTATCTGCTAAGCGAGGCCGAGGAGACGGCCGAGCCCAGGGCAAGACGCGCGGTGGAGTAAGGACGCGAGGCAGAGCTGCGGGCTGGAGGAGGGCCCGTCTCCCACCAGGAAACTCTGACAGAGGAGGGAGGGAAGGCTAGGGTGAGGCGAGGTGAGGCTGGCAGCTGGAGTGGAAACGTTGGGTCGAATCTCCAGCCTTGGTTCTCTTGGATTCGTTGTGCTTCTCGGCACCAGCTCGGGGGCAGGCAGGGAGGCTCGTGGCTCGTCTGCCCCCAGCAGCTGAGTGTGGTGGGATGGAGCACCCGGTGCCGCTCGAGGGTTGTCGCTGATGCTCCGAGGGCAGCTCTCACGATCCTGGGGAGGGTCTCCTGGAGGAACAAGGTTGGCCTTGTCCTCGAGGGGACTTCTCTGAAGCTGCGCCTCGGTTTGTGTTTGAATTTGAGGCAGAGGCAAAATCTGCTTGATCTCGTTTCAGTGGAATTCAGGGGCATTAATTAGTTAAGGGCTGTTCAGAGGTGCAAACTAAGGGCTAGTTGTTCGCAGCGCCCTGGGACCTGAATCTCGTCCTGAACTACATCTCTCCGTGCCTGCCAAAGTTTTCCAACTACTACACAGATGGATGTGTTCTCAGCAAAGGCTTCCACGTGGAAGATTTTAAAAAGTAAAACAAAAAGCACCTCCAAGCTCGAAACGGTGCTGCCAGGGGGAACGTTTACAAGGAAGCAGCCTGGTAAACAAGGAAATTCGGTGAGTTGCAAAGAAGTGAAATTTGCAGTGTGGCAACAATTCCCAGCCTGTGAGAGGCTCGCAGTGGTCCCAGCCACCTTGGGCTGACTGCAGGATCCTCGCTTTTACGAGCAGCCTCAGGAAGCTGGGCTGGACTGAAAAAGTAACAGAATGATGTGAAGCTTGTCTGAGTCACTGACCCCGCATCTCCACTGGTTCTTTCAGGGCACTGCTCTTGGAGGAACTCAGAGCAGGCTGCAGCTGAGTGAGGTCTGCCCTTTCTGGTCACCACGAATTTCAGATCTCCTCCCCTCGCCTCTCCCAGCCTTTTGTGCTCTCCGTGCTAATCCATCCAGTGCAGCGTTAAACTGACAGAGGCAGCAGTTGGAAACCCTGCTCGAGAAGAGCCTGAGGACCAGCAGCAGGCATGCACATGAAAACCGCGCTCATCCTCCTCGTGCTGGCTTTTGCCACGATCTTCGCCCTGGTCTGCGTGCTGCTGACCAGGGGACGGGCCCCCGGCACCTGCCAGCACCAGCCCCCGGAGCCCGAGGTCCCGGAGGACGGCCGCAGCCTGGTGTTTGCCGATCTGACGCCCGAGGAGCTGGCGCAGGTGGTGCGGTACCTGCAGGGCAGCCTCGGGGTGCCGCTGGTGGACGCCTCGCGTGCCAAACCCTCCGACAACTGCATCGCCTCCGTGGACGTGCAGCTCCCTGCCAAGGCGGAGGTGCTGCGGTTCCTGGATGGAGGGGGGGCTCGCCCGGCCCGGGAGGCGCTGGCCGTGCTGTACTTCGGTGACCAGGCGGACCCCAACGTCACCGAGTACGTGGTGGGGCCTCTGCCGGTGCCAACGTATCACCGGGACGTCACGGTGCAGAAGTACGGGGGCAAGGTGCCGTACCACCGCAGACCGACGCTGGCTGTTGAGTACCAGCAGATCGCAGGATTTTTTAAGAGCCGGGTGTTCCCTGGGGCCCCGTCTTTCATGCGTCAGGTGATGGAGTACGACGGGACCAGCCTGGCAGCGGTGACTGCTGCTCCACGTGGCTTCCAGTCTGGAGATCGGGCCACCTGGTACGTCTTGTTCCAGAACGTGAGCGGGTTCTTCCTGCACCCTGTGGGGCTGGAGGTGCTGGTGGACCACAGCAGCCTGGACATCGGCCAGTGGGCGGTCAGCAGGGTCTTCTACAACGGGCAGTACTACAGGGACATGGCTCAGCTGGAGAGCGCCTACGTGCAGGGCCGCATCAGCGTGGAGAAGGTGAG
>CM021757.1:3197159-3439831 GCA_011075105.1 Heteronetta atricapilla
GGGGGGGGGGGGGGGGGGGGGGGGGGGGGGAAGCGAGAAAATCCTGTTCCTCTGCTGTAGCAGCGAACGCCGTGTAGTGCCTATCTCAGGTTTTAAAAACGAAATGAAAAGATGCGGTGCTATCCATCCCGCCTGTCTCATTCTTACGGCTTCCAACAGCGGCTGCTGGGGGGGGGGACGATGCTGGGGCTCTGTGGGGCTGGACTGGGGGGGGTCCGGGGCTGGGCTCTGCAGCGTGGGGGCACCGGGCTCGGTGCAGGGTAGCAGTGGCCCCGTGGGCTCTGCTGGGGCGTGGAGGGAAGGAGGTGCTGGGAGGAGCGCTGGTTTCTCCCCGCTGTCCGGATCTGTCCTCCCCGAGGGCTGCAGCGTAGCCTGCGGGACGGGACGGGAAGGACGGGTGCAGAAGAATGAGATTTATTTAAATTTGTGACCCGCCGGGGGAAGCAGAGCCAAGTTGCCTTTTATGGTTCCCAGCAAATCCCAGGCACGTCTGAAAACATCACCCTACGCCCTCCCTGCGAGCTCATCTGGGCTGTTCCCGGAGCAGAAAAAAGGGGAGAAAAACGACAACAACCAACCAACCAACCCCACAACCCCTCCAGCCCCTGCTGCTGCTGCAGGTCCCGGAGAGTTTCGCGGCTGGAAAGCTCGCCCTGCCCCACTGCAGCAGCCATGAACGTGAAAACGGCGCTCATCCTGCTCCTCCTGGCTCTGGCCACGATCTTCGCCCTGGTCTGCGTGCTGCTGACCAGGGGACGGGCCCCCGGCACCTGCCAGCACCAGCCCCCAGAGCCCGAGGTCCCGGAGGACGGCCGCAGCCTGGTGTTTGCCGATCTGACGCCCGAGGAGCTGGCGCAGGTGGTGCGGTACCTGCAGGGCAGCCTCGGGGTGCCGCTGGTGGACGCCTCGCGTGCCAAACCCTCCGACAACTGCATCGCCTCCGTGGACGTGCAGCTCCCTGCCAAGGCGGAGGTGCTGCGGTTCCTGGATGGAGGGGGGGCTCGCCCGGCCCGGGAGGCGCTGGCCGTGCTGTACTTCGGTGACCAGGCGGACCCCAACGTCACCGAGTACGTGGTGGGGCCTCTGCCGGTGCCAACGTATCACCGGGACGTCACGGTGCAGAAGTACGGGGGGAAGGTGCCGTACCACCGCAGAGCTGTTACCGACGTGGAATACGTGGCCATCAGCACTCTCATCCACCACGAGCTGAGGAAGGCGCCGCGCTTCCTCGCCGCATGCTGTGCCTCCGACGGCAACGACCTGGCCGTGCTCACCACGGCCCCCCGCGGCTTCAAGTCTGGGGACCGCGCCTCCTGGTTCGTCCTCTTCCACGCCGTGTCCGGCACAGGCTACTACGTGCTGCCGGTGGGGCTGGAGGTGCTGGTGGAGCACGGGGAGCTCGACATCTCCCTCTGGTACCTGAGCCAGGTTTTCTACAACGGGCACTACTTCTCCAGCGTGGCGGAGCTGGAGGGTGCCTTCGTGGCCAGCTCACTGGAGGTGATCAGGGTGGAGAAGCCGCAGGATGCCACGGTGATGGGCTCCATGAGACCCCGGCGCCCTCCTGGCGCCCCGGGGCCGCTGCAGTACGAGCCCCAAGGTCCCCGTTACAGAGTCAGGGACAACCGCGTCACCTTCCAGGGCTGGAGCATCGCCTTCGGCATGAACCCCAACACCGGCCCACGCCTCTTCGACATCCGTTACCGCGGGGAGAGGATTATCTACGAGCTCAGCCTGCAGGAAGCCCTAGCTCTGTACGGCTCCAACTGCCCCGGAGGCATGTCCACCCGCTACCTCGACGGCAGCTTCGGCATCGGCAGGTTTGCCTACGAGCTGGTCCGGGGCGTCGACTGCCCCTACACGGCCACCTACGTGGACCGGCACTACCTGGCCGAGTCGGACGTCCCCAGGACGAACCAGAACTCGCTGTGTGTCTTCGAGCACGCTGCCGCCCTCCCTCTGCGGCGCCACTTCTCCGACATGCAGTCCTTGTACTACGGCGGGCTGCGCAAAAGCGTCCTGGTCATCCGTGCCATCTCCACCATGATCAACTACGACTACGTCTGGGACTTCATGTTCCACAGCAACGGGGCCGTGGAGGTCCGGGTCCATGCCACCGGCTACATCAGCTCCTCCTTCTTCTACGGCCGAGGCACTGACTATGGCAACAAGGTTGGGCCCCACACGCTGGGGACGATGCACCTCCACCACATCCACTACAAGGTGGACCTGGACATCGATGGTAGGGCTTGACTTGCGCGGTCATGAGGGTTTTACCTGTCCTTGGCATGTCTGGGGGCTCCAACTGGGGGACGAAGTGTGTCTTTGGGGGCAAAAGTGCTGCCTGTATTCCTGGGATGCAGAGCAGGGCAGCTCCCTGGCTGCATTTCCTGGTGGGGACGGAGCTCGAAGGGATTTTCCCTTTTGCTTCACAGGCCAGCTGAACTCGCTGGAGGCCCAGGACATGGGCTACGAGCTGCTGAGGGCCCCCTGGAGCCTGCAGAACACCCTCGAGCGGCCATTCCTCCGCCGGGACAGGCTGGAGCGGGAGAACGAGGCGGCGTTCCCGCTCGACGCTCCCCTGCCCCGTTACCTCTCCTTCACCGGCCCCAAGCCCAACCGGTGGGGACACGCGCGCAGCTACCGGCTGCAGGTGGTCAGCTCCCCCGGGAAGCATCTGCCCGACAGCAGCCCCATGGAGAGGGCCATCAGCTGGGGCAGGTAGGTGTGGGGCTGAGGCAGCAAACAGGGGCTGCAAACGGCATGGGGAGGGTGGTGCACGGGCAGCCCCTTGTCCTGTGCCAAGGGAACCCTCTGGTGCCAGCCCCTGCGGGTGCTGAGCCTCTTCCCGGTCACCGCGTCCCTGTCTTGGTCCCCTCCTCTCTGTGGTCTGCCGAACGCGGCTGCAAGGAAGGGTTAAGCAGCAAACTCGCCTGTTTCTTGGCTCTGAAAAATCCCTAGAAAAGTTGCTCAACGGCATCCATTCATAGCAGTTCCCATGCAGGAATCTGACCCCAGATGAGTTCAGTTTCCAGCGATCACACGTGTTTTCCCCTGCGGGGGCAGCGAGGCTCGCAGAGCGGTGCTGCTACCCCCAGGTCTTGACATCTCCACGTGAGGACAGGATGATTTTTGGGAAAATGCTTCGTTTAACCGCAGCGTTGGCTCCTGACCAGGGTGAAATGGAAGCGGGGAGGTTGTTTGAGTTAGACCTGGCAGAGGCTGAAGGCGAAGCACCGAGCTGTGCCTCCCAGGGGCAGCAAAGCCCCCAAAGCACTGGGGCTGCTACCCAGAGCTGCAGCCAGCCCCGGGCCCCATCCCAGTGTGGCGATGCCGGGGGGCACGGACGAGCCCCCCCTTCTCCCACAGGTACAAGCTGGCCGTCACCAGGAGGAAGGAAGAGGAGCCCACCAGCACCAGCGTCTACAACCAGAACGACCCCTGGACCCCCACCGTCGTCTTTGCCGACTTCATCGACAACGAAACCATCACCAACGAGGTGAGGGGAGCTGGGCACCGTGGGTGCTGCTCCTGGCCAGGCTGAGGCTTCTCCTGCCTGAGGCAAAACCAGGTGGGAATGGGGCTGGGAGGGTCCTGTGCAGCCTGACGGGGTGCTCTGTGTGCCCAGGACCTGGTCGCCTGGATTTCTGTGGGGTTCCTGCACGTCCCCCACGCCGAGGACATCCCCAACACAGTGACCGTGGGGAACAGCGTTGGCTTTTTCCTGAGGCCCTACAATTACTTTGACAAGGACCCCTCGGTGGATTCGCCTGACAGCATCTACTTCAGCAGCGAGCGGGAGGCGGAGGCGTGCGAGACCAACCCCCTCGCCTGCCTGCCCGCGGCCGCCTGCGCCCCACATCTGCCCCCCTTCCGCTACGGGGGCTTCCTCAACATCAGCCTGCCCCCACCGCCCGGCGAGCTCTGATGGGGACGGGGACACCTGCGGGCATGGATGGCCCCAGTTCGGCCATGGGGCTGCGTCCTCGGAGGGGTTTCGGTGACGGAGGGTGCGCGGCTGGCTCACTGGGACCTGCCCTGCTCTCCTCCTCCTCCTCAGGGACATGGGTGTGGGGCTCAGTCCCACCGAGGTAGGTGGGTGCCCCCTGGGTGATGGAGCCACTCGGGACCAGGCTGCAGCTGCCCTCTGGGTGCTGTGGTCCTCGTTCAGGCACTGCCTTGGGACAGCAGCCCCCAAGGGACGCCTCCGCTGCAGCTCTGGGTGATGCTGGGTGCTCAGATGCTGCAGCGGTGCTGAGCTCTGGGGCCAGGAACTGGGGACGGGGGGTGGGGGGGTGAGGAACTGGGAATGGGGGCCAGGAACTGGGAATGGGGGCCAGGAACTGGGAACGGGGACGGTGCGCTGGGCTGCACTGGGTGCCCGCAGGGTGAGCGCGCTGCAGGAATCAGAGACGGCTCCAATAAAGAGGCACGGGAGTGCTTTTTCTGACCCAACTCTTGCGTAGCTGCCTCAGTGCCGCTGGTGGCCGGATCCCGGACATTGCGGTGCTGTGTCACTGCGGTGCCACTCTGCCAGCACCCACCAGGGAGGGCGAAGGGCCGGGGTCAGGCACGGAGCCCAGCGCCGCTGTGTGAACGTGCACCGGCCGTGCTCTTGGACCCCGTGCGCTGGCAGCAGCCTCTGCTGCAAAATATGGGACAAACAAGGGAGTTAATGTGTAACAGCTGTACCGAGGCTGATTAATCGGTCCTGTCCTTGGCTGCTGCCCCACGCCGTGTGCTCACCCCCTCCGGTGTGGGGACCCTTGCTCCGGTGCCACCAGTGCGTGCACAGCCCCAGATGCAGGACCCGGGAGCCCGTCCCCACTGCACCGGGATGGGTTTGGTGAGGATGGTTTGGCTCCAACCCCACTGCCCGGCCCCAGCACGTGGCTGCAACTGCCAAACGCCGGCTGCTGCGTGCCGAGGGGGGCTCTGCGGGCACCTGCCCTCACCATGGGAGCTGCTCGAGGTTGTGCCACGATGCCCTCGAGGAGCCCTGATGGCAGCATGTGTCCGGCAGGGAGCTTGGATAGCACCGGGGCTGAGCTGCTGCGGCACAGGGAAAGGATTTGGGGTGGGAGGGGGTGGCTCTGCATGGCCAGGTGACACTTGGGGACATCGGTCCTGGGGGTGCAGGTGCATTTACACTTGGGGACATCAGTCCTAGGGGTGCAGTGACGGCTGCGGCCGTGCTCCCCTGTGTCTGCAGGCGCTGCCTGGACTCTGCCCGCGTGCTGACGCAGGCGACGCCGGCCCCGCTGCCGGCGCTGCGGCGGGCTGGGAAACTTCTGGATGAAACCTTGGCACCGAGGGGCAGCCGGGTGTGATGGGGCGTGCACTGTGCGTGCACTGCCCGTGTCCGGTGCCTTGGGAACCGTTGGGACACTGAGTCCTGCAGCCAGCCGCTGTCACCACAGGGCACAAAGGTCCCGGGCCGCCAGCTCATCCCCGGCTTGTTGTGGCTGCAGGGGAGCCGCCGATCTCAGTTCCCGTCCCGGCTCCTGGCCTCTCCCAGCTGTGATCTTGGTTTTGCTGTCGTGGCGCTTTCCAAGGGGGCTGGCGCATGCTTGTCCCCCTCCCCCAGCACCTTTTGCCCTCGTTTTCTGCAGTGAAGCTTTTCAGGGAAAATTTATTACCAACTGTTTCAAAACATGTTGGTTGCAGGAGCCAAGCCTGCTGAATTCCCTCGCGCTGGCCAAAAGCTGCTCTCGGCTGAGGACCCTGAAATGAGCTGCTGGGGAATTTGTTTTGCAAGAGCAATCCCATTTCCATGCAAGCTTCTGCTCCGTTTGGGCAGGGAGGCTTTGGGCTCCCCGAGGGCACCGGGAGGTTGGGCTGGGAGGGTGGTGGTGAGAGCTGCTCCCCTCTGGTTTGGGGTTTCACCTTCGCTGGCTGTGGCTGGGAATCCCCCACTCAGCAGGAGGGGGGTGACCCCCTGAGCCCCCACGTGCAGCCCGGCTGTGTTGGGGCTCTCCGTGGCCAGCACAGGGAGGCTGCTGCGGGGCTGGACCCTGCCAGCCTGCACCAAAGTGGCCGAGCACAAGGCTGGGGCTGGTCCGTGCCCTCATTCCCCTTCCCCGGGAGCACGAGGAAAGCCCCAGCTCCTCAGAGCTCCTCGCAGAGCACCCACGGTGCTCCCTCACGGCTGCAGCTCTGCCGTGGCATCAGCTCAGCATCAGCATCGTTCACAGCTCAGCATCTCATGGCACATCTCCAAACCACTCTGCTGCCGTAAGGGGACCGATGTTTGCCAACGTTTTACCCTTCCTTGGCTTTAACCAGCACTGTCCGGGCCGTGCTCCCAGAGAAGAGGATGTCGTGTTGGTCACCGTGGGGAGGGCAGGGAGGAGGAGGAGAAGGAGGAGGAGGTGGAGGAGGAGGAGGATGCCCCCCAGTTGCTGCCGCTCGCTGCCTGGACACGACCTCTGCCTGCTGGGGGCCGCAGCAGGGAGCGGTTCAAGGCTCCTGACCTGAACTTTCCCGAGGAGAGAGATAAGTGGTGCGTTTTCACTGGCTGCTAATCATTAACGCCCCGTTGTCTGCTCCTGCCCCCCGTGGGCACCTGCACCACACCACTGGGCCATGTTTCCTTCCGGCACCAGCCGGGCAGCCAGCAATGGGATGTGGGGTTTGTCCCCCTGGGACGTGGGGTTTCTCCTGCCAGGCTGACCCCAGTGTCCTAGGCCCCTGCAGCCAGCTCCGTGTTACTCATTCACTGCTAACTCCCGGGGGTCCCAGGGAGATAAAACTGCCAGCACCGTGAGCCTGGGGTGGAGGGGCCACGGGCAGGGACCCGGCACGACAAGTGATGTCCTCGCCTCCATGACCGTGGCTGGGGTCTGGCAGGGCAGGAGGGGTTAACCCAGGGGTGCACTGGGCAGGATTGCTCCCCATACCTCATTTGCACAGGTCCTGGGATCCCCCAGGGCTCAGGACAACATCGCCAGAAGCCAAGACCTCTCCAAGCTTTGCTCTCAGCCTCCAAGGAGCTCCCAAAACAGCTCGGAAAGGTTCCCAGCGAGCAGAGACCTGGTTAAGTGCAGATGCCGTGGCAGCAGGGTGCTTGCGCACCAGGCAGAGGTTTTGGCTCCGGGGATGGGAGCAGCATTTTTCCATCCCTTTGCGGCTGCTTGAGCCTCTGCCCTGCGAAAAGAGTAAATGCTGGGGTGCACTAGGAGCAGATCAAGTGATTTATTGGGAGCCAGGAGGAGCGGGGGGCTGCAGAACCCCACCCCGAGCAGCAGAGGCACCTGGCACTGCAGAAGGAAGGGGTGGTGAAGGGTTAAGGCACCCGCCGGGCACGCTCCCCGCCGCCCCGCTGCCTGTTTTTACGTAAGTCCTTCCAAACATGTTTGTAACAACCCCCCGGTGATGCACCTTTGGCAAAAGTGGTTTTGGGTCCAAAGATCGGCGCTGGGACAAGCGACCTGCCGGCAGCAAACACGAGCCTGCAGGATATAAAACTGCGGCACGGCGCGGGGCAGCCCGGACCCGCCGGGAGGCAGCTGAGGAGGAGGAGGAGGAGGAGGAGGAGGAGGAGGAGGATGGAGGCCGGCATGAACGTCCTGCACGATGCGGGCATCCAGGCCACGCACTGGCTGCAGGAGCACTTCCAGGGCTCTCAGGACTGGTTCCTCTTCATCTCCTTCGCCGCCGACCTCAGGAACACTTTTTTCGTCCTTTTTCCTCTCTGGTTCCATTTCTGCGAGCCGGTGGGCATCCGGCTCATCTGGGTGGCCGTGATCGGGGACTGGCTCAACCTCGTCTTCAAGTGGTGAGTAGCCCCGCGCCACGGCTCCCCTGGGGTGTGCCAGCACAGCTGGGCTCCCGTTAACACGGGGCTGATGCACACCCAGCCCTGATGTGAGATCCTACGGCTCGGCTGCAAGCCTGGCAGGGAAGATCGGCGTTCTTCATCCCCGAGCTTTGCAGCAAAGGCTCTTCCCCCTTCCCCAAAATCAGGCAGGCAGGAATCAGCCGGCTGCAGAGAGACACAGACCTCCCTGCCATCAGCTAGTGCCCGGCGCAGCTCGGTGTCAGCCACGGGACGTGGTGCCAGCGGCACAAGGGGACCAGCGCGGTGCCACCTCTGCTGTGCCACCCGGTGCCTGGCGTTGTGCCGGGGGCTTGGGGGCTGTTGTGTGCCACGGCTGGACCCTGCGGGGTGCTCGGGGAGCTGTGCTGGGTGCTCTGGTTCTGTGCCTGCCCCACGGCTGGGATGCCCACGCTGGCTGCGTGTGACAGGGACGGGTGGCTCCGCTGGCACCATGGGGTGGCTGCTCTCAGCCTGGAAAAGGCACGGGGGGAGCAGATGTCCTCCTTGCAGCACGTTTGCTTGCTCCTGGAAGTTCTTGCTCCAGGAATAACGGGGACAAGGCTGGGCAGTGCCTGCTGTGAACACCCAGCCGGGTGCTGTGCCTGATGGATGCCCTGGACCCCCTGCAGGTCCTTTGCCCCTTTCAGCTCCCAGCCAGAGCGGGGACCGCAGCCGTGCTGCCTGCTCCAGCAGTCAGGACCACCCCAAACCCCTTTCTTCTTTCTTTTCAGGATCTTGTTTGGGGAGAGACCGTACTGGTGGGTGCACGAGACGGACTACTACGGCAACGCCTCTGCCCCAGCCATCCAGCAGTTCCCACTCACCTGCGAGACCGGCCCAGGTAGGGTCCCCCACCCCAGGGGGGACACACGAGGACGCTCTGTCCGTGGGACCCAGGGGTCCTGATCACACAGGGGGGTGCTGGCGTGGCCGGGACCGTTATCTCTGCTGTTATCACCGAGCTGTGAGGCCACCGCCGTGCCCTGGCGAGGCAGAGGCAGGGCAGCCCCTGCGCGGAGCAGACCTTTACCCTCGGTGTGCGCAGACGTGGCGGCTCAGCACAAATCCTGCCGGGGCTGTGCTCGGCCGCATGCCGGCAGCAGCTCCACAGGGAAGAGGCTCATTCAGCCCCGCTGCAACCCTGTCGGTAGTTTTTGTCCATGGTTACAGCCAGCCTGGGGCTGCGAGTGGCCTCAGCACGAGCCATCGAGGGTGGTTGCTGCCCCCTGCCCTGTCCTGATCGCCGGACAGGCCACAGAGCCTGAGCTGTGCTCCTTGTGCTGTGGATGGGTGCTTGGTGCCACGACCCCACTGTGTGGGAGCCCCAGGGGACAGCCTGCTCCCACGGGGGTCTGACCGGGGGTTTTCTTCTCGCCCAGGGAGCCCCTCCGGCCATGCCATGGGTGCAGCAGGTGTGTACTACGTGATGGTGACCGCCCTGCTCTCCATCGCATCGGGCAAGAGGCAGTCGAAGACGCTGAAGTACTGGTAAGCCGTGCGCCCAAACCAGGCTGGGGCTGCCCAAAAAATGAAAGGGAGGCAGCGGATCCCATATTGGCACATTCTGGGGTCCCCAATAGCAGCAGGAGCCACCCCCCCGGTGCTGACACCCCTCTGCCCCTTGCAGGGTTTTGTGGACGGTGCTTTGGACGGGCTTCTGGGCCGTTCAGATCTGCGTCTGTCTGTCCCGAGTCTTCATCGCCGCCCACTTTCCCCACCAGGTCATCGCGGGGGTCTTCTCCGGTGAGTGCACCCGCTGGGCCTGTCCCTTCGCCCCCCACAGCAGCCCCCCCAGGCTCCCCGCCGTGTGCAGCAGAAGAGCTGAGGCCTTTGCCCGTGTCTGGGAGGGAGCGTGGGGAGAGGCGACCAAAAGGCGAGGGGCTGGCGACTCTCAGGGTACAGCAGTGGCCGTCGGGGTGCTCTGACCATTCAGGACCCCCCATCCTCTGGAGCCCCCCGGCTCTGAGCAGCGCTGTCTCCTCTCCCCGCAGGCATGGTGGTGGCCGAGACCTTCCAGCACGTCCGCTCCATCTACCACGCCAGCCTCCGTAGGTACATGGCCGTCACCTCCTTCCTCTTCAGCTTCGCCCTGGGCTTCTACCTGCTGCTGCGGGCGCTCGGCGTGGACTTGCTCTGGACCCTGGAGAAGGCACAGAGGTGGTGCGCCCGCCCCGAGTGGGTTCACATCGACACCACCCCCTTCGCCAGCCTCCTCCGCAACCTGGGCATCCTCTTCGGGTTGGGGCTGGCCCTCAACTCCCACATGTACCTGGAGAGCTGCCGGGGGAAGCAGGGCCGGCAGCTGCCCTTCCGCGTGGGCTGCGCCATCGCCTCGTTGCTTGTTCTGCACCTCTTCGACGCCTTCAGGCCGCCCTCGCACCTGCAGCTGCTCTTCTACGTCCTCTCCTTCTGCAAGAGCGCGGCCGTGCCCCTGGCCACCGTCGGCCTCATCCCCTACTGCGTCTCCCAGCTCCTGGCCACGCAGGACAAGAAGGGTGTCTAGGGGGGGGCTGTGGCACGGGTGTCCCCGCAGGTAACGGTGCAGCCACCCCGGCTCAGGGCCGGGGACACGGAGTGGACTGTGGGACCGTGGGCTCTGTGCTGGTTTCTCTTCCCGTTACGGCTGCTCGGGCTGACTACACCACTGGTGCCGGACATGCCACGGGTGCTGGTGGCATGAGGGACAGGGGTGGCACTGCTGGGAGCAGGGTGCTGTGCGCCCATAGTTGCTCCGGGTCTGCTGGCGAGGCGGCTCTGTCACGGGAACGGGTGGGCTGTGGGGGGGGAGCAGGCTTGTGGGAGCCCCCAGGCCCGTAGCCCATCAGCCCGTGGGTCCTGGTGTTCGGTATTTGCTGCTGAGTGAAGCAGCGTGGGGTTTAGGGGTGTGTGTGTGTGTGCGTGTGTGTGCATGTATACAGAGGGGAAACAAGGGTGTTTTATTAAAGCTGGAGGTGTATTTAGTTGGTGAGTCCAGCTGTCTTGTGGGCATGGGGACGGTGACCGAATGCCACCCGCAGGCACAGGGAGGGGGCTGGAAGAAGGATGTCCCTCCTGGGGTGCTGCTCATGTCCCTGCGAGGCACAGGTGGAAGCACCAGGAACGGCAGTGCCCGGCTCCCCACATCCTCCTGCAGCCCAAAATACACAGGGTGGGGAAAGGACAGCCCCGGAGCCCCTCGGAAGAGTGTGGAGCTGTCCTGGTCCGCATCCAGCAGCAGCAGGGCTCTGGGCAAGGAGGCAAAGCAGCTTTTGTGCTGTTTGCTCTGGGCTCCTGGGTGCACCGTGCGCCACGTGTGTGGCACCTTGATGCTGCTGGCAGCCAGCATTGCCTCAGGACTGGCCAGGCTGCTTGGGGTCTGGGCTGCTTGGGGTCTGGGTTGTTTGGGGTCGAGCTGCCCTGGTGCAGCCCCGCTCAGCCCTCCTGCATCTCCGACTCCCTGCCCTGTTGGTATGGCTCCAGCACGCATCCCCGCAGGGCTCGTGTGAGTGATGGTGCAGGCTGGTGGCTCTCGGGGACACCACAGTGCGTGCACAGGCTGCCTGCAGCCCCCGTGTCCCCGTGGGGCTCAGCCGGTGTCCGGTGCCGCGTGGTGATGAAGACCAAACCACAAATCTTGTAAACCCCATAATAAAACCCAGGGAACGAGGGCGGCTGCTGCTGCTTCCCCTCCTCCTGCAGCAAAGGGACCCAGCAGGAGCTGGTGGCCTGCACAGCCCTGACCCTTGGCCTGATCCTGCTGCATACAAACAGCTCGGGAGCTGCCAGGGGGGCTCTGCTCCGTGTGGCCAGGGTACGAGACCGCAGGTGCTGAGGCTGCTGTGCTGTCCCCTACGCTTATGGCAGATAAACGGTTTTAGGATGGAGGTTTCTCATGTTTTATTTCTCTGGTTGTTATCAATATCTGGACTAAAGTTGTGCTAGATTTAGGAAGGAAGGAGGAAAAAAAAAAACAAAAAACCACCACCTAATCCCAACTCAGGCTTTTTTCAGCGTGGCTCCGCAGCGCCCCTTTTGTTTCTGCAGCTGAGATTGCGGCAGCCTCAGGAACCTCCCTGGCAGAAAAGGCAAAGCTGAGAGGCAGCGGGGAGGAGTTATTAATCCAGGAGGTTTTCGCATCGGTATAGCCTAGGAAACACCCAGTGTGATGTGGTTGGATGTGGTTTTCTGTCCTCCTGCAGAACAAAGCGCGAGGTGGCGGTTCCAGCTGCATTTAATTCTCGTGCAGAGCCAGCACGTATGCGTTACCATGGCTCTGCCAGGCCTCCTACAAGCAGATGAACTTCCTTTTTTTAATAACGTGCCTGGTGCTAGTGCAGAAGAGCTTCAGGACTGCAGTGACGAAGCTGGTGATACCTGAAGGCTGCTCCCAGCATGTCACAGCTGGGTCAGCAGCCGGCTGCTGTGTGGGGAAACACTGAGTCTGGAGGTCAGCAGCAGCCTGGGGCCCCAGAGGGGCTTTAGCACGAGCACCTTCAGCCCTCCAGCATCTGCAGAGACTTTTGAGTAGCCAGGAAAAAAAAGAAAAAGCCAGTTTCTTGTTTTTAAAGAAAGGGCTCACGGAGACTTGCTCACAGGTTCAGCATTGCATCGTGTCTTTTCTCCCAGTTCTCTCTCTGAGCAGTAAGCAGCCACAAATGGTGACCAGCTTAATTTGATCTTCTAAAAGGGATTTACTGATCTGAGCATCCCTCCAGCTCCTGCCATGTTTTTCTCCTTGTCCCTGCAAAGGCTGAGCATAAAAACTTGAATCATTTTTCTCTGTAGTTGCTTGAAAATACCATATTCAAACCCTCTGCTTCTTATCAGCATTGTTTTTTTTTTTTTAAAATGCATCCCATTTATTGTGAATAAATAGGTTCACAAAGCAACTTGTACAAACTAAAAGCCACGATGCACTGCAAGCCAGAGGGCCCTTCTCTTGGTTTAGAGGAAGCTCATAAAATAGTCATTATTAAACTCTTCTAATTGCTTAAGAAATGTACCACTTGCCTGGGGAAATTAAAGAAACTTGCAGTAGGTCAGAGAAAAATGGGGATGGCATTTTCCCTCCCCGTGTCTTCCATGAGCATCAAATCAGTTCACAAGAGATGCATTTTTTTAAAATGTCTTTATTCTCTGAGACAGAACTTGGAGGAGATAATGCAAAGCAGGGAAGACAGCCGTACTTTGAGAATTCTTTATGTTTCAGCTCTTTGGTGGCTGACGAATTCCTGGAGCAGAGCTTCCACTTCTCCTCGCCGACTCATTTTGGTCGCCTTGCCCTGAAAGCGGCCTCGCTTCCCAGCTCCTTTGCCTCCCAGCAGCTCTGCCACCCTGCAGTAAGGATAGCACATGCTGAAGGCCACTCGTAGAGAAGAGGGTAGCCTGCCCTAACCTGCTCCAGGCAGCAAAGAAGGGTCCATAGTCTAATTATACTGCTCAGCTGCTTAGTCAGAATTCTTATTAATTTTAAAGAAACCGTAGAATACGGTACCTGGGACCTAAATTCTCAACTGCTTCAACAGGTCCAGCTAGAAGGAAGAGTCCTGCTTCTTTTTCATCTCCCACGGTCAGGAACAGCAGGGTTTCCTGGGGGCAGAGAGACAGACCTTGCTCCAGAACAGCCACTGCCTCCTTTTCTGGGAAGGGTACAGAGACAGCAGCTACAGGTCCCCTTAAAGCACATAAACAAGTCGTGAGTTCATTACTGAGACCAAAACTCAATCTGAAGTAAGAGGAAGAGAAGTTTTTGAATCTTTTGTACTGAATCCCGTGTTGTGGGGGACAGAACAGCTATCCTTAACACAGCCAAGGAAAATCTGTATGGCTTTTCAGGGACAGGCTCTTCTACAGCGCTTGGAATTTTTGCTGCTGTATTTCTTGACAGCTGGGGATCCCCCTGTGCACTGAGGCTGCTGGGGAAAATAACCTTGTGCAACTTTTGGAAGGAAAGAGCTGTGTAGCTTGTGACTGTGGCACAAACAGAAGCCTAGCCAGCCCCTGCCTGTGCCACAGACTGGAAGGAAAATGCCACTGGTGTCAGGTTAGGCTGTATCGATGACTCACCTCCGTCCCTATCTCGTTAGCGATGATGTTCATGAACTCAGAGTCACCCTCTTTCCTGCATGGATGGGTAAAAAGCCACTTCAGAGAGGAAGAAAAAAAAATCCACACCAGAGTCCAAAACATCAATCACAAACCAAAGGCAGTGACAGTATCTAAGTTTAGCTTTTGTTAGTCTTCCACTTTGTTTAAGACTAAAATTTCCCACTGCCCTCAGAGAAGTTGAAAGAGCAGCCTGTGATCATGCCTGGGGTTTTGGTCTCTTGCTGTTAGGACGGAGACTAATTTTTTTTTCCTATATATCTAAGTCCTTTCTGTGCATTTCTGTGGATATATTAAGAATGATTTAAGTGTCTAAGAAAGTGAGCTCCTCAGTTTTATTTAAAAATACTGAGGGCAGAAGGAAATCAGACACAGTTATTTCTAAGCTATAAAATCAGAGGAATTCAGTGACTTGAATAACTTACACATTTCTTTCACTACACAACCTTCCAATAGGCCCACTCAGTTTAATATTTTGTTCACCTTGTTTATATTCGTCCATGAGGAATGTTTGACTTTTTAACAATGTCATAAGCTTGAGTAGGTGTCAGAGAGATGCAGCTGTCATAAATCTTCTAACACCACGGCTTCTTACCCCTTTCCCTGAACTCCCCGTACCTGTGTAGCATAAACAGCTGACTCCGAACAGGTTTGCTCTTGAAGTCCCGTGCTATCAAAACAGCAATGTCTCTAAGCAGGTTCAAGTTATTCTGAAAGAAAAGCGAACGGAGAAGACGGATAAATCAGTGTGAACACCAAGCTTTGTTCCCAGAGATGGAGCAGTTTTGATAAAAACGGATGCTTAAAAATCAGTAGCTTGGGCCTGCAGGGAACAGACACAGTGTGCTTTTTCTCAGCCATCCTCATACCTTCTGAAGCAGTTTCACTGAACTCTGCAATCTCTTCACGGCCTCAACGTGCTCACCGGGTCCATTTCTGAAAGAAAAAGGAGAACCTTAATTGATACTTAGAAGGATGAAGAAAAGACTCATTAAGGGAGCAAAAGCAGATAGCGTATCATAAAAAACACCATGCAGATGCACCCTGAGGCTTATGTTATATTTGTCAGAAGGAACAGCAAAGATGAAAGAACCAAAGTGCAAAAGGTATTACTTGAGCAGTGAGGTTAGAGCCTTCTCAGTATTGTGACTTTGTTCAATTGACTTCAGAACTCTGTTCCCTGCCAGGAAAACCAAGTTGGTTTTGTTCTTTTTCCCTTTTTCTGTGCCAAGGAGTTTAATAACCTTGAAAAGGAAAAAGACTCTGGTCAGAAAAGGAGAACGGCATTTTGCTCTTACCCTTACAGGTGGCCAGCCCCATCCCTTTACCACTAGGACAACTGCCAGTACACCCTGGATCTCCAGGACTTTTCTCGTGCTCAGTCTGAACGTGTGGAGCAAGGCTGCTGAAGGTAACTGGGCAGCAGCTCCCCTACCTGCAAGTCACTCAGGTTGGAGACGTGAGTCCCGCAGCACATGTTGGAGTCTATGCCTTCGATGTTTATAACTCGCACTGGCCCCGTGTGGTCATCTGGCAAGCCACGGCTTCTCACCTAGCAAAGGGGGAGAAGAGCCAAGAAGGCGACACGCGTGCCACAACCGCTTTGGTCCCACGGATAGCATCAGCTCTCCACCCCATCGCTCACTGTTTCAACTTCGGGGTCATCCGCAGCCAGCTCCCGCACTGTCACGGGCACCCTCTCCCGGATCTTCTCGTTCACGCTCCTCTCCAGGGCTTCTATTTGCTCCGCCGTCAGGCAGGGGGTGTCCAGCTCGATGACACTTCGCTGACGGCCCAGCTCCCTGCACGGATGAGGAATATCTGCTGCTGTGGAGAAGAGCAGCTGGAAGATCCCCCCGCGCGGCACCAAGTGCCATCCGAGACTAGCTGCTGGGAACGTGGTGACTGAAACAAACCACACCTCCCTCTTCTCCCTGCTAGCTACAGAGCATCAGATGCATACCCTGCATTTGGAATGCGACGAGACAAAGCAAATATTTTGTACTGCTTGTCTTCAGCCCAGTCAATTCTCCCAGGCCCTCCGTGGTCAAATGAAATACCCAAGACCAAACTGCTTTCAAATTATCAGCATTCACCTCCTCACGGTCCAGCACAGTGGCATATGCCAAACGAGATAAGTCTGAGGTTAAAATGAGCCTTTTTCCTGCTCACCATGAAGTTGTTTTGAGTCCAAACATCAGGTCTGCAATGGCAGTGATGAGGTGCTGTCCTGAAAGAGATGTGAGAGCAACGGTTTTGAATTTTGGACACGAGAAGAAACTCTGCCAAAGTGTATTTTTTCTGCTGATGTTTCCATGACATTTGGGAACCAGCCCAGGCACATGCCTGGAGGTGCGGGGCTGGTGCTCGTGGCTGGAAACAGACGGAGAAGGCAGCTGCTGCCTCGTGGTCTGGGGGAAGCCAAGGGCAACACGGCGTGGTCGGAGCACTCCCTGGTGGGTTGATCATTTGCTTCCAGCCCCGCTTGCAGCCGGTTTACAAATCACAGAGGGATTTCCCTCCCAAGCAGCCCTGGGGACAGCCGGTGGGCACAGTGCTGTCGGGTCAGCCTTCCCCCTCCCCAAATCAGGGGGGGATGAACCGGGCACTGACCCCCACCTCGGCTCAGACCGTGTGGCTCTGCCCACCACCCCTGCGGCTCGGTGCTACCGGTGGTAACGGGCACGGACCTGAGTGCTGCTGCATGTGGTCGAAGCGACGCTCCCAGTCCAGCGACAGCAGCACAGCGGCGCCCGGCTCCAGCGCAGTCTGCACAAAGTGAACGGCCTCAGGGCCCCGGCGGGTGACACGCAGCACGGGCACATCGCCGATGAGCCCACGGTCGTCGGGCTGTAGGAGACAGGGGTCAGCAGCTGGGCCTGGGTCTCGGTCCCAGTGCAGGGTCCTGCTAAGGGTCCTGGTCCAGGGTCCCAGTCCCAGGTCCCGGTGCACGGTCCCAGTTCCAGGTCCCTGTCCCAGTTCAGCATCCCAGCCCAGGAACCCAGTCCCAGTGCAGGGTCCTGATTCAGGGTCCTGGGTGCCGGTTCAGGGTCTAGGTCCCAGGTCCCGGTGCAGGGTCCTGGGTCTGGTGCAGCATCCCAGTCCAGGATCCCGATTCAGGGTCCCGGTCCAGGGTCCTGGGACCCTGTCTCAGTTCAGGGTCCCAGTCCAGGCTCCCGGTCCCGGTGCAAGGTCCCTATTCAGGGTCCCAGCCCTTGGTCCCAGTTCAGGGTTCCAGGTCCCGACCCCGGACCCTCCGTACCTGCCCGCCGCCCTCGGGGAAGAGGATGGTGTCCTCCAGCACCACCTGGAAGCCCTGCACCGGCTCCCCGCCGCCCTCGGGCCGCAGCTCCGCCGCCTGGCACGACACCACCCTGGTGGTGAACTGCAACAAAGAGGCGGCGGCTCCGTGAGGGACCGGACTGGGCCTTACCGGGCCATATCCACCGGTCCCGCCGCTACCTGCCGGGCCCAGCTGTCCCGCTGGCACTGGAACACCATGGTGGCGGCGGCACCGGACAGGCCCGGCGGCGACAGCGAGCGACGGCGAGCGGCGAAGGACACGGGGCTGCGGGGCCCCGCCCCGATCACCTGAAGCCCCGCCCCCTCCCGCTACGCCCCGCCCACCTCCTCCCGCTACGCCCCACCCACCTCCTCCCGCTGCCCCTCGGACCCTCCCCGGGACGGCGGACACGGGCGCAGGGTGGTGGCTCCCGGCGTTTATTGTCCCCGCCGGTAACCGGCGCTGGGAGGCCGCGCAGCTTCCGCGCTCGCCTAGGAAGCGGCGGCGTTCCCGGAAGAGGCTCCGGGACCTTCTCGAGGTCCGCTCTCCTTCTCGAGTCCTGCCCGCCTCCCGGTTCGGTGGTGTTTGCTGCCGGTGCACCGGGAGAGCCTCGCGGTGGCCCGCAGGAGCTGGGCTTCAGAGGTCGTCCTGCAGAGAGGGACAAGGAGCACGGTGGGACGGGGCCGGTAGCAGCCATCCGGTGCTGCCCGGGAGCGTCCCTGCAGCGTGTTCCAGCCGTGGGGATGGCAACCGGGGTGAGCGGAGCACCGGAGGCTCCTGCAGCACCAGGGGAAGGCAGCTCGGGGCTCTACTCACATCCAGGTCATCCATGGTCGGGGCAGGGCTCTTGTCCGTGACCTTCTGCAGGAGCTGGATGGGGAACAAAGGTCCGTTGTGGGAACAATGCGTGCCCGGCTTCACCCTGCCTCCCCAAGCACCCTGCCCGCGCCTCGCCTGGCTCACCTCGGCGTACTCCTCCATCATGGCCCTCTCCACCTCCTCGTCCCCTTCCCAGTCTCGCCAGTTGTCAAAGTCCACGGAGAGCCAAGCTGGCTGTGGGCAGAGAGAGCAGACCCTGAGGGAGGGAGCAGCGCAGCGGGGACGTGGTGGCCCTGACCCTGCACGGAGCGAGCACTGGTTGCTCCCAAACAGCACAAGGGCTTGGCAGGCGTGGGAGAACATCCCTGCATCTGCAAGGCCTGATCCTGACCCTGCCCACGTTGAGGGACAGGGATGCCAGAGGGCAGAGGTAGGCTGGCAGACACTGGGAGGCATTCCTGTCTCTGACTCTTGGGGGCTCTGAGTTGGGGTGCCCCAGGGTGCCCATCCTGGGGGCAGGTAGAAGCCAGGAAGCCAGCGTACTGGAGACAGACAGCCGCCCAGGCTCTCTTTACTGCAGGATGCCATACACACCTTGATGTTCTCCTTGGTGATACGGGGCCATGCCACTTTCTCCTTCCACTTCCTTATGAAACACGTGATGGAGCGATCAGAGCGCTTGTCCTGTGAGTCCTGCCAAGAGATGGGGATGCCTCACCTCAGTGCCTGCCAGACTCCTCTCTAATCCACTGCAGATATACACTCAGCCACCCCCAGGCTGTGGGACACAGCACCACGGAGAAGGGCTGTTTGTGGCCCAGCACCGTGCCGCTCGTGACAGACCAAAGTTCAGGGCTCCCAGGCTTGTGCTTGCTCCACTCAAGCTCTCAGGAAACAGGCAGGATTCAACTCAAAGCAGTGCTGCTCGTGGCATCACGGGCTGCGTTTAATTCTGAGCCTGCCACAGGCTGTCAGGGAACAGTTTGCTGGGGAGGTCTCACCTTGGAGTTCACCCTGCTGTACAGGTTGATCTCATTGTAGAACTCCACTCCATCTGGATTTTTGCAGCTGCCGAAACACAAACACTTGTTTTAGGATGGGGCTGAGGCCACGTACCACAAGCTCTTACACGGTCCTCCCTGTCCCCCCAAACCTCCCCAATCCAGGGGCTCGTGAAGCAGCAGCAGCTCACCTGAACACCACCCGGTGATCCTCGATGATGACTTTAACATCTCTGCTGTCCTCCACGCAGAACTCCAGGAAGACGTACTGCGGGCGGTCGTACCACAGCGTCTTTGCGTGTTGCCTGTGAAAACACAAGCGCAGCGGGCGTTTCCGTGATGCCTTTGGCCTAGCAGCACCGGGCCGGGACCGTGTGTGAGGTGCGGGACAGGGACGTAGGGCTGGGCCGTGTTTGTCCCAATGAATGCCATCAGGGTCAGCGCTGCAGGGCCGGTTATCACAGAATCATCTAGGTTGGGAGAGACCTCCAAGATCACCCAGTCCAACCTCTGACCTAACACTACCAAGCCCTCCACTAAACCATATTGCTCAGCTCCACATCTAAGCGTCTTTTAAAGACCTCCAGGGATGGTGACTTGACCACTTCCCTGGGCAGCCCATTCCAATACCTCACAACCCTTTCGGTAAAGAAGTTCTTCCTCATATCCAACCTAAACCTCCCCTGGCACGACTTTAGCCCATTCCCCCTTGTCCTGTCACCAGGCATGTGGGAGAACAGACAATCCCCACCTGGCTACAGCCTGCTTTCAGGTACCTGTGGGGTGCCATAAGGCTGCCCCTGAGCCTCCTGTTCCCCAGCTGAACAACCCCAGCTCCCTCGTCAGCCTTGTTCTCCAGACCCCTCACCACCCTCGCTGCCCTTCTCTGGACTCGCTCGATGTCCTTCTTGTGAGGGGACAACCCTGAGCACAGCCCTTACTCAGCGGGTACCCCCGCATGCTCCCCGGTACCGGGGCGGGACGTCCCCTGTCCCGAACCCCCCTGCCCCAGACCCCTCTCAGGGTTCTCCCCGTGCCCAGCGGGGGTGTCCGAGTCCCCCCCCCGGTGCTCTCCCCGGCTCCGTTCCGTGCCATGGCCGCGCTCACCTCGCCATGTCCGAGCCGGGCCCCGCCCCGAGCTATTCGACCCCGGTGGGGCCGGGAGCGGGGGGGGGACGGCTGGGGGAGCGGCCCGGCCGTCACCTCGGTTCCCCGGGGCCCCGCCGAGCCGCGAGGGGGCGCTGTGGCGGCTCGGGGCCCGGTGGCTCCGGTACCGCGCAGGCCCCGAGCACCGGGAGCCGCGGGCACAAAATGGCGGCGGCGGGGGTGCCGCGGAGGTAGCGCCGGCATGGAGGCGGAGGGCGGCCCGGTGGGGCCGGGGGAGCGCTGGGCGCCGGTGGGAGCCGTGACGGCTGAGGAGGAGGAGGAAGAAGAGGAAGAGGAGACGGCGGGGTCGCCGCGGTCGGTGCCTCGGTTGCGGGCGGAACGGCGCCGGTTGCACGGGGCGCTGCTGGCGCTGGCCTCGCACTTCGCTCAGGTGCAATTCCGGCTGCGGCAGGTGGCGAGGGCCGGGCCGGCCGAGCAGCAGCGCCTGATCCGAGACCTCGAGGACTTCGCTTTCCGAGGCTGCCCCGCGCCCCTCGCCCACGGCCTCGGGGACGGCCCGGTGAGCGCGGGGCGAGGTGGGGGAGCGAGCGCCCGGAAAGCCGCCGAGGGAATCGGTCCCGGAGCGCGATGACAGGACGGGGGGGGGGGGGTGGCTTTAACTAAAGAGAGCGGGTTTGGGTTGGGTGTGAGGAAGAAATTCCTGAAATTTCTCAAAAGGGGCATGGTTTAGTGGGTGACGTTGGTGGTAGGGTGATGGTTGGACCGGGTGGGCTTGGAGGTCTTTTCCAACCCTATTGATTCTAAAATTCTTAATTATAAGGGTGGCGGGCACTGGCACAAGCTGTCCGGAGAAGCTTTGGGTGCCTCTTCCCGGCAGGGCTCAAGGCCAGGTCGGACGTGGCTTTGGGCAACCTGAGCTAGTGGGAGGCGTCGTGCCCATGGCAGGGGGTGGAACGAGATGAGCTTCACGATCCCTTCCCACCCAGACAGTTCTGTGATTCAGTGACTTGTTTAAAATCCAGTTAGCTACAGCTGTGCACCTGCCTGCTGCTGGCAGAGGTGAGCAGCTGTCGTGGCCACCCAGCACGGCTCTGCCTGGAGGCAGCGTGCCACTCCCAGGGTGTGGCAGGCTGCAGGTAAAGAGCGAGCAGGCAGGCGGGTCTGCGGGAAGCTCGGTCGCAGAGCAGTTCCTCACACAGGAGCAGTTCCTCACGCACGGAGGCCAGCTTGCTGGGACAGCCCTTAAAACACACAGCTCTGAGATAAGCGAAAACTCAGCTCGGTATGATAACTGAGATACGGCAGCGTCGTGGAGGATCTTTGATGCCCAAACGTTATGTGGCTGCTTGGAGCAGTGTGTCCTGTGTTCCAGCCCTGCACGATGGAGCTTGGCTGTGGGAGGTTTAAAGAGACTCTTCCTCCGTCAGACGAGCTGATGTGACACTCTCCTCAATGAGCGCACACACCTTTTTATTGAGATGGCTTGTAGTGTTCAGTAGTTAACTGCATGAGCTGAAGGAAATTCTCTTCGTGCCATGATCCTGTTCTCTGTTGACAATGACATTAAGTGCTTAATTTTGTTTACTGGCAACTTTTTTTCAGAGTGAACAGGAGAAGCAGGAGCGAATTGAGGTCCAGAAGGAAAAGCAGAGAGAGCTGATCTTGCAGCTTAAGACACAGCTGGATGACCTGGAGACGTTTGCTTACCAAGAGGGCAGCTATGACTCTCTGCCACAGTCCGTGGTTATGGAAAGACAACGGGTAAGGCTCTAGAAGTCATTCTGCATGTGCTTTTTCTTAGGATTTGTGAGCCCCTTAAAGACTGGCCAAATCCTTTGTTCTGTATTTCTCACTGGCAGCTGTAACACAGTATTAATAGTTAGTCTGCAGGCATAAACGTGATCCTGTCATCCCTTGTAATTTTTCAACGTGCAACAAAGGAGCCAGTTGCCAAGGTAGTGAACGGAGTATTTTGGAGCTTGTGGGCAGCTGCGTCACACAGTGAGATCACGCTACTGATTGGTGTTTCGTAGATGATTATAGATGAGCTGATAAAGAAGCTGGACATGGACTTGAGTGCAGACATCGCGACGCTCTCTCCAGAGGAACTGCGACAGCGTGTGGATGCTGCCATAGCACAGATTGTTAATCCAGCCAGGGTGAAGGAGCAGCTGGTGGAACAACTGAAGACGCAAATAAGGGACCTTGAAATGTTCATCAACTTCATTCAGGGTCAGTGCTCAGTTTTTAGATGAGCAGATTGTACTGTTTTGTAATTCCCTGACATAGCTATGAGGAGGAAGGCCACAGATGTCAGAGGATGGATGTAGGAATGGTGCCCGTGTCACGGGGAAGTACAGATCACTCTGAGCTGGTGGTGGGGAGAATGAGACTGATGAGGAAGGTGCAAGGAAGTCTAAGGGAATATTGACCTTAGTATTCGGGATACGCAGTTTAAACTGACAATTGTAAAGTAATAGTGTGAAACTTTTCTTCTAGATGAAGTGGGAAGCTCTGGTAAGGCAGAAGATGGACACTGTGAGTGTGCAGGTAGAAAAGATGGTGGTGGCTCCTGTAAACCAAATACCCGGTCTTCTGGAAACAGAGGTAGGCACTGCTTGGCTTGGAGCTTCTATTCCTGCTGTAGCTCATTTGAGGTTCATTGGGCATGAACCAGCATCCAGTCGCAGTAGCCTGATTTGTTTTTCCAGGCTGTTGGCTTCTATTCCTTACTAATCCCACTGAGAGAAGGCCTGTATCCAGTTTCTTTACCCTTCTAAAGTGAAATCGTTAGAGCAGTTGCAGAGCCTGGCGGAGAGGAGTGGGACTGGTCCTCAGCTATGTCAGGAATAGAGGGGTTCCGATACTTGGCATGAAGCGCAGGAAGATTGAGCAGCCCTGTCTTGTACACGTGGTTGGACTGCTCTGTGAGTTCTTAGCTGTGTGAACTGATATCATGGGCTGGATGGATCCAGTGTTCTTTATGATGGTAGACTTGTCTACTTATATATGGGTTTGTTGGAGCTAGAAAAATGTACTAGAGGAAATAGAATCCCTTTGCCCTTTGTAATTTTAAGTATCTGCTACTTGTCAGAGATGGAATACTGATCTGGATAGGTTTTGGGTCTTACCTAGTGTGGTTACTCTTAGAAATTGAATTTAATAATGCTGCTGGGAGTAAGCATATGTTAGGCTGCTGGGACAAGAAGCTTCATGAAAGTCACCAGTGATATCCTTAGCGAAGGGTCTGTTACCTTCAAACTACCCATTTGATATTACAGTGTCTACAGAGTGATCGCTATCTTGCCTTTGGTTTTATTGCCCACCAGAAAAAGCTGCTGTAGGATTTATTCTCTGTATGTTGTTTAAGACAGATGTGGTTGTTGAGAATGGAAAGCTTGCTTTTTCTGGTTGTGTTCAGAGCTTTGCAACTAGAAAAAGTACCATCAGTCCTACTGACAACAGCTTCCAAGGAAAGTCTCTGGTGGAGGAGGAGCAGATGTGTACTCCCACTGTGTATATGACAGAGCAGAGATGTTGGTCTGCTCAGCAATAAAGGTCTCACTCCTTAATGAGTATTTTTTTTTCTCTCTTTCTAACCTGATCAGTGAACCCAGAAGATGCCAGAAAGATGCGAGAAACGGGCCTGCACCTCATGCGTCGCATGCTTGCTGTGCTGCAGATATTTGCTGTTAGTCAGTTTGGTTGTGCTACTGGTCAGATTCCTCGTACCCTCTGGCAGAAAGACCAAGCCAACAAGGACTATTCCCCCTTAATTAAGAAACTGGAGCTGTCCGTAGACCGGGTGAGGCAGCTAGCCATGAAAAACCAGCAGGAAGACCATGTTATCAGCTCCTCCGATCTGCAGGATATTCCCTTAGGAGGGAGAGATGAGCTGACTCTGGCTGTGCGGAAGGAGCTGACGATTGCTTTACGAGACCTGATGGCTCACGGGCTCTACGCCTCTTCTCAAGGGATGAGCCTGGTGTTGGCACCCATCGCGTGCTTGATTCCCGCATTCACCTCATCACCGCAGACGATGCATCCCTGGGAGCTCTTTGTGAAGTATTACAACACTAAGAACGGACAAGCCTTTGTGGAGTCTCCAGCTCGCAAGCTCTCCCAGTCCTTTGCCTTGCCGGTGACAGGAGGAGTCGCCATCACCCCGAAACAGAGCTTGCTGACGGCGATACACACAGTCCTCACTGAGCATGACCCCTTCAAGCGTAGCGCAGACTCTGAACTGAAAGCTCTGGTGTGTATGGCGCTAAACGAGCAGCGCCTGGTCTCCTGGGTAAATCTGATCTGCAAATCCGGAGCTCTGGTACAATCTCACTACCAGCCATGGAGCTACATGGCAGACACAGGCTTTGAGAGTGCCCTCAACATCCTCAGTCGCCTGAGCAGCTTGAAGTTCAACCTCCCAGTTGACCTGGCTGTCCGGCAGCTGAAAAACATCAAAGATGCTTTTTGATGTATTTTTATTGTCGATCATCCACTTTCCACAAGTAGGCAGCTGTTGGGCTCCAGAAGCCTGGCTTTTTTTTTAAGACCAAATTTGGCTCTTTTGAAATTTATATATGCTTTTAGGGAAATCTTGTGGTGTCCTGATGCTGGAGGTTGGGTGCAGTACAGCACCCCACCCTGCCCTCACGCAGTTGTGAATAGCAAAACTGGCGAGCAGATGCTGCTGCACGTGCCAGATGCTGGCTGGGTGCAGTAGAGGGCTGACCGTGGAGCCTGGATGTGGGAGAAGTCCCTTACAAGAGGCCACGGCTGAGCTCCTGTGCTGTATGTACACGGTTATTTCTCAAAATCCGTGGTCTAAGTGATGCCACAGTGAGCCATCTCTGTCAGGAAGAGTGGGCAGTGCAGCACCAAGAGTTGAGCTGCCTCGTTTGCAGCTGCTCGGTGGTGTGCGACTTGCTTTCCCGGTGCAAATGTACAAGAAAACCGGGGACGAATCCTGCTGAGGCCCTGGGACCCTGCTTCTCCTGTGCTGGTGGCTCAGAAACCCCAAGCACCAGCACCAGCGATGTTCTTCACGCTGCCGGGTGAGGGGCTGGCATTCAGGTGGCTTCGTGTGGAAATCCCAAAACTCCTTTTTCGAAGCTTTTTGTGTGCAGCCCCGGAGCACCAGCGGTGTGGCGCTCTCTAGCGGCTGCATTAATCGCTTTAGCAAGCCTGCGTGTGGGGAAAACACGTTTCCAGCTAGTACGTTTTAATTTGTGTCGGTTCCTAGCCTTCGTGCCGCGAGCTCACTTTGTGATATTTATAATCAGAGTTTTTAATTTATCTGTAACTCCTTGGGGGGAACGAAGGCTGTGCTTGGTGTAACGGCAGCACCTCTGGGTGCGGGTTGTGACCGGTTGTGAAATGAAATTGTGAGCAAACGGCTGCCTTCTTGTCTGCCTTGCGCCGCCGGCCCTGCCGCCACCGGGGGCACCGGGGGAGGCCCGAAGCCTGCAGCGGGCCCGGGGCCGTTGCGTAGCAACCGCGGCGCCGCTCTGCACATGCGCCGCCCGCTTCGTGGAGCCCAGAACCGGAAGTGACGCGAGGTGAAAGGTCGGCGGGCTTCCTTTTCCGGTCTGGGCGCCATCGCAGCGGCTGTGTCGGTGAGTCGGGGCCGGCGTCGCCATCCGCGGCCATCCGCCGCCATCGCGGGGCCGGGGGCGGCCGGGGCCAGCCGCTGAGCGCCGCGTGCTGTGTCCGCAGAGATGGGCAAGTTTATGAAGCCGGGGAAGGTGGTGCTGGTGCTCGCCGGCCGCTACTCGGGGCGCAAGGCCGTCATCGTGAAGGTGAGCGCGGGGCCGGCCTGAGGGGGTCCTGTGGGGTCTCCCCCGCTTCTGGTTCGATCCCGGACCCGCACCCCCGGCTGGTTCGGGGCAGCGGTTGAGAGCCCGGTGCCGGTGCCTTTGGGGGGTTCCTTTCCCCGGCTCCCCGAGGGGGCTGGCGCTCGGCGGGGCCCATCGCGGGGCGGGCGGTGTGTTTCAGAACATCGATGACGGCACGTCCGACCGGCCCTACAGCCACGCCTTGGTGGCAGGCATCGACCGCTACCCGCGGAAGGTGACAGCGGCGATGGGCAAGAAGAAGATAGCGAAGAGGTCCAAGATCAAATCGTTCGTGAAGGTTTATAACTACAACCACCTGATGCCCACCCGGTGAGTGCTGTGACTTTGGCAGGACCGGAGGGTGGCGGGAGCGGAGGAGCGGCGTTGTGTGCTCTCAGCGACTGCAGCTCTCGTGCGTTCTCTTTGCGAAGTGCTGGGAGGTGCTGAGGTGCTGGGTTGCGTGGTTGAACGGGTGTGAGGCACTCACTGTGTGAAAACACCTCGGGAGGTTGTAAAGCTGATGTGAGATAGCAGCAAACTGTGCAAATCCCCCAGCTTCATTCAGCCACGCTCAGCCTCAGCTGATAGCAGTGGAAGAACCCTTAAAGCAGTTAGGATGGGGTTGTGGCAGCTGTTACGGCCCAGTAGTGGTTTCCCTGTCCAGTTGCAGCTGCTGCATGCAGAGTGCCGGACAGAGGTGCTCGTTCCCTGTCACAACTGTACCTTTTATGTGTTGAATTGAACGTCTTGATGCTCCAGTGGTTTGTTGACTACCAGAACTAAACTGATTTAAGTGCTCCAGCTCTTTAACCTGTCGGTAATTCACGCATTAGGACAGGTCTGGTTTGTGACTGTGTTTTCACCCTCCGCGGCCATCCGGTGGCTGTCTCACACCGCGCTGCTCTCTCGCTCAGGTATTCCGTTGACATTCCCCTGGACAAAACCATTGTCAACAAGGACGTCTTCAGGGACCCCGCTCTGAAACGCAAAGCGAGGCGTGAAGCCAAGGTGAAGTTCGAGGAGAGGTGAGTTGGAAGCTCTTCGGGGAGGACTTGGTGCGGTCGTGCCAGAGCCCTGCTGCAGCCCCAGGTCGGACGCTTCTGCTCCAACTTCTTCGAGCGTGTTTTTGGAGCGGATTGCTTCTCTCCTGGTGTGCTCGTTCAGCCTCGTGGATGGAGAAACTGCGTTTCACTGAGAGCAGGAGCGGCTCAGGAGCAGCACTCAGCTGAGGCTGGCTTTTACCTTGCTGCTGCTGCGTTGTGCCAGCGCCAGGCGGGGCTGCTCCAGTGCCATACGCCGATCTCTCGGTGTCTTACTGCCTCGTGTCACTGGGCTTAACGTGACAGGGCAGTGCTGACACTTTACCCACAACCCTTTTGCATCAACAATCCTTGATTTCGGTGCTTGCTTCAGAACCTCCTTCCGTGGAGGGAGCCGTGCAGCAGGAGGCAGGGCGTCCTGCTGCCAGCCCAGGAGCTGGGTGTTTTAAAGCACGTGCACGGTGCCCGCACCCCCCGCCAGTACCTGCAGCAGCCCCTGGTGGGTGCGTTCCAAATAAATCCAAACAAAGCGTGTTGTGAAACTGCCCTGCGCTGCTCTCCCCCTCCTCGGTGTGCAAACTGCTGCAGTTGGGGGTGCCTGTTAGGAAATGATTTCATGAGGGAAAGCTGCAGGCTGTTACTTCCCGGGGGGCTTCAGCTTTTTAAGGAAGGTTCAGTTGGCAAGGGGGGGTGAAGAGAGCAGGCGGATCACTTGGGGGTGAAGGGTGTGCGGTGTCCTGCGCAGAGGACAGGGATGGAGCAGGTGCGTGTTTGATTCTGTCTCTACCAGAGCAGTCTCTCTAATGGTTGTGTTCTTCCTCTTTCAGGTACAAGACGGGCAAGAACAAGTGGTTCTTCCAGAAGCTACGATTCTAAACGTGTAATAAGGCGGTGTCAATAAATGTTTATTAAAACCATCGTGTTTTGTTGTATAAAACAGCGGTGCTTGGTCTCTTCCCCGTGGTGTAGCCTTGCTTTGTGTTCCCGTAAAAGGGATGGGAAAGGAATTCTAGTCCAGGCAAACTTCTGAGAACTCGGGAGCGTTTCAGGTTCTGAAGTCAGGGTGAGCTGAGCTGGCTGCAGGACCATCCTGCGCCTTTCTCAGCAGGAGCCAATCTTTTCTCCTCTTCTCTGCTGTTGGAGCAGGATTTGTGTTCTGTTCCTGCCCCTACTGAAATGTCCACCCTCAGAGAGTGGATTCCTTCTCTCTCTCAAACTCGCAGGTGGGAGA
The DNA here is from genome assembly GCA_011075105.1 of Heteronetta atricapilla. Lineage (NCBI taxonomy): Eukaryota > Metazoa > Chordata > Aves > Anseriformes > Anatidae > Heteronetta > Heteronetta atricapilla. The sequence continues at coordinate 3,225,378 of CM021757.1, forward strand.
GGGAAGAGGAAGGGTTACTTCCAGCTGCCTTCTTTTCTCTCTGGTTCTGTGGCTGAGAACTGAGCTTGTGCACGGGTCCCAGGAGCCCGCTGCGTTTTTCAGCCACCTCTGCGTGCTCCCGGCCGAGCGGCGGCATCCCAACGGCCAGAAACCCACCCAGAGCGGGGGCACGGACGTTCCGCCCGGTGCAGGCTCCCCGGGACAGCCCCAGCCTCACCGGCGGGCCGGAGGCAGCTCCGCCGAGCACCGGGGGCGGAGCCGGGCTGCGGAAACGAAAGCGAAAGCGGCGGAGGCGGGCTCCCGGGGTGCCGGTGGGTCCGGCCCCGCCGCCCTTTGGTCATGGACTCGGAGGAGGTGACGGCTCCGTGCGGGGTTCCGGGCCGGGCCGAGCCCCGGGGCCGGGCGGTGGGAGGGGAAAGGGGGACTCAGGGAGGCTCGGGGACCGCGGCTCTAACTCCTCCCCCTCCCCGTTCTCCAGAGCTCCTTCGTGCGGCTGGACAGCCTGCAGGACAGCGGCCTGGAGATGACCCCCGAGCAGCTCCGGCAGGAGATCGAGCGCTACAAGGTGCGGCCCGGCTCACAGAGCGGTCCCCGAGGGATGGGTCGGGTCGGGTCGGATCCAGACCACCACCGCAGCCAGCCCAGAACCCCCCTCCCCGGGCTGGAGCTGCCACCCCTCGGAGCTTGTTGCCCCTCAACCTGCCCCTGACCCAACGCCAGGTGCTCACGGCTTTTTGGTGGCAGCTTCTCACGCGTTCCCCTCTCTCCTTGCACCCTCCCTGCATCGAGACGCCAGCAGATTTCTTGAGTTTATTTTTCCAAGGAGCGTAATCTCTCAAACCGCTCCGCACGAGGCAGGGGCGGTGGAGAGGGGGTGTTCGCACGGCTGAGAGCTCCTGGACTGGGCTCCGGGGCTGTGCTCAGGGTCGGACACCCAGTGGGGACGGCACGGGGTCCGCAGGGTGCCCGTGTCTGATGGTCCTCTCACACAGGAGCTTTGCAATGTTCTGGAGCAAGGCAACGCGAAGCTACAAAAGGAAAAAGAAGACACAGAGCGAAGGATACGACAGGCGGAGAAAATGAGAGAGCTTATTCAGGAAAATCTCCAGCAGCACGATCCTCTAGACGATCTAATCCAAACCCTCCAGGTGGGTGGACAGAGGAATCGCCTTGGGCTTAGGAAGGTGGCAGCGGGTGGCTGGGCTGCGCCGCTCGGCTCGCTGCTCTGTGGGGACTGGGACGCAGCAGGGGGTTCGCGGAGCAGCACGCGGGGCCTGTGCTGGGAAAGGAGCTCGTGCTGAGGTGGCGGGAGGATGGGCCGCAGTGGAAAGCTGGGAGCCGTGGCAGGGATGTGAGGAGTCGAGAAGAAAAGTGGTGTGGTTGGAGCTGAGTCCGAGTGCTTGGATAAGAGAGCAGCACTTCGTGGTGGTTCCCTTACTGCTCCCTGTTCCTTTCCTTCCAGTCCGAAATTTTCTTAGCGAAGGAGGAGAGGAGTAGACTGAAGCAGGAGAAGGAGATGTTGGAAAAGAAACTGGAAGAAATGAAGACGAAGAGCTGGGAGGATCCGATAATGGTAACGGTGTGTGTGTGTGGGCGCTGTGTGCGCCGGCAAGTGGTGCGAGCCAGGCTGGAGGGGCTGCTGGTAAATGCGGCTGGGCACTGTGTGATGCTGCTCGCTGGGCACTCCTCTGCCAGTGCCCCAAGGGGTGGCTTTGGGACTCTGGGTGCAGCTGGACCCCAGGAGAGACCCTGCAAAGGCTCGCCGGCTGGTTGTTTTGAGCCGCCAGCTTGCTTCTCATCTGTGGATGGGGCCAGGCCCCGTGCGGGGTGCGGTCTCCTCCAGCTGCTGTGTGCTCTAACCTAGATGTTGCCTGCCCTGCCAGAGAGGAACCTGGTGTTTAAGGGACTTGTGACAGACAAGGAGGACGTGAACAAGCTGATGCTCACCCCGCTGATCCACTACCCTCTGCAGGGCGGCTCCGCTCTCATCACCTTTGAGAAGGCAGAGGGTAAGAGCGAGAAGAGTGCTGCCACAGGCAGGTGTCCCAGGCCCTTGAGGCCTGCCCTGCGTCCCCTTGCTAGCAGGAGTGCTACGGTCACGACTCTCACAAGCAGCGCCCGTCCTGGCAAAGCCAGCACTGTACAAAGCTATGCCCTTTTCCCAAGGCATTTGCTGCTCCGTGTCCCGTCATGCTGATCCACCAGGCTGAGGGCTTTCCCTTTTCACAGTGGCCCAAAGGGTGATTGAGGTGAAGGAGCACACGGTGGAGCTGAGCCACGGGGAGAGCCTGGAGGAGCTTGATCACTGCCAAATGCGAGTGCAGGCGAGGCCGGTGGATGTGCTGCTGCCATCCGCCCTGGAGGTACGTCCTGAGGGCCTGCAGCTGTGTCCTGCTCCGCCAGTTCCTGGGCTGGGTCACTGGTACCAGCTCAGCCCAGCACATCAGTGCTGCAGCTTTGTTACTGCTCCCCGAGCTCTGCCCCGCTGGGGCACTGACCGGCCCATGCTGCCCGCAGATCGGGCTCGCTCGCAGCAGCAGGAGCATCCTGGTGTCCGGTCTGCCCACCCGGGGCATCCCCGAGGAGATCCTGCTGGACAAGCTGGAGCTCTTCTTCAGCAAGACGAAGAATGGGGGCAGCGAGGTGGAGAGCAGAGAGTTCCTGGATGACTGTGGCCAGGTGGTGCTGACCTTCGTGCACGATGGAGGTGTGTGGGGAACACGGAGCTCAGCCTGCCAGCAAGAGGGGAGCGATCCAGCCAGCTCCAGGGGGCACTGGTTGTCTCCTGAGAGCAGATGGAGCTGAGACTCTGGGGAATGGGGACTGGAGAGTTGGAGCTGGGCAGTGCCAGTCTTGGTGTCTGTGCCAGGAATGTAACCAAGAGTTCAGCTGGGCCATTGGGAGCTCAGGGCTTTTCTCTCCATCTGCAGTGGCTGAGCAGCTCATCGCTAGAGGACAAGTCCAGGTGCCTATCGGGAAAGCAAAATACAAGCTCAAAATATCGCCCTACATGAGGGGAGAGGTCACCAACCTCCAGGTAAGATCACGCACCCTGCTGCGAAGCAGCACCTGCAGGCTCGGGGCGAGCCAGCACCGGGTGGGGGCTCGTGGAGCTCTGCCCCCCTCAGCGCCATGCAGCCCGAGAGGGTGCGTTTTTTTTTAGGGTTTGCCCCCTTTAGGGTTCTGCCTCCCCTCCGGGCCTCGCAGCATGAGGCTGCTGCAGCCCATCCCTGTGCTCTCCCCAGCTCCAGCCCTCCCGCTGCGCCAGGACCGTCCTGCTCTCGGGGATCCCCGACGTGCTGCCCGAGGAGCCCATGAGGGATGCTCTGGAGATCCACTTCCAGAAGGAGAGCCGTGGCGGGGGAGAGGTGGACGCCTTGGGCTACGTGCCGGCGGGGCGCCGGGCCGTGGCTGTGTTCAAGGAGTAGCTGGGCCACCCCTGAGGTCCCCCGGGGTGTGAAATGCGTGAATTTAATTAAAGTGCCTCCAGGGAGCTCCGTGTCTGTCGTGCTGGGGACGGGGACGGTTCTGGGGATGGGGGTGGTGGAAGGGCCGCGGGGGCACCGGGCCTGGGTCGGGCCGTCCCGTTCCGTAGCCCCGAGCCAAGGCCGCACGGTGCAGGCCCCGGACCTCGGTGTGCCCGGGGGCGGTGCCGGCCGAGGCGGGGCGGCCCCGGTTTCGCTTTCGTTTCCCGGTAGCTGCCGAAAAGCCCGAGCCGGGCTTCAGGTTACCGGGGCCGGGCCGCCGGGGCTGCGCGGCGCTGGGGCGGCGGCACCAGGGGGGTCGGGAGGGAGCGGGCAGGGCCGGCCCCGGGGGCTCCAGCAGCGGCGGAACGGGCCCGGGGGGAGAGGGGAGGCCCCGAGGTGGAGAGGGGAGGACTCGGGAGAGGTCCCGGCCAGGCACGGGAGGCCGCTGCTGGGTGCTCGGTGCCCGCCTCGCCGCAGGCATGGCAGGCCACACGGTGCAGGTGCGGGGCATCCCCACCGACCTGCCTCCCGACAGGGTGGCTGACAAGCTCACCATCCATTTCCTACGCTCCCGGAATGGTGGCGGGGAGATCGCCGACGTCCAGGTGCTGCCAGGATCACAGGCATGTGCCCTCATCACCTTCGAGGCGCTCGCAGGTAACGGCGGGGGTCCCGGGGTTCCGGGGTTCTGCCCGCATCCAAACACCTCTCCCTGTCCTCCCCTGCCTTGTCCTGGCCATATAGGACCGATACAAGGCCAAGAGTGATGCCGGTGCCTGTTCTTTTTTCCCCACACAGTGGCTCAGAGGATCCTGAAGGCAAAGAATCACGTCCTGTCGATCGGGGGGAAGAAATATCCCCTGGAAGTGACGGCACACGTGGTGGAGCTGAGCCCCGACGAGGTAGCGAGGGGCAGGCGGCTCCAGCCCGCAGGGGCTCCGTGCATCGCTGTGACAGCCCCAGCTGGCTCCCAGACAGGCTTCTGTGCCTGGAAGGGAGAGCTTGCACCCTCCTTTAATCTTAATTGGATTTCATTTTTATTCATATTCAAATGAGGATTCTTTATTTTTTTTTTCACACTGATAGCATGGGGACAGCCAAGCAGGCTTTGCACTTGGTCATTTGGTATTTGTGCCTGTCAAAACAGGGAAGAATAATTAGGCTGGAGGGGAGGGGTGCTTTTCGCCAGCCCATCTGGTGGCCCACAGGGGATTCTGTTAATGCCGTGGCCCTGCCATTAGCTGGACACTGTGTCATTAGCTGGACGTGCACAGAGTTTTTTTCCTTTCCCTCTCAGGAGAGGTTAGGAGGCAGACATTCTGGTGTCTAGGAGGCACTGGAAATTTCTTGTCTTCCTCCCCATGTGGTATCTTCACGTCTGAGCAATGAAAATGAGGGCATGGCAGTTAGCCTGGCATTGGAGACCTTCCCACAAACCTGTGGGGTCAGAAGCACTACAGCTGGAGCACTGGGAGAGTGAGAGGGAAAAGGTATTTCAGATGCAGAAGGGAGAGCGCATTTCTTGGTCTTGGGCTGTTTGTAGAGTTCCCAGAACTCTGCAATAGAGTTCTCTGCGTAGAAATGGGGCTGCATATCTGTGGTTTGCCCTTTGCATTCCTTTCTTGCACAAAGCCTTTGGTTCTGCCTATGTTGTGCTCCCACTGAGCCTGAAAGCAGGAAGCTGATAGAGAGAGGAGGCAGATGCAGGGACCGTGGCAAGAGCAAGGTGCATTTGCCTTCCCCTTTGCCTTGGAGGGGGCTTATTTTTGGTCCTTGCTTTCTTACTCCCTTGCTGTCTACCTGCAGATCTTTGTATGCGCTTGCATGGTGGTTGACTATGGCAAGCTTCCCGCTGGCAAAACCCTCCTGAAGAACTTGCAGAAAGGCCACAGCAGCGTGCAGCTCGACTTTGACTACAAGAACACGCATTGCAGAGTCAAGGGACCGTTCACTGAGGTTCAGGCCTTCAGCAGAGACCTGCTGGGCAGCCTGAACCTCAAGAGCCAGCCACCTGGAGCGACCCTGCCTCCGGGATCCAGCCATGTGGCCAAAGACACCAGAATGCACGATCACCAGCAAGTGCCTCCCTCCACTGAGTCAGCACTGAAGACCACAAAGCTGTCACACTGGGATCACATGAGCGAAGAGGCAGCTGGAGGCCCGTCACCTCGAGGCCCAGTGGATGGGGAAGCTGTGGAACAGCTGGAGGACTTTTCCCTCGCCATGGACTCGGACATTTACTTGTACATGCAGAGGTTCTGTGCTGCCGAGTACCAAGGTATGCTGCGGCAGCGTTGTGTGGATGTGGTGGACATCAGCAGTGATGGTATCACCATACTGTACCTCCAGCCGACCCCAGGGATGTATGGGGACATGGACGCCTTGCGACAGGCCCGCCTGGCCCTGCAGCAGCTCTACCAGCAACTGGAAGTGAGCTTGCGTAAGGAGAAGATCTCGAAGTGGGGACTGGACATGGACATCCAGGCACTTGGGGCTCTGAAACGTGAGCTGCAGGAGCTGTACCCCCAGTTGCTCTGCCACGAGGATGGGAAGCATCTTTACCTTATTGGAAACCTTGTTGATGTCTCGCAGGCCAAGCAGTACATCCAGCATTTCAGCACCAGAAGCACCACACAGGCGGTTGTCATGCTCAGCAGCTCCCAGCCCTCCCGGCCAGCAATTTCCCATGCCACAGAGGCTGCACTGCACAAGCCCAAAGCTCCTGCGGACACCTTGTCTCCAAAGCTGAGCCCAGGCAGGCCAGAAGGGAAAGCTGAGCACAAGCTAGCTGCCAACTTCAGCGCTCTGAAAACTGGCAGGTCACAGGCTGGCCAGGGTCTCTTGCCTAACCGGGACTCTCCTCCAGTGGGGCAGGTGCAGCTTTCTGAGAAGAACTCATCAGAGACACATGCTCTGGGTCCTGGTGACCCAAAAGCACCAACCCACCAGTACCAGCCTCATGTCTCTGCACTGGATGCGGTTTTGGGCTCAGCAGCAGCAGAGTCTCAGCAGAATGACCCCAAAGAACAGGACCTTGTGAAAGGAGGTGCCAGGCTTGCAAGACACAAGAGTCTGTCTGCCTTTGTGGGCAAAGAAAACAGAGCTTTGCAGCACCCCGGGGACTCCAAAGGCTCAGATCCCACCAAGCACTATTCCCTTGCTGACACCTCTAGTATCTTTCGATCTCTGAGCCTCTTTGACACAACAAGGAACTCTTCTTTCGACTCCAAACCCTCTGAATCCAGACCTGTGCTGCGACGCTCCAACAGCTTCTCGCTGCCAAAGTCAAAGGAAAGCAACAAGCCCCAAGACACTGTCAGGGCAGGCAGTGGAGGCAATAGGGTGAGTGAAGAAATGAGCCTGGACTCTCTGCAGTGGTCTTACCTGAAGGATGTTTATTGCTCTGCCATCGAGGAATTGTGCAGGAGTGCAGGTGTGCAGATCTCTGAACGCTCTAGTGGGGACTGCACGGTGCTGACGTTGCAGGCAGAGGACAGGACCAAGCTTCTCCAGGTGAAATGGAAGGTGGAAACTCTTGTGCAGAGGTGTCCTGACCTTGTGTGTCAGAGCATGAGCTACTCAGAGCTTGCTATCGAAGGGCCAGATGATGATGCCCTGAGCGAGCTGTGCAGCCTCTTGCGAGGAAGTTCCCTGCAGGTTGGGCTCAACAAAGACAAGGACAAGCTCTGTCTTGCCTGCCCCAAGGAGATGCTGCCAGGAGTGACTGAGGCCTTCCAGGTGTTTTCTTCCAGGAGGCTCCGTGCTCTGAAGTCTACATCCTTGTCTCCAGGACCTGAGAGAGCTTTGAGCCCAGGGCACCCGGGTGATGTCCAGCCGAGCAGAAGCCAGGACACCGTGCTGGGGGCAGCCCTTCCCGACAGCCTGGAGTCCCTGCAGATGGGCCTGCAGCACCTGAACATTAGAGATAAAGCAGAGCACTCGGAGGTGCTCAGGGCTTTGAAGCTGCCAGAGGCTGAGGAAAAGAGGTCGCCGAGTCCTTGGAGGTTCCCGCAAGCAGTGGGACAGGAGGAGGCCAATGACCACGTTGATCCTGGGGCTGTGCAAGGAGGAAGCGGCCTTCTCAGCTCTCCCGTAGTGGACAACCCAAGTCCTGGTGCTTCGAGGGAGCCCCAGGAACAGCTGAAGGCCAAACTGTCACCGGGGGAACCTGACATTGCGCGGCTAAAGCAGGTCTTGCCAGACAAATTCCAGTTTGCAAGAGACAGGAGCAGAGGAGGTCACAGTGACGCTGGGGGACAGCTGCGGTCACCAGTTCTCACAGCTGAAGGTGCACCTCGCTCCCTGCCCACCTCGCCCTCCGGGGCTACAGCTCCTGAACCGCCCCAGGCTGCGGCCGAACAGCCATCCACAGCTGAGTCAAGGGGCCAGGAAAAGAGCAGTTCAGGCAGGAACAGCGTGCAGGAGGAGCCTGAACCCTCAACACCACAGAAAAGAGGCCCCAGCCCTGGCCAGGAAAGCAGCAAGACCCCCCTGGGCTGGTGCGATGCTTGCCAGGACTCACGTGTGACCTGCCAGGCTCCCTGCGGTCACACCTTGTGCAGGACGTGTTTTGCAGCAGACCAGCCAGCTTGCTGTGGCTCCTCCTCGGTTGCCCCAAGCTGCAAGGTCCCAGGGACATTCAAGATCTCCTCCTTGTCTCAAAGCTTGCCTGGCTACTACCGGGACCTGACGCTCCGGCTTACCTACACCATCCCCGACGGCGTGCAAGGGGTAGGTAGCCCACCACAAGGGCCAGTCCGGCCTGCTGCAGGCCGTGCAGAGTTCTGGGGGTGTGGGGAGGAGGTGTGGGGGGGGGAAGCTCCATCTCCATGCCCCATGTGCAAAGCAGCAGAGGAATTGCCCTGAGAAAGGCAAAATATCACACAAGGTTTTAGAGCTGCTTGCTACTTCAGAAGAGCATGTGAGCTCTGGGGGGCGTTCCAAGCACCTCGCATCCCATGGGGACCCACAGGCAGCTGTGTGTTTTCAAGCTGGCCAAAATCTCAGAAGGCAGACCTGAGGTTCAGCATTCAGGTGGTTGTTTACAATCTTTTCTTCTTGTTCTAAGGTTGGTCACCCCCATCCAGGACAGCCTTACAAAGGGGGATGCTTCTTCGCCTTCCTTCCTGACAACAGGGAAGGGCAGAAGACAGCAGTGCTGCTGAAGAAAGCATTTGAGCAAGGGCTGACATTCCAGATAAAGTCCTACAATGGAGAAGAAAGAGTGACGTGGGGCGTTATCCCTCACAAAACCTCCTGGCATGGAGGCAAACCCAGGTATGGTCACGTTCATCCCAAGCCCCCAGGTTTTCCTTAGCCATCAGAGAAGGAGAAACACAGGCCCCAGCTGACCACCAGAGTTGGTGCCTCCCTCTCACAGGTGTGGCAGACCAGCCCTGGCACCCTCCAGCTGGACCCTCCCCACACCCATAAACCCCCCCATAGCCAAGATTTCTGGTTCACTTACAATTTTCTTGACTTTTGCCCTCGCAGCTCTCTGCAGCCAGCTCTGCATGCAAGCCATGACTGCAGGCAGCAGCAACGGGCAGCTCCTCCCAGGGAGCAGGATTTCCACCCTCAATCTCCTGTTGAGAGGATGGGGCAAAAATAAACTGCTGCTGCCCTTGGCGGTTTTGGCACTATCAGCAGGATTTACACCACTTCCCTCTCTGCCCCGCAGGAACGGCTATCCAGATGCCCAGTATCTCCAGAAGGTTTGCACAATTTTGAAGAAATTGGGCATTGACTGAGACTCCCCGCCTGAGCAACTGCATCCCATGCCTATGCTTCACCTTCTGTCCCAGTTGACGAAAACTGCAGCTCAACAAGGCTCACGAAAAAGCAGGTGCTTGTCCAAGGAGCTCATTGCATCCCCGGAGCTAGCCAGAAACCTGTGCGTTAGTGACAGCAGCCCCTCCATCCCCCAGAGCCTGAGCTTCCCCAAAACTCCAGCTCCTGCTGGCTGCTTATCTGCACCAGCCAGTTAACTACCAGCTTGCTGCAACACCAGATCCAGGCTGAGCCCCAGCAGAGCTTTTGACAGGGTGCCAATAAACCAAGCCTGGGCAGGAGCCTGCTTGTAGTCCAGCCCCACCTTCTGTAAGCCCGTTCCCTCTCTTGCCACTGCAGGCAGGCTCCAGGTCAGCCACCTCCTGAGCCTGTGCCACAGCCGAGCTATCATTAATTTCAGATGATAATGTAGACATTTCAGCCCTCGAGCAGACAGCTCTGAGCTACAGTCCCCTCCCCAGCACCTGCTCTGGGGACAGGAGGCAGCCTTATGCTCTCTTGGAGGGGGTACTAACGGGTTTCAGCTCCTCAGACAGCTGCTTCCCCTGCGAATATACAGGCATGGACAGACTCCAGGTGGAGAAACACAAATAAACAAGATTTATTCCCACATTTTCAGTCGTGGTTGTTCACACCTTGTCTTACTGTCACCCTCAGAGCCCCTTTTAATCTCAGCTGGTTCCAGAGACACCCCAACACAGACTAAAGTGCTGAGATCAGCTAGGGACTTTGCAAAGGCAAACACCATAGCTGCCCTCCAGAACAGGGTGTTACAGAAGTGATGCAACACTTCAGGCTGTGATTAACAGTTGTCCTTGAGAGCAGAGGCAGCCTCTCACCCTGGAAGAGCTGTTGGGATCTGTAAACTGAATGCACCCACCCACTTAGTGCACGCAGGAGTAATGCAAGGGCTCCAGAGGCTGAGCTGAGGACAGAGGGATCGTTCTGGCAGAAGACTGAGCAGCATGCCACTGAGAGTTTTGTTATGCTTTTAATTAACATTTGAAACACATAAGGCATATGGTAACATTAGACAGAGGAGCATTACACATTATAGTCATGTAAACAGCATTGGCACACTTGCTTTCTGTCCAACTTGGTTACACGCACAAAGCGGAATATATTTTTTTTAAACAAAGACTTTTCCAAGTGTCTGTAGGGTGAGCATCACTCATATCACATATCTGCAAATCAACACAACTCAGACAGTACAGACCAGACCATATGTTGTAAGAGGCTCAGAGTCTAATGCGTTTCACGTCACGCTCATGTACTACTTGCCAGCCACACTTGGCCATCACCAGGGCTTCACACACCAGAGACTTCATTAGGCAACAGTGGTTTTACACCTATGATAGCAGCTGAGAGTGGCCAGCATCCTGCACTGATTAAAGCCTGAGGCTCACAATGCCTCTTTCTTGTCACTAGTCACTCGCTTTTAGTTTAATACAGGTGGCCAAAATGAAATATACAGCTAAGCTCCTCACCTCCCCCTCCTAAAGCACTTAGCAGGGGTCACACTCTTCTGTGCAAGCTGAGGCTGCTTCCCTTCTTCTACCCTTCATGCAACACGAGCTTGAGAGAAACTGAAAGTCAGAAATGTGACCGAAGCTGCCTGGTGATAGCAAAGGAGTTGCATTTTTCCCCCCAAGACCAAAATTATCAGTCTGGGAAGGCGACTACAGCAAGGACATTGGAGTGGCACGTGGACAGGCATCCCTGCCAAGGCCAGGAGAGCCTGTCCTACACTTAAGTTCTCATTACTCACATTTTTTTTGCCTGGACTCCTCTCCTCATGGCACAACCTTTGGGTCAGACAAGCAGTAAATAAACATTGAATTGCACTTCTGATTGCAGGAACGGCACACACAATCTAAGCACATTAAACTCCAATTTCCTTGGTAGTATGACTTTTTTTTTTTTCCCCTAAACAGTTAAGCAACATTCAGTGGAACGATTTTTCAGCCTAGGTTTTTGTTTGTTTTGTTTTGCTTTGGTCCTTAGTATACAAACCTGCTGGTTAACTTTAATGCATTAAGACACTTGAAGTTGTTTTACAGAGGTTATTGGCCCATAAAATGCTTATCTGTTAAAAAAAAGAAAAAAAAAAAAAAAAGTAAAAATAAAGACTACTACTAAAACCAAAAAACAAACAAAAAACAGCATTAATCAGTGAGGCAGTGAAGAGCAAGGTTACATTTAATCTTGGTCTTTCTGTAGAAAACATTGTTGCTACTGAGGGACACAAAACGGTGCTAAACTCTACCAGAAGGCCGTAGCAATTGCTTAGCACTCACACCCTGATAACAGCTTCAGGAATTCGCAGGTAGAAAATACATTAGCAGCTCCCTCTATGAGCATAAGGAGCCCTGATTGTTTCCAGGAAGCCAAGGCAGTGCTAGCTGATAAAGCCTCGCTGGAGGACCCAGCTCCGAGCCAAATGGCCACCCCAGGGGGGACCTCTACGGCTGCTTCAGAGCAGCAATTTTGGCTGCAGGAGCTGAGGGGTCCAGGAGAGCCCTGCACAGCCCATGACACGGGCAAAGGGAGCGTCACGTTCACACTAAGCCACGCTACAACACTGGTGTTCACGAAACAGAGCTAGCGAGGATCAGAATAGGGTCTGTTTGGTTTTGGCAATACTTTGAAAGGCCAGAAGAGAAAAGGCTCCGGTGACTTCCCAAGTCCTTACGGGCATGCAGAAGAAGGCACCGAGATTCTGCTCCGTGGTGTATCGCAAGGCAGCAGGGCAGAGCAGCCCTACAGCAAGCTGCAAAACTCCCACTCTCCTCCTCCACATTCTATCGGGAGGGAGCGGACCGTGAAGCCCTTGCTGTGTTGCCTTAATCCAAGGCCATCCAAGTAAGGCACTGAGCACGCTCTTGGCTGAAAGTAAAGCGAGGAGAGGATGTTACAGTAAACCACAATTTGACAGCTTTCCCCTTTACAACTGCGCAGGACCTGCAGATTTGCAGCGTTGTGTGCCCTTCGAACACGCTGCCCTCATCAAGGTGAAGTCAGGTTTCACGGAGGAACAGGTCCAGACTTCCCACTGCAGCAATTTAGCCAGCCGTTGTGTTGGCAGACCTGGTAAAGCAGCATTAGACACTGTTGGATTGGACCTAAATTAGCATGAGAGGGGCAGGTTGAAAGGAGAAGCAGCAAGATTTTGGATTCAGAAAGGTTACAAGTTGTGCTTCTGAATTTCATGCCACCATGCCTGTGGAGTTCGCTTATCACCTGCAAGAGATGGAACAAGCGCCTGTGCCTGGGCTCCAGCCCTTCCTTGAGGCCGTAGGGAACGGGGATGTCTTAAAGCTAGCCAAAACGAGTCCCCCGGGGTCTCTGCCTACACGTTTTTAATATGCACCGGACCAAGGGACCGAGCCCAAGCACCTGAAAACATGCTGCACAGCCAGCGAGGAGCACTGGTGGGGAGGAAGAGCAGGCAGAGGAAGAAGCCATACACTGAACCTGCCCCGACCCCTCGCTCCCTGCTGGTGTTTGCTCTCCAGCAGCCAAGAGGCTTCACAAGTCCCACTTGTGGGAGTTGTGAAGGGAGGACTTGTGCTCCTCCCTTTGCCCGTGCAGCTCCTTCCTTCTCTGGCATTGGGATAAATGGGACACGGAGCAGCCAGCCTTTGCTCCTGGAGCCTGAGCTCGCCAACAACAGGCAGCTCTCCTCAGTGCCCTCAGGCTTACCTTTTAAAATCCCAAATGGAGCCTAAAGCCCTGCAAGGACCTACAACCTGTGGCAAAGCCTCTGGCTGCTGAAGCAAGCACAAGCAGCACCACGGTCACTTGGGGCTGGGCAGGGCAGGAAGCGGGGGCACCACCCAGGACTCGGAGTGCTCACAGAACTAGGCTTGAGTGTCTGCACAGCTCCGTTTCCAAACATAACGAAGAAAGAAAAGAGGAAGAGAAGCCGAGAGCTGGTCTGGGAGGAAACCCCAGGCAGTTCCTAAAGCCTCAGTGCTGGAAGGGTCCCGAGAGGGGAAGAGGAGTCAAACCCTACCGCAGCACCGACCCGCGAGGTGAGAGGTGGTTAGAGGATGTCTTAAGAGCTCACTAGAAGAGAAGGGAAAGGGTGATTTAAACTGTTCCAGATGCCCAAGCCAAGAGGCTTGACAGAGCCGGACACTTTGCCACCTACACTTGTAACTCAGTGACAGCTTCCCGGGGTGATGTGGCACAGGAGGAGCCAGCACCGAGCCCCGTGCAGCAGCCTTGGTTCTCGCAAGTTACTTCCCAAACTGCAGCTCTCCCCAGCGCACGGGGCACGGCACAAAGCAAGCATTAACAGGGGCTTATTTGTTCCCATCTTGCTGAAGTCTGATTCAACACTGCAGCCCTTGGAAATACAAAACATGAAGGTGAAGTTTAGCCTTAACAATACCGACTTGGAGCCCAACATTAATAAAGCACAGAGCCAACATCAATTGTTCCAGTCATTTGAGACACAGTCGAGTCCTTATGGTCTCTAAAAAAATCAGACACAGTTTAGATCTCCCTGTACAGTTTGGAAGCAGAAAATGGACAAGATCAAGTTACCCAACTGAAACTTCTCCTCTGTATTCAGAGATCAGTCCAGCCCTTTGGATTATTTGTTGCCTGCACAAAGAAGTGACTGCAAATTAAGTGCAATATGCTATAGACTCCAAAATGCCAGAGTTAGTTACAAGGCAAAGGCAACTGCTACCATCTGACTGGTGTTAGAGGCCAGCAGAGGGGAGAAAACAGGGTTAGTGTGAACAGAGGAGCAGCCAGAGCTAGAATTAAACTAAGGCAGCCACGCTTTTCCTGTGGCTGTTTAAGAAACATCCTCAGTCTGCCCATTCTCCTACTGAAACACTTCTCTAAGGTGACAGTGCAAATGCTTCAACACGGGCTGGGATTTTGTGGAGCTGCTTGGCAGTCGCTATAGCATTTTGCATCTTCACAGCGACAGCCTATGCAGCTGCTAATCACCAACTGCCCGCAAGCTTTGACTGTGCTGCCAGGAGAAAAAATAGGATTAGTTTGGGATTTCAGCATGGAAACAAGTGATTAGAGAAATGTGTGAAATAATCAGGCTTCAAAACCTGAGAGCTAGGGCAGGAGGCATATCTGGTAAAGGGTCAGTCACAAGGAGAGCAAGCAAACCTCATCTGAACTTTAAGCACGGTGTTCTTGTACTGGTGAAGAAGGAATCTACTGATCTGTCCATTTCCAGGTCCCAAAGAGAGCAGGGAGTTAAACCATGAATTCACAATCTGCACGCATCTCTCTCCTCCTTAGTTCTCCTCTTTTTTGGATTCTTCCTTGGGTGCTTCGGGAACCAGGATGACCTTTCCAACATTCTTCTTCTCTTGCATCTGCCTCATGGCATCTGCCACCTGCAAACGAGGGGAGTCCTGTGAGACCCGCAGCCCCCATGCGGAGCAGCCATGCCCCTCCTCTGCCCCCACAGCCCCCTTGCAGCTGAAAAAAAAAAAAGCCATTTTCACCATTGTGCTTCGCTGCCTGGGCTCTCCTCCACTTGCAGAGGGGCAGCAGCAACCTCCCCAGCTGTCGGCATAATTACAGGGGGCAGACTTGGGGTGGTTTGCAGCCTGATGCACAACCCCGTCCCTCCATGGCTGCTGCTGCCCGCAGAGTGCAGCTGAGCACCTGCCCTGGTCCGTGGGGACGCTGTCTGGCATTGCCCAGCTCTGTGCACCGGAGCAGAAGAGCCCAGCCACTTTAAGCTGTTAAAAGGGCACTGAACATCTGAGGACAGATGGCTGTTGGAACCACTCAGCCCCCACGGAAAAGGTGCTCAGCCTCAAGCCGAGCGCCCTGTGCGGAAAGCAACCACCCTGGGCTTTTCTGTCAGTCCGTATATTAGCTCCGACTCACCTGATCAAAGGGCCATACAGAGTCTATTTTGGGCTTGATCTTGCCTTGATTGTACAGGCTAATCAGCTTGGCTACAACTCCTCCGATGAGCTCGTATTCTTCATCCATGTAGCCGAGGTGGTAGCCGCACACAGCCTTGTTTTGGTGTAGGAGCTGCAGGGCGTTGATGCTGAATTGGTTCCACCAGGTTTTGGCCATGGCCATGAGGTTCTTCTTCTGCCCAGTGAGCAGGTTTGCAACCCCTAAAGAGAAGACAAGCCACGGATGAATTGAGCTCAACGCAACACAAGAGGCAGCTCAGGCAATAGGCAGGGTGGCATAGGATATGGTGCTGGGGGCAGTGCTGGGAACTGGATCACATCAGGAGCTGCCCAATAATTTCAGTGAAAGCAGGCCCCAGCTTTGGGCTCAGGATGTGCAAGATTTGGAGCATCAGCACCTGCATATTGCAAAAACCTAGAAGTCTACCCAAAAATTCAGACCATAAATTTTAGGAGGGCAGCAGCAGTGCAGCTAGGCTGGAGCCCTGGCAGAGGCAAGAGGGGGTTACAAGTCCCAGGCAGGCTGGTGGGGCAGCATTCCCCCTCTCCTACAGCCAGGCTCCCCCAGGGAAGCCACACGCTGCAAGGGCCGGGACAGAGGCAGCACACTGCTGCAAGTGTCTGGAATCCCACTGGGGGCTGTGTGAGGGCTTTGTCTCCAGGGACAAAATCGCAGTGTTTCAGGGCTGGGGAATGGAGGGATAAGTATTCAGTAGCCTCAAACCTCATCACCCACACATCCTCTAGAAGAGAAAAAAAAAAAAAAAAAAAAAAAAAAAAAGCAAGGCTCTATTAATGCTGAGCATTAATCAGCCTGGACAAAGCAGCTGTGCCAGGGTTCCTCGTGGGGACATTCCAGCTTCCCCTGCAGGCACTGGCTCATACTCGGGGAGAGATCTCACCATGGAAGGGAAGAGAGCTGGAGCCTGTGTCTGCAGCCCCTCGGGACAAGGGTCAGTGCCTCACCCAGGCGAAACATCCTAAAAACCTTAGTGAAAACCCCAGAACTATGACAGAGGCAGCTGGCAGCACCCGTGAGGCTCCCTCGTGGCCCCACACCCAGGAACGGAGCAGAGCAGATGCGCACCCACCTGCGCCAGAGCTGGGGCTAGGACATGCTGCTCACACTCACCATAAGTGATGAGTTTGCCCATTGGCTTCAACAGGTGAAATGCTTTGGATGTGTCCGATCCGCCCAGGGGGTCCAGGACAATGTCCACACCTAGAGGAAACAGAGAGCAGCTGGAGGTCTTTGTGCCTGAAAGGGGCGCGGGGCTGTTGGAGAAGTCCTCCACCACACGGTACCTTTGGGAGAGATTTTCCGGACCTCCTCTGCATAATCCATCGTCCTGTAGTCAATGGGGTGGGCGACCCCGCTCTCCTTGAGCGAGTCGTGCTTGGAAGCGGATGCTGTGCCGAAAATGGTGACGTTTTCTACTGTCTTGCACAGCTGGATGGCAGCAGTTCCCACGCCACCTGAAAACCAGCAAAGAGAAAGACTCAGAGGCAAACATGGGAGGAAGGCTTTGCCTGGATGGGAGGAAGATTAGTGGTGTGTGCTGGTGAGGATTGACCCGGGCTACTGGGAAATAGGACTGCGGGTGATGCTTCGCTGGTCCAGCACCGCTCTCTGCCCCCATGCCCCTGTGAAGAAGCCGCACACTCATGCCAGGAGCCTCAGCATGGGCTGGCGAGGATAACTGACCTGCAGCCATGTGGATGAGGACACTCTGGTTGGGTCTCAGGTTCCCGAAGTCAAACAGGATCATGTAGGCAGTGATGTAGTTGACGAGGAGAGCAGCCGCCTCCTCGAAGCTCATTCCCTCGGGCATGGGGAACGTCTGCCCGGCCGGCACATTCACAACTTCTTGCCAGAGCCCGGACCTGGCCAGGACCATCACCTTATCGCCAACCTAAAACGGAACAGACAGCAAGGAGGTGTGAAATGAGCTTAAAACAAGCAGAAATCATCCTACTCCTGTCCTCGCTGCAGCAAGACCAAGCTGAGCATTGACTGTTGTGACTGTTTCTGCTACCCCACAGCAGGATCTGCCTGCCAGCAGGCATGATGCTCGGGGCAATGCTTCAACCACGGGATCTACCCTGAAAAAAAATAAAAACAAGTATGTCCAGCCTTAGGTAAAGCTTCAAGGCCTAAGCTTCCCCAAAAGCTGCTCTTATCCCACCGGGCAAGAAGCATGTGCTCAGCGTGCAGTGGGAAGGAGATCGGCAAAGACCCAGGGAGCCGCATCGGCGAGCAGACAAGAGGCAGAGCCATGGAGCGAGCAGAAAGCTCTTCGTTGTGTGGGTTTGGCATTCACGCTGCAGTAAACCGAGATGTTTTCCTGGAGAGGAAGGGATCGTCCTTGACAAATGAGGGTTTTTGAGGCACTTTGGTTGCTAATTGTGCATCCAAGAGGGATCTCGATGGCGTGTAACTGCACTAGCCCTGAGACCCAAGGCTCTGGGACACCCGGGGCGAGCTGCCCTGCCCTGGGACTTTCTAGAAAGGCAGCAGCCGGAGGCACACTGGCCACAAACCCCAGCACCGTGGGCAGCCAGCTGCAAGCACCCAGAGCTCAGCACCCTCAGGGCACGCTGGACACCTAGTCAGAAGCTGGAGCCATTTCCTTGTATGTCCATGTAGTCCGAAAGGAAGCAAGGACGTGCAGAAATAGCATGGTCATGCTTCAGCCCTTTGTGCTACTCAGTGTGGAGATGTTATTCATGCAAAGCTCAGCCCCTTCGGCACAGGATCGCCTCCCAGGGGCCTCAAGGCCCCATGAGGGCAGACCGGCAGCGATGCTCTCACCACCCCAAATATTGGGGCAGGGTTTTGGGGCAGGATTTCTGCGCTGCGAGCAGCCAGAACCTGGCAAACCCAAACCGGAGCCCCTCGGTGAAAGCTGGGATGCTTCTCGTGGGCACCCGGGGCACAAATCCTGGCTGCGGCACCGGGAGAGGGGAGATGATGGGAGACGATGATGGGAGATGATGGGAGACAGGAGACAAGATGATGGGAGACATGATGGGAGACAAGAGGTGATGAATGGAGACAGGAGACGATGGGAGACCCCCCCCCCCTTCCAGCCCCCCCTCCCCACCGCAGCCCTACCACCGGTGCCGCAGCTCCGGGCCCCTTCCCGGGCCTCGCACACAACCGGGGCCGTGGGGACCGAAGGGAAGGGAAGGGAAGGACCGGAGCCGGGCCCCCTCCCACCTGGCGGTCGCTGACTCCATCCCCCAGGGCGCAGACGGTACCGGCGCACTCCATCCCGGGGCAGACGGGCGGCGGCGGCAGGCGGTCGTAGAGCCCCTGGCGGGCCAGCAGGTCGGCGAAATTGAGGCCGCAGGCACGGACACGCACCGACACCTCCCCGGGCCGGGGGCCGCCGCCCCGCCGTGCCTGCACCTTCACCTTCTCGTAGCCCCCGAAACCCGTCAGCACCAGCGCCCGGTGCTCCGGGGGCTCCCCGCCACCGCTCGTCGTCGTCGTCGTCGTCGCCGCCGGTGTCGCCACCGGAGGCTCGGAGGCTTGCTCCGGGGGGGCTGCGGAGGCCGGGGCCGGCTCGGTGGACATGGCGGAGAGGAGCGGAGCCGAGCTGCGAGACCGGGGCGGCGGCGGCGGCGGCGACGGGCGGGGAAAAGCCGGAGAACGGGGCGCGGCCCGGGGGGGCGGGCCGGGGGCGGGGGCGGAGCGGCGGGGCCCCCGTTCAAACGGGCCGGGGCTGGAGGGGAGGCGCTGTCCGCGGTCCCGGTGCCGGTCCTGGTAGCCCCCCCTTTACCCCCCTGAGGTCCCGGGGCCGGTCCCGGTAACCCCCCCTTTCCCCACTGCGGTCCAGGGGCCGGTCCCGTTAGCCTCTCTTCATCCCCCCGAGGTCCCGGTGCCGGTCTCGGCAGCCCCCCTTCAACCCCCGAGGTCTCGGTACCGGTTGATGCAGCCCCCCTTTACCCCCCCGAGGTCCCGGCCCCGGTCCCTGCAGCCCTGCCGCAGCCCGGTGCTGCCCTCCCCGCCCTTTGCCGCAGCCCCTGTTCACCCCCCCCGCCCCGCAGCCGGTCCCTGCCCCCCCCCCCCCCCGCCCCCCCCGGGGCGGGGCCCCCGGGGCAAAGCCCCCGGTGCAGCGGTGCAGCGGCTGCGGTTGGGGGGTTAAAACCCCAAAGCGCCCTGGGGCTGGGGCTGCACCAGCGGGGCTGCAGCTGCAAAAAAACCCCCGGCTCAGCCCCCCCCCCGCCCCCTCCCCCCCCGCCCCCCCCCCCCCCCCCCCCACCCCCTTTTTGTGCTAAACGATTATTTTTCAAGCAAAGGAACTGCGGCTTTGCCGGAGCCCCGCTTGAAATGGCCGTTGTGCCGGGGTGCCGCCTCGCAGAGCCACTCGTGCGATTTATCGTGGATAACTGACTGAGGTCACTTCCAGGGAGGTTTCGTAACCAGCTCGCTGCTCGCGGCCCTGAAATGGCTGCGGGTGTCAGAGACGAGGCACGGGCTGGCTCCCGGACGAGGAGGAGGAAGAGGAGGAGGAGAAGGAGGAGGAGTGCAGCTCCAGTCCTGCGGCTCCAGGCGGACAAACGAGGCCGGGAGCGAAGCTGGATCCATGGCTCCTGCCTCTCATCCTGCTCGTGGAGCAGCTGCCAGCAGGCAGCAACCCTCTCCGTGAATTCGCTGCCTGGGTGCGTGCCCAGCTCCTGGGGTTGCCATCGGTACCTGCTGCAGTGCAGGGCCACGTGTGCAGCGCGCGGCCGGACCCGGTCGGGTGTGCCAGGCGAGCACATCCTCGTCCCCCTGCCCCGCAGCACCTCTGGGGTGATGGTTTGAGCCTGCACGTCAAGTAGCCCCTGATGAGGAGGAACAGCCACCCCCCAAAAAATAAAACAAAGACCATCTCGCGGGGGACTGAAACACGCACGTGGGAGGTTTCTGTGCTGCTCCAGAATATCCCCAGCCAAAGCAAATCGGGCACACCGCCCGCTCTGGGCAGGGCGCTCCCCACGCTGCTGACAGATTTGATGGAAGGCTTTGGCCGGGCGGCGGATGAGCAAACACCGGTGCTTCCAGGGGCTTTGTTTGCGACGATAATCCCGCACTTCAGCGGCTGAGGACAGAGGCCAGCGGCGGTTCTGCGTGGCCGTGGCCCCGTCCTGCAGCACTGGCTGGCTACGGGTCCGCGCGGGGCTGGGGGGCGGCTGGGACCTGGGACGGGGCTGCTCAGGAAGCCAAGCACAAAGGCAGGAAAAGAGCCAGAGGCCTGGAGCAGGCTGCAAATCATCTGGTCCTGCCGTGTGGCATATTTACGGGTATTTGGGCGGCTGCAGTGAGAGCGAGGAAGAGGCTCACGTCCCGTTGCATGACAAGAGCTGAGGGCAGCTTGGGAAGTTCCTTCAGTCTTTTATGAGCTGTGTCTTGGCTCGGAGAAATGCAGATGTGACCGAATTCATGATGTCTGGGCATCTCTTGGGCCCAAAGTTAGGAAGAAGCGGTCAAAGCCCAATCCTGTCTCCCACTGCGAGCTTTCCCTGCATTTCTCCTGTCGGTAATTTATTTTTGCTGCTGTCAGGATGAGACCAGCTGGCCAGGAGGGAATCCCTGCCAGGCCCTTCGGAGGCATGGGAGATGAGGGGATGACCCCCACAAGCCCAGTGCTGGATGAAATCAGTGGGATTTGGGAATCAGGTTCCCCTTCTGCTCGGCTGCTCCAGCTGCACGCAGCTGTAAAGCAGACAAAGAGATTTTTTTGCAGATGGGCAGGTCTGCTCGGGCAGGCTGCTCTCGTTGCCTTTGTCTCTTTTGTGCTCCCAGGCCAATCTTTCCTTATCAGCTCAGTTCAGTCACATTTTCCCTGCAAATCTTACTTCATTTGGTAAACTTTGTGTTCTGCTGTGGCGGCCTTCCCCCTGCATGCAAGCTGCAGGCGTGGGGGGCACAGCTCTGGGTGCTCTGCGTGCAGGAGCTGGCCTGCGACTGCAGCTGCAGAGCTCAAATCTTGCAGAGCTGTGGGATGGGACGCTCGCGTGGGCTGCCGAGGGGATGCGTTAGCCAGAAAACCCACAAGTTGTCCCGGTGGAATTGGTGCTCCCTCCTCCTCCGCCCCGTTTTCCAGCAAGTTCTCCAAATGCAGGCCCTCCCAAACGGCGTCGGTTTGGGATTTACAGCCAGAGACAGGCACTGGGCACCCAGGAAGCTGCTCCCTTCACCTCCATCCCGAGTGCTGAGGCTTTCAGCAGCCCTGTGCCTCACCCTGAGCTTTCCAACAGCCCCCCGCTGCCTCCCCCAGCCCCTGGCAGCCAGCGAGGATCAGGATGCCCCTGCAGCCTGAGCCCGCCCGCCTGCCTCTTTGTTCTACCTCCCTTTCTTTTCACGCAGGGCTCTAACATTCCCTCTCCTTTGCTCCCAAGGACACAGGAACCACAGCGGGCAGGAGATAAGGCAGCCTGGCAGAGGGATGCTAGCGTGTAGGGCTCCCCACAGCTGTGGTCTTGGCACCAGAAAGGCCACCAGTGGGGGCAGATCCCCCAAAACCAAGGGTGCCGGAGACCCCGTGCGGGTCAGCTCCAAACCCAGCCGTAGGTGAAGGGCTCAGAGCAGAGCTGGAAATGGGGCTGGGGGCTGCAGCCAGACCCAAAAGTGCGCTGGGGCCTGGAGGGATGCCTGCAGGGCCATACACTGCGGCACACCGGAGCTACGGCACGTGCTGACCCCGCGCGCATTTCTCGGGGTGCGTAGGGCCCTCCAGAGGCTCCTCCTGCCCCTGCTCTGCCTTCTGCTCACCGGTGCCTGCCGTGGGTTGGGACGCAGCAGCCACAGAGGAGATCTCCCGGCTTCGTCATCGGTGGCGGGAGCGCGGTGGCACGGCAGGCGGTGACACGGAGTGACACGGAGATGTGGCAGGCGGTGAGACGGCGATGCGACAGGCAGCGCGGCAGGTGGAGCAGAGCTGCCACAAGCCCCCAGACGAAGCTGCCACTCACTCGCGCCGCTCCCGCGCTGCTGTTTTGATCACGGAGACAATGGAGGCAATTGTGGAGCGCTGAGCGATGCTGGGCGGGTGTCACTTCGCTCGGCAGTGACAGCAGGCTGAGGGAATCCTCCCAGCGCCCCACGCCACCACTGCTCCCTTTGCTGGGGCTGCTCCGGCACCTTCCCATGCACCAGGCCGGGGAAGCAGCAGGTTCCTCTCCCTGGGGGTACACAGAGCAATCCCCCCTCTTGTCCCCCTCTCCTACAGCCCCTGGAGGCAGCCAGTGGTGCGAGGATCCTCCTGCAACCCCAAATTTCTGATACCTTACTGATGATTACGGTCCTAAAAAATTACAGGCTTCGAGCCTCCGGCACGCTGCGCACCCATCAGCAGGCGATTCCTTGGCCAGCACGCCCCACCTCGCTGCGAACGGGGCTGCTCACCTCCAGGGGGGTCTGCTGGGGGCTCCAGGTCACTTCCTTGATCCAGAAAAAAAAAATATTCAGCGGTAATTGAGGTATTGTGTCTCCTCCGACTGCACCACACATGCTCCGACTGCAGTCTCTCCAGCAGCAGCCTTGTCAGCTGAATGGCTCCGTGCTTTAATCCCTGCGATAGCTGAAGGATGCTGCTTTCATCTGATAGCGTTTATGGACTGTTATAATGAGCTTTGGCTTGCTGAGATAAATTAAATTGCTCACCCAGAGGTGCAAACTTCATTAATGCCAGCTGTGAGTCAGATCAGCATTATTCTAGCACAGAACGTAAACAGGCTGGACACATGAAAGGGGATTTGGCTGGCACTTTTTTTTCTTTTCCTTCTCTTAACCTCCCTAATTGCTGTTGATTTGTATCTTTTGCTCTGTGTGTTCAAACTCTTTGCTTCTCCACCCCTTCATCTTCTAGGGGAAGCCATCCAGTAACACACCGTTAAGGACCGGCTGCTTTAGCTGCCGCCCGCTAACAGTTAGCGGGAAGCTGCAGTTTTGCCTGGCAAGTTCCTCGTTCTTTCACATATCTCACAGGTCCAAAAAGACACTTAAGAATAGAGCTCATGAAAAATTAAAGCTCAAGCCTGTCCCTTGTTTCTGTCCTGGTTTAGAGTCTCACCAGGGAAAATTCCACTGTGGAAATAAGACGGCGCGGACTGAGGCGAACGGCACAGAAGTGGTTATTTATGAAACCCCATAAAAATACAGAGAAAGTGTTAATGAATAATGTGATGGGCACGAGCTCTGTCTGTCAGGTATGCACGTGCATCCCCCAGGGGTCACGGCCGTATGACAGCATACGGGGGATTCCTCGCTTGCTCCGTTCACCTGCTTCCCCATGGCTCACATCAGGGGCAGAGTTTGGAGGGCTGTGTAACACCAGGTTCTGAGGCTCTGCGCAGGCACAGGGCCAAGCTGTCACAGGCTGCGGGTGAAGGATGGCTTCTCCCAGCACCCTTTTCCAGTCCTGGTTCTGAGGAGGTCACTGGTTTCCTTGTCCAGGAAACAACACGGACACAACGCCGTCGGTTTAATTCGGAGCAGCCATTCAGCGCCCCGAGAGCACGGAGCAGCGAGGCAGGATGTGGCCACTGGAGGAGCATTTTTGGGAGCAAATGTGTCAGAGCCATCTGTCACCTCCCCAGCCGTGGTGACAGTCATGGCACGTCTCTCTCCGTAGCCTGCTCTGAAAGCTGACACCGGCCCTGGAGGTTGCCCTAAGAGATATTTTGCAAGCGTTTCCTGCCAAAAGGTGCATGGCACCAAATGGGACAGCAGTGACCCTGCCCCAAAGGACCCGAGCAAAAGGTGCTGTCAGCTGTTTGCCCCCCCCCCAGGGGAAGGCAAATGTGGCTGGGGGTTTGCAAAAGCCTGAATATTCAGGGCAGAGGAAGTTTTCCAGTTCCTCTGAAGCAGGGCCGCAGTAATCTGTGGGCTGGAAGGAAAAAAATGAATTCCTACTGAGAAATAGGGTGAAAAGCTTTCAGATGAAAAGGTATCGGCCTGGGGACTACACGGATGGCCACGAGCACTCCACCTGCGGTCACAAGCACAGTGAACTTTTAATTTCCGTTCCTCCAGATAAAAGCTGAGCACCTCTCACACACACAAAGACCAAAAAAACAAACCAAACCAAACCAAAAAAACCTCTACAGGGCTTACAAACCATGACACAGACCCACACGGTCTCCTCTCCCTGGGGAGGGTGGAAGGAAGCACGCATGTGGCAGTCATCCATCACGCCGAGGGCTCCGAGGCACCAAGATGCTGCAGGATGAGGAACAGAGGGCGAGCAATCCTGCAGGAGGCAGCACCGTGGGGAGCTGAAATGAGCGAGTCTGGGTCCAGGACGGACTCATCCAGCCTGGTCTGGGCTGGGATGGTACAGAGGGGACCCATTGACTGCACTAAGACCCCATCTTCAGCCCCGCTCTGCTCTTGGCCCCTGTCCTGGGGGTGCACCCCAAGGCACAGCACACTCCAAAGCACGCACAGACCCACGCTGACGTTTCCCTGGGCCTGGCAGGCCCAGCAGAGAGCAGAGCAGTGCTCAGAAGCACGGGGTACCTGCATGGCACGAGGCCCCGCACCACATCCCCCTCCCGTGCTCATCCCCACTTCGTGCACAGCATCACTATTTATACATGAAAAATGACTGCGATTTCCGCAAAAACAAACTGCCCCCTCAGTCCATTAATAAATCCGCTTTCGCTGCCAAAACATTTTAATTTCCACTTCTCCAGACTTGCTTTGTCTTCATTGTCTCTATTTTTACTGCATTTTGTGACAGACGGCTCGTCTCCGACAAATGCAAGTTTGCCATTGTGGTAAATCTTCCCGCAGTACGGCCAGCGAAATATTCGTGGGGAAGGAACCTTGCCTTTTTTTTTAAATCATTCTGCTAATTCAACACACTGCCTGCATTTTATAGATGGACTGGCCATACCTGGGGAGAAACGGAAGGCAGGACTGACCGCCTGCTCTGCAGACAGGCTGGACAGACCACCGACCTCCCATCCCGGCAGCCTTAAGACTCATGCAGAGCTGGCTGACGTGCCGGGGGCTCCCATTTTTGCTGGAATTTTCCCCCCAAAACAGGCGTTACGGCTGCAGGGGGCTGTCAGTGGTGCTTGGAACCCCCCCGGACTGAAGCGATGCCCACCCCTTGCTGCTCGGCAGCGTGATGGTCAAGGCTTGTGGTGTCCAGCACCAGCTCAGTGCAGGATATGTTCCCCCCCACCCCCGAGCCCCCACCCCCTTATGGGAGCCCCCTTTTTAATTTGTATTTTTGACTGGGGGAGGGGGGGGGGGGGGTCTGCGCAGCGGCACGGAGGTGGCTTAGAGGAATATCGGGGGGGGTTCCAGGAGGGGGTCCCACCGGCAGCCCCGGAGGGGGGCACCGCTCCCGGAGTGGGGGGGGGGGACACACACCGGGGTCGGTTCCCACGCCGCATCCCGGGGTAGCCGCATCCCGGCAAGGAGCCGGCGGAGCCGGGGGGGGGGGGTGGGGGGGGGGGGCCGTTCCCGGGGCCGTCACCGACGGGAGGCGGCCGGGGGCGGCGGTGCCAGCTCGGGCCCTGCCCAGCTCCGGCTCCGGTTGGTGCCGTCGAGCCCGGGGGGCGCGGCCACGGAGAGGCCGGTGCCGGTAAAGCGGCGGAGCTGCCGTGGGGGGGGGACACCCCGCACGATGGAGGGCCACCTGGCGCGTTGCAAGATCGTGGTGGTGGGGGACACGCAGTGCGGCAAGACGGCGCTGCTGCACGTCTTCGCCAAGGATTGCTACCCCGAGGTGCGGCAGGGGGCGGCGGGGGGCGGCGGTTGGGGGAGGGCGGCCGGGGCTCGGCTCGGCTCGGCTCGGCTCGGCTCACCCTCCCTTCTTCCCCCCCCCCCCCCACCTCCCCCAGAGCTACGTGCCCACCGTTTTCGAGAACTACACGGCCAGCTTCGAGATCGACAAGCAGCGCACCGAGCTCAACATGTGGGACACCTCAGGTGGGCTGCCCCCTCGGGGAGGAGGGGGGGGTCTCCAGTTGGGGGTGATGCAGCTGGGTCCTTGTGAAGGGTTTTTGGGGGGGTTCTCTGTGCCCCCGCTCCGTGTCGGTGCAGTCCTCCCCCCCCCCGGGGATGTTTCGGGGTTGGATTCGCATCCGTGCATCCCCGGCAGCGGTTGTGCAGGGCCACCGGTGAGCAGCAGCGAAACCAGTTTTGGGGTGGGAAGGAATGGGGAAGCCAAGCGAGGTGCAGCCGAGAGGGGAGACCTCGCCTCGGAGAGGAATGTGCTGCGGGAACGCGCCGGCCTTTCATCACTCGCTCCCCAACAGAGCTTCTGGGCTGCTTTTGTTTTTCTCCTCTTGTTTTGGCTTTGCCTCTTGGTCTGCATCCGCAGCTGTGATGCCGCGGGGAGCCCTAGGCACGGCTGTCCCGGCCCTCCGAGACCCTTCCCAAACTTCACGCTGCCTTTCTGGGGAGGAGTGAACTGCTTGGTGCAGAGCTAATAAAAATATTGGCCTTTTAATTTACCTCTGGCAACCTCCTCGGAGTGCTGTGTACACACGGCGCGGCTCAGTGCTGGGCTCTGTCAGCGTGCATACATCGCAGACTTGCTGATGCTCTTTCCCCATAATTTGTGGAGTCTTTATAGCAAATGAAGTCTTCTCGGTGCTCAAGAGCAACAGCAAATTAAAGCATGACCTCCGACTTTCTCTGCTCGTGTACACTCAAATTCCTCGCTATAATTTTGCACCCGTCAAATTACAGCTGGAGGATCAGCAGAGGTCTACCTAGAGCAGTGGCTTTGCTGAGGCTTGGAGTAGCTCTATCATGTAAAATGTGTTTATTGAGTCAGCTCTGGAGGCTTCCTGACCTGGCAGACCTCACTTTTGCTGCTTTTATGCCCCGAGACAAAAAGGGATCTTTTGCTTTGCCTGCTGTGCTGTGAGCCCTGGCGATGCTGCCTCCCGGGGCAGCTTGGGGTGCTGGAGCAGAGGATGAGCCTCGGCTCCCGGAGCTTGGCAGGGTGCTGTGCGTGGAGCTCAGGATTGTGGCTGTGCGGTCACTGCCTGCTGGATGGATCCTGCTGGGCTGGTGTGTCTGCATGAAGCCCCTCAGGTGCAGTACCCGCGATGCTGTCCTGCTCCGACCCGGAGCATCCGACTCCTGGCACAGCGAGAGTGACCGCGGTGCATCTGTGCACATCCCCGGGGCTGGGACATCCCAGGGGGGTTCCAAACTGGGGGCTTCTGCGGCTGCTGGGAAGGGGCTGGGTGGGGTATCTTTGTTCGATGCTGGGCCGCTCTGCTCCGAGTGCCTGCCTTTCACCTGAGAAACTTCACCTTTGGAGAGTGCGGAAGCACGCTTGAGGCGTTGTGTGTTTTTTAGGAATTCTCCGGAATATTTGGCTTTGATCTTACAAATCTTAAAAGAAAAGGACGTGATAAAATGGCTCTAAAGCTGTGTATATGCAGTCATTTTTACCCTTTTCAGCAAAAGGTACGAGTTTGTCTAGTGTTTATAGCCAAGAGGACAAGGACTTTGATTCTTTCTCCCTTCCCCTTATGGAAAATGTAAGCCCTTTTTAACAGCTTCGCTGTGGATGGAGCTCAGTAGATAGTTTTCCAGATCAATTCCCTTCTTTTGCAGCTTTAATTTGAAATACACAGGAGCAGGTTCTTCAATGAACAGTCCTGCAAAGCAGCGCACAACAATTTTCTCCAGTAATCAGACTGACATTTTTAGCTGCAGACTGCAGTCTGCTGCTGAATTTCCACCCTTCAGAGACGCTTGTAAACAGAAGCTTTTTGGTAAAAGAAGTTTTTGTGCAATAGCAAATTGAACCAGCTGAGCTG
This sequence comes from Heteronetta atricapilla, assembly GCA_011075105.1. NCBI lineage: Eukaryota > Metazoa > Chordata > Aves > Anseriformes > Anatidae > Heteronetta > Heteronetta atricapilla. The sequence continues at coordinate 3,253,342 of CM021757.1, forward strand.
AAGGGATTCTGCGTGGCTTAATTGCCTTCCTCATGCAGGATGACAGGCGCCGGGGTGCGCTTTCCCTTGTCTCCTTGCTACCTGCTGTCTCTTTTTAGCAGCCTCGCGGCCAGGGGCTTATTGTTTGTGCTAAATTCCACACCAGCAGGAGCGGGAAGGGAGGCACTGGGAGTCTGCTCCCCTCCTTCTGTCAGGATCATCCTTTACATCTTAAACGCTTGCCACCTCTTAGATAAGTAATCGGAACTGCAGGTCTCCAGAAATCAGCAGGCAGATCTGGACAGGGGAGCTGAGTGGTGATTCCTTCCCTCTGCAGCCCCTGTGGCAGCGGTTGGCGGCTCTGGAAGCAGCACGGGGTGAGCTGAGCATCGCCCAGGCACGGGGGCGAGGGCAGATGCCCTGGAAAACTGCCGTGCTGCAGCGGTCACAGCCCGCCTGGCTGCTCCTGGGTCCGCACAAACTGGGATGTTGTCTCCTCCTGGGATGTGTAGTACTGGCTGGTGTTGGGAAATGCAGCCTGAATTTGCCCCTCCTGTGACGTTAGCAGATGGCAGGCGGGCTGGAAACCTAAACAGAGAAACATTGCCACTGGGAGGGTAGGAGTGATGGGGAACCAAATGGCTCCCGCATTGTATTGGGACCCTGGATTTCCTCGAAGTGTCTTGGAACCATTTGGCCGTTGATGAGTTTTTCCAAGGCTGGAGGGTGACTCTGAAGACTTCCCAGCACTGGGACTCCTCCTTGATAAGGATGCCCTGCAAGTGCAGGCTCTCCGTGCCTGTTGAAGTGCCTCGCATCCAGGTGCCTGTTGTGAGCCTCACCCCTTAGCCTTCCCCTGCAGGTGCTGCTTGTGCTTTGGATTTCTCCCTGTTGACATCAGTCCCACCTCCAGGCCCGGTGTGAGAGTGCAATTGCTCCAAGTGCCATTTTCCAGTGCGCTGGGGATGTCCCATCCCTCCCTTCCCCCTGAAAGCTTGCTCTCCCTGCCATTTCCTAAACCCTCCGTTAAAAAACAATTTGACATCTCGGTGTGCAAGAGCAGGGTGCGGGGGAGACGGGGTTCGGGCTCTGATGGGCTCCTCTCATCGGCCACGTGGACGACGCAGTGCTTCACCACCCTGCATGTCCTTGTTCTGGCAAATTCATTTCTGTTGACCCAACAGCTCTCGACAGAGAAACAACTGCTCTGCACGGCTCTCGTGGAGGTGTGGGGAAGCACCAGTCCGACCAGATGCCTGCTGGCTGGGGAGCGCTGCTCCCAGGGGACTGGGAGCCTGCTGGACGCTGGGTGCCGCTGCCTGGCACCTTGCAAGGGAGAGCTTCCAGCCCGTGCAGGCAGCTGGTGGGGGCACGGCTGGCTTTGTGACCATGGATAATACTTTGCACAGAGCGGGCGAGCTGCATTGCTGTGCTTTGGCAGCAGGAAGGGCGTGCGGTCACCGCGAGGCACGGGCCGGGCAGGCTGATGTCTCAGCGATGCACCAGCTAATTCCCCGCGTGAGCAGCACCTTTTGCTGGTGCACCTTTATTTATTTTTTTCCTTGGTGCACTTTTTGCTGGTGCACTTTTTGCTAACGTACCGTTACTCATTTTTCTGCATGATGCACCTTTTGCTGGTGCACCTTTTATTCTTTTTTTTTTTTTTTTGCTGGTGCACTTTTTGCTGATGCACTGTTATTTATTTTTCAGCATGATGCACCTTTCGCTGGTGCAGGACCCGGTGCAGAGCAGAGGTGTCTGTGCCAATGGCTTACGGGGCTGGCGCTGTGTGTGTGCTCATTGCCATCTTCCAAAGCTGCTGCAGAGGACTTTTCTTCCCTCTGAGCACTGCCATTCACCTCGACCTGCCCCGGTTCAGCAGTGCCTCTCTGCCCACTCCGTGCTGCAGCTCGCGGCAGGGGACTCGTACGGCTGCCAGTCTTTTGCTGGGACTTGTGTCTCTTAAGCAGATGCGCTTTCAAGACAAGAATAACACTGGGAGTCGCTAATCCCAACCCGCCTCCCTCTTTGCCTGCACTCAGCAAACAGTCTGCCTTGGTAGGGCTGTGTGGGAACTGCCAGGCTCCGATAACAGCCCCTTCGTTAGGGGAACTACCCAGGAATGTTGATGAGATTAGAGAGCTGAAAGGGGCTGACTTTAGCAATGGCATCTCCATGGATGCTGGGACCGGATTCCCAGCGCGCGGCTCCGGGATTGCCATGGCTGCCTCTTCCCAAGTGCAAGAGCAAGCTCAGCCTTGGGAAGAGTTCAATGCCACGGGCACTCCGAGGCAGGGAAAAATGTGGAGCTGCCCTTTCCCTACCAAAATAGCTCCTCCCATGCTCCCCATTGAGGCTGGGAGCCTCAAACCGGCATACTTGTCTTGTGCCTCAGCACAAAGACATCGTTAAGCCTAAAAATATGTGCAGCTGGGTCACATTCTCAGGCAGGTCAGGAACCAGTTGGACAGAAGTTGAAAGAGTTGCAGCAGAAACGGCAGCAGAAATGCTTATGCCAGAGTGGGTGGAGGCTGGAGCTGGAGACGTGACATGATGGGACAGGACAGGACAGGACAAGACACGAGAGTCCCTGGGGGACTGTCAGGCCGGGCTGGGCATGGTGCGGGTGCTGTGTGGCACAGAAATGAAGGCTGCTGCTCCTGTGCCTCCCTGCAGCGAAGCAGCATCCATCCCTGGTCCCCTAGACCCTTTTGGGGTCCTGGGGGGATCCTGGGGCTGTTTGAACACCCATCAAGCAGCAGCTCCGTAGCCAGGTGGTCACATAAACCAATTTGCAGAAGAGCCCCAGAGGAGGGACTCTTGCCCTGTCCTTGGCACACGGTGGCTTGCCTTTCCGATAGCTGTCACCCACTTGGCACCCGCGTGCCCCTCACTGTGCCTCCAGGAGGCTGCTGGGGACACTTCATGGCAGGGAGAGCACCGGAGGAGCCGGTCGGTGCTGTGCCCCCGGCCCTGTGCCTGCGGTGGGGACCTGGGTGCAGCTTTCCTCCTGCCCCAGATCCCGAAGATAAGATTAACACCCGATGAAACGTCACAAGTGTACAGGCCCAGCCTTCCCTGTGGGGAGAAACCTTATCTGGTAGACGAGCAGCCAGGGAGGGATCTTCTGCTTGTGCACAGCAAGCTGGAAATGTGCAGCATTGCATAAAGATAATTGTGCTCGCTCAACCCTCGGCTGCATTCCCCAAAGCATGTGGTGGCTGGGCTGTGGGAATCAGTTGCCACTCCTAGTCCTTGTTGTATCCTGTAGAAGGGGTTACAGGCAGCCTGTGGCAATGCCAACCGCCCTTGTGACGTGGTGAGAGGGCCAAGAAGGAACTTCTGGTTCCCATTTGCCTCTCATGTCAGCTGCTGATTCCCAGAGTGATCCCCAGCAGCCTTGTGTGGAGCCAGGGCTGGGCACTGGGGCTTTGCTCCCATCCCAGGACTCGGTGGTGCTGCCCTGGAGAGGCCACCAGGGACTTCAACAGGGAGCCTCCACCGCTGCCTCCAGATCACCAGTGTGAGGGTCTGCAGAGGGGCCCAGAAATGTCACCTCAGCCCCTCCAAACACCATACCCTTCATCCTGATCGCATCCATCCTGAAGAAATGCCAGCTGGGCTGCTTAGCAATCTACTGTTGTTTTTTGTGTGTGTGCGCATCACAAGAACGAGGTGCAGAGGTTAATTGTCCAAGCTGGTTAGCTGCTGTTGCAGTCATGCACTTTCCAGACGATTGCTTGCTCCATGTCATGGAACCGTTTTCTCCTCTCCTGGACTTAAGAGGTTTGCGGTCGCGTTGCACAAGCAAAGAAACATTGAGGTGTAGCCATCAGGAAGGCTTCCGCCAGAGTCCTGGGGTGATGACCGTGCTGTCTGATCCGTGTCCCTCAGAGACCTGCGCTGTGGGGCTCCCTCTGCTGCTTTTTGTTCCCCTCCAGCCTGGGTGGGATGCCCCATCTCCCCTTTTGGCCACCTCCCCTCTGGCAAGCCGGCTTTGTTCCTCTGGCAAAGGGTAAATCCTTTCTGAATCCTTGCCCCTGAGGAGGGCAGAGTCCCTTGTTGTGGCACAGCCTGCCCTTGGAGGGGCTTCTGAAGCGGCTGCACTGCTGAAAGCTCTTTGGGTATGATGGAAATGGCCACTCCAGGAGAGAAACCACCGCTGGCTTTGCCTTGCTGTGCTGCTGCTGCAACACAAGAGACCTTGGTGCTGGCCAGGATACTTCATCAGCCTGGCACGGTTGCAGGTGTCTGACTCTGTTTCACTTGGCCTTGTGCTCCTTCAGTCTCTAATGTCACTAATTACTTCTGCCTTTGGATCTGTGAACCCCTGGGTTGCTGGGTCCTGGCTTCGGACCACGGTGCTGTCAGCGCCGCCGTTGTGTCTCAGAGTTTGTCACCAGGGCTTTAATTCCTGCCTCTTCCCCTTGTCACCAGGCTGGGCTGGACTCTACCAAGCACTGCATTAGTGTCAGAAACGTGGGGATGGCATTCCTCTCCCCTTCCTGTGGTCAGGCAGGAGCAGGAACCCTCAGGCTGTGAGCCCTGCTCACAGGGACCTGTGGGGTGCTCAGGAGTGGTGCTGCAGCTTGCCAGGCCCCAAACAGGACCCGGCCCCAAACAGGACTGGTTGCTTGTTTGCTTGCAGGGGACAGGGTCTGGTTTCAACCTGGGAGCTTGAAGCTGGCCTCTGAACTCGCCACGGTTTGGATATTGTCTCCTTGGTGTGCACCTAGTGCTGCAGCAGCTAATTTCCTGGCCGCCCGTTTACAAAGCCCATCAGCACTAATGATACGGGGAACAAGAAGGGCATTTGCACGTTCTGGCCAGTTGTACAGCTGGCACATGGAGCCACTGCTCTTCGAATGCTGGCCTTGTGAAGGCGCTGAGATGTTCAAGGCTGAGCCTGCAGAGCTCGCCATGCTCATGGGTCCTTGGAAGCGAGTGGTGGTCCTCGAGAAACCCCTTGTTGGAGGGGCCTGGGGGGGTCTGTGGTGGCTGAGGAGGGGGTTTTGGGTCTGGCTGCCCTGCATAGGATCCGTGTTCTGCACTTGGTCACCTCCTGAAGCTGCGTCATCCCAAATGTGTGTCCCCTCCTCCTACAGGCAGCTCGTGCACAGAGCCCGTAACCTGTCTGGTTCCCAGCGGTGCTGGCTGGGCTTTTGTAGGGCCAGACTGAGCTGAGTGACCATGGAATAACAATTTCTTTCATAGTCTGTCCCCAGGAGGATAATGGGATGGGGCGTGACCCTTGGGGCTGTTTAACTGCTGCTCTCAAGAGTTCCCTGAGGCTGAATTCCTCTTTTCCCCTCTACTGCAAACTCTGCCATTGTTTCCCTGGGCTTATTTCCCCTTTTCCAGCAGTGGGGAAATATTTTTGGGTGACTCTGTGCCCTCTCCTTGCATCTGCAGCGGAAATGGCAGCTCTGAAGCATCCCGGGTGTCTCAGAGAAGCAGCTGGGATTTTTGCAGGCTCACCATGGGGACTGGGCTCTTTCCTTGCCCAGGGTGTCTGGGACAGCTGCCACTTCTGTCTCTCCCATTCACTGTCAGGTTTTCAATCCAGCATTTTTATGCTTTACTCCCGGGAGGAGACAATAGCTGGGCTGTTCCATGGGACATGCGCCTTTCTCATGCAGATGCGCTGCCTGCACACGGGGTGGGGACCCCAGGGATGCCCCCCCCCCCCCCCCCCCCCCCCCCCCCCGGGGGGGGGTGGGCAGGGGGCGGGGGTGAGGGGCACCACTGCCCACCTGCTGCAGTCCCCATCACAGCTTCCTGCACCCGCTGCAGTGGGGTCGTTCCTCCTGTGCGAATGGCGCAGACGTACCTCTTCGGTCTTAAAGGTGTGGTATAAATAAAATATATTGTTATTATTAACACCTTCATCGTCATCTGCCCTGGCAGAGGAGCAACTAATCGTGGAAGCCATCAAATTCACCGGCACCTCACGTAACATTAACGTGCCTGGGGGAACTCCCATGGGGAATGTCTGTGGGGATGGGTCGGGAGCTGCCCTGGTCCCACCCTGCCCAGCCTGAGGAGGTGGGAAGGGGACTCGGAGCCATGCCCCTGCGAGCACAGCCCCTGCCTGCAGCAAGCAGTCACCCAGATAAATTTCCCTGCAACACAAGCCACGTGAAGATGCGAATTCCCAGCCAGAAAGCCCTGCAGAAGCTGCCGGGTTCCTGTGGATAAAGATTTGGCTGAACCAGGGCTTGTTTAAGGGACTCCAGAAAGCCAGGCAGGATTTCTGCTTCCTTCTGCAAGGGACATTCTTGGCACTGCGGGTGGCACGGGGAGCGAGCCCTCTGAGACAAGTGAGGTGCTGAAAAATTTGGCCTTGGCAGCGCCCTGGTGTGCTCAGCCCGAGCTGGCGGGGGGCTCCTTGCGGGTTTGCTCTCCTGGTTTGCAGCCTGCTATTGTGGGCTGGGGGGTGCCCATGTGGGGAGGCTCATTATCTCTCGGAACAGCTAATAAGGAACAAATGAAGATTAATGCTGGGTTGGTATAGATGAAACAGCAAATTTCAGTCCTCTGCCTGAGAGCAGCGTCCCCGGGTCCCAGCGCCAGGCACTCGGAGGGGCTGCCAGCTGATAAGAAAGAGGAGCTATTCGTGGCTGTACCCGCTTCTGAATTTCAGACAACAACCGTGTGGATTTTATTTTTAAGCTGTTTTTGGTGTCTGGCTCGCTCCAGTTTTCTCTCTTTAATCACGAACAGATGCACATAGGTCCTGTTTCTTGCAAACCTGAGTGCCAAGTGGGAGAATGACTCATGCAGCACAGGAAGGCTGGATCTGCAGGCACACGAGCCTTGGGTGCCTGTGTGTTCGGAGGTGCCAGACTGCGGGGCTCTAGGGTGTCTTGCTGGAAGAGCTGAAAGGCATCGAGTGCTCGGAATCGATAAAGCCAGGCACCTGGAGTTGTGGGAACTGAGGCTTTTGTGTTTGGGTTGTGTTTTTAATTGTTGTGCTTGATGACAAAGTAATAGATGCAAAAGCTAGAAAAATAATCGACCAACGAGAATTCCCTGATTCAGCAGAAACATCTCCAAAGAAAGCTGAGGGCGGTGGGATTCTGGAGCTCAGCAGCTTCCCAGCAGTGCTGGACACACTGACCATGCTGAGCTTTAGTCTCCAGGGCTGGGGAAGGGCCATGAGCACTGGCGTTTTTCAGCTCTCAGAGCTGGGTTGAGCTACCAGCAATGGTGCTGGGGCCATTCCTGCACCCCAGAGCTGGGAGCAGAAAGTTAAAGCACGGGGAGGCGATTTTGAGCTCATTAAGAAAACGATGCTCTTGAATTGGGGCAGCTCGTCCCTCCCCTCCTCCTGCCAGCGCCAGCCGGGGGGGTTTGGTTTTGGTTCCAGCAGCTGCTGGGTGATGGCCCTGCGTGTCCTGGCACTGGTCTGGGGCTCACGGGACAAGTGGGGACCAGAGAGGGGCCGTGCTCCAGGCGCTGCAGGCTTTGTGCCGGCAGAGCCGGTGACGTGCCGAAGGAAGCAGCAGGTTGCTACGATACAGTTTGCCGTAGCAATGTCTGCGCTGAAAGGAGCCAAAACCACCTCTACAAAAGGAGCATTCCTGGGCTGGGAGGGGGGCGCGGATTTATCTGCAGTGTTTATGTAAAGCGGTGGAGCTGCAGGCAGAGGATGCGCGTGGGAACGCTTCCCTCCCGCCTGGGGCAGGGGCAGAGCCTGGGGCAGATCCCCCGGTGTGCATGGGGAAAGGGCATGGCTCCGATAACGGGTCCAGCAGTTTTGAGCATGCAGATCCATGCTGGATCTCGCATCCCACCCGGCAAATGTGCATTGTTAGGGAGACTCTGGTTCGGTCCAAAGCGGAGCTCGATGCTGCCTTGGAAAGCAGCCGCTGCTTCACTGGGCGCGGGGTCACCTCGCCCATGGGATGGGGCGGCTCATGGGTGCCACCTCTGCCCATCACGAGCTGAAGCATCCTGAGCCTGAAGCAAGGTCACAGGTCTCCAGGGCTCTCCCTGCCCTAGCCTGCATCCTCCATCCCTGTGCTGGCCGAGGCACCTCAGGCGCTGGCTTGTCCCCATGCACGGAGCGTGACTTTCCCTTGAGGAAGAGCGCCGGGCACTGTGGAGGTCACAGCCTGTTTCTGCTGTGCTGGATCCTGCTGCTTCTCTTCCCAGTGACTTCGCAGGGACAAAGAGCCAAGCTGTGGCTTCTCCCGCTGATGGGTGCCAGGGGTGCAGGCGCCCCCGCTGCAGCAGCACAGCTGGGTGCAGCTGGATGTCCCCACAGCTGGATGTCCCCACAGCTGGATGTCCCCGCAGCTGGCTCTGCTGTGAATCCCAAAACACACTGAGTGCTGGGTGCCTGCTCTGTGAGCAGTGTGGGGCTGCACAGGCATGGCAGGATGGTGCTGGGGCTTTGCACCACGGAGGTACCACTGGTGGCCCTCCCCAGCATCCTGCTATGAGCTCGGCACAGGGAGGGCGAGCGGCCGGACCCCACAGCAGGGAATCCACCCTGATGCCATCCCCAGCAGATTCCCATCCTCCTGGCGACATCAGCCACCTTTGCTCGTGGTTCTTTAGGTGCTGACCTCCAGCATGGGGCCGTGGGACGTGGGGCTGGGTGCTGCACCCTGCGCCGGGTTGGGAAGCTCGGGGCCGGATCCTTCCCGTGGGGCTGAGGCAGGAAACGCCTCCGGTGCCCCCAGCCTGCTTCCGAGGAGGCCGATCCAACAAGGAGCCCGGTGTCTCTGCTTCCCCTTCTCATAAATAAGCAGCTGTTTCTCATCCCTGCAGGAAGTTTGAGCCATTGTAAAGCCAAATATAAAGCCGAGAGAGTGTTTTTAAGCAGCGATGAGCTGATTGCTCCATTACTGTTTAGTGAGGCATTTACAATCACGCACAGAATGCGCTTCAAATAAAAACATTATGGGACAAAGGCTTTAATGCCTGAAATTCACATGGAAGGTGTGTGTGTGTGTGTGTGCATGGCAGCGCTGTGCAGGATTCAGTCCGGGCTCTCTGCCTGCTCACTGAGAAATCCTGCAGAATGCAGAATCATCCCCTTCAATTTACAGCTTGTTCACCAAATCCTGGCACATTTTTTGTGCACGAAGAAAAAAAAATATACCAATCTGCCTGATATTTTCCAGCATAAATCCAGAGCAAAAGGCTTTTTTTTTTTTTTTTTTTACCTGTCTTAAACTCTCGCAGTCTTTGTGAGCAAGCTCCCCTGTAAGAAGACATCAAGAGAGGATAAAAAATAGCATCAGCCTTCCTCGTGGCCTGCCTTCTCTCAGCTACACCTTCCTAGAACAGCAACTGCATGGCAAGTGATGGGATCGGTGTGCAAGCGGCGGAGGGAGGCATGTGCTGCTCTACGACACCGCAGCCCTTCCAAGCTCCCTTTCCTTTCTCTTGCTTGCCAGGTGCTCACATGTGCTGATGGCCCCAGTCCTAAGGGACCTGCGGGGAGCACTGGGGCTCCTCTCCTGCCTCGCCGGTGTGAGAAACAAAGTTGTGGTTTTGCAATAGAAGGTGTTTTTGCAGTGGAAAATCCCACTAGCCTTGCATATTCGAAAGTGATTGTGCAGGCATGACAGTGGCGTAGCAGTGGGGAGTATGTTAAGAAGATAAGGGGAAGGTCCCGCTGTCCCAAAATAAGGAGGAGAGCTGAGAAAAAACAGGATGAGCAGTGCGAAATCAGTAAAAACAAAAATCACGGGTGCTTTAGTCACAAGAGAAGGAAAAAAAAAAAAGGAAAAGGAGAAATTAGCGGTTGGTCAAATAAAATTGTACGTGTATAGCATAGAAGGGCGTCGAGGAGGCTGTGAACCTGTGGTACTCAGCCAGTGAGGAAACGAGGGAGAAATCAGGTGTCAGGTACTAGGGGATGTAAGGTTAGGATAAACTTTTACTGGGTGCTCCTGCTTGCAGGACACCCGCTGTTGCAATCACAAATCAAATAGCTTCCCAGAAGGTCCTGTCTGAAGAAAGTGACTGCGATTTTTCTCGCACAGGGTAGCGAGCAGCCCGTGGATGGCACTTGCTGCTCACCGCTCTTCTCTCCACAGGCTCAGCCTACTACGACAACGTCCGGCCCTTGGCGTACCCGGACTCGGACGCGGTGCTCATCTGCTTTGACATCAGCCGCCCCGAGACCCTGGACAGCGTGCTTAAGAAGGTGAGTGCTTGCTGGGTCCGGGGGGCTGGGATGGAGCCCCGGGTTTTTGCCACCGGGGCAAAAAGCTTCCTTGGATGGAGTTTGCCTGCGGCTGCTGCCCGTGGCCTGTAGCAGAAAGCGAGGGATTTCCCTCTGCAAGGAGCCACCGTTCTGCTGGCTGTGCCCTCAGTTTGGCCTCTGCCCCCTCAGAAAACAAGGCAGCAATCGGTTCCCTGCAGCTCGCCAACAGGAACAATGAGCTGTGGCACCGAACTTCAGGTTGTGCTGAAGCGTTGGCTTCCTCCTCAGCTGCTGGCGGGGCTGGGAGGTGGCTCTGGGGACAAGGGGACAAGGGGAAAGGAGCCTTCAGGGTGGCTTGCCCAAGACACCCAGCTCAGGGGCAGGAGCCTTTCATGGGGCTGGAATCTTTTGCTGCTCGACTTGGGAGCCAGCAGGACAAGAGCACAGGCAAATCGCCCATCCCCTAATGAGATGCAAGCCCACCAGTAATTAGTGGGGCTGGGGCTTTATCAACGGCTCTGCACGCTCCTCCTGCGACCCTGCTCTGCTCGCTGCAAGGTCTTCCGCGTGCAGCCTTGCAGCTCCTCCCAGCACCGTTAGCAATGCATTTTTGATACGGTGACTTAAATTAAGCCCTGAATCACAGGGGATTCCTTAAGTGTCTCTGAGCAGATGCCTTGTTTCCTTTGGTGCAGGCTCGCAGCCTATGGAGGCGAGGTGAATTCCTAAGGCACCATGAAGCTGAAATGGGTTTTAGCTCCTGTTATCAGGCGAATGAGGAGAATAACACTCCCTTTTCAAGCCGTGGGCAAACATGCTGGTTCAGCAGGGGAAATTTTTATTATTGCTGCCCTTCTGCTGCCTGGCTTGCCTGTACAGCTTGTACGGTCGAAGGGAAGGAGCCACCCGAGAGCAAACAGCAGCTCGTTTCACACAAAGCAGGTTTTCACGGGGTGGCACCTCTGCTCTGCCAGGGTGGTGCAGCAAACCTCGGCACGGCGTCAGGCCTAGGGACCCCGTTACAGACAGCCTGCTGAGAACAGACCCTAAAGCTCCATTTCTGCAGGGATTTTCATCCTTCGGGTGATTCAGGGTGTTGGAATTCCTGCTCCGAATGAACTGCAGGATCCTTTTCATGCAGTTCTTTTGGGGCACGCTGCTGGGGCAGTGGGGACACGTGGGATTCCTGGCAGACAGTGTCCCCAGCATGGAAGGGAAAGACTGGAGCCCATCTCCTGCTGGAAAACCTCATTTTTTTTCTCATTTTGCAGTTGCTTTGGTCTGATATTGCTTGAATGAAACCTGTCCTTCTTGGCCTTTCTTTTCCCCACTGGGTTCTGGATGGTTGCCTGTGGGTTGGGTTTTCTTCCCCTTGCAATTGTTTGGGGTACTTGCCCAGCAGTCAGGCAGCGTGGCAGGCATTGCTAGTTCCAAGTGACATCTTCAGCTGGTGACAGTCTCTATTTGGCATCTGCCTGCTGCTGGAGCTCTAAAAGGTACCGTCAACGTGAAGGGAGTGGATGTTTGCCCTGGCCTTCTCCTTCCCTCGCTTCAATCCTTTATTCCCCTGGCTGGAGTTGTGCTCTGAATGTCTTAATGTCCTTAACACGTGGCTCCCAAGAAGAAATAATAAGCGTGCTGTGCAGGCAGCTCCCCGCTGACTGGGACTCAGGAGGTCCACCAAGGTGACCCGCGGAGCCCCAGACCTGTGCACCAGGCCGTGCAGTCATTATTTTTCCATATTCATACCCAGGAGGGGTCTCCAGTGGCTCAGTGCAGGGGACTGCAGCTTGGATGCAGGAGGTTTGCAGCAAACGAGCATAAAGTTGGCTGAGAGGCACCCTGATGTGCCCATCCTTGCCTGGGGCAGTCATTAAGGTGCCCTGATGAGCTAATTAGCCTCCGAACAGCTGTGACCCCAGTTTGGAAAAGCCGTACACAGCTCCAGCAAGCAGTGGGGTGGCTACAGGAGGCAACCCTAGTGAACCCCAACTGGTGGGACGCCAGGAGCTGCGCAGGGCATCAGAAGGGCTTTGGGAGCATCGAGCTGAGCCCCTGCCTTTGTCGTTCCAAGCTCGGCTCCTCTGCAGGCTGTCAGCACTAAGCGGAGCCTCTCGTACAGCCGAGCACCTTCTCTCTCTTGTCTCTGCTGCAGTGGCAAGGGGAGACTCAGGAGTTCTGCCCCAACGCCAAGATTGTGCTGGTGGGCTGCAAGCTGGACATGCGGACAGACCTGAACACGCTGCGGGAGCTTTCCAAGCAGCGCCTCATCCCCGTCACGCACGAGCAGGTGGGTTTCGGCAGCCACCCGTCCCCCACAGGGCTCAGCGGGTGGTGGGGATGTTCCCTGGGGTCCTCCTAGGACAAAGAGGTTCAGCAGCAAAGGACCCGCTGGGGGTTTTGGGGACTGCTGTGGGGACACGGGCTCCGGAGCTGCGCCTTGGCTGTGCCGAGCCGGTGACAGTCCTGGAGAGGGGGCTCCGGGAGGGAGCGGAGGATGCTTCTGGCAGGGTGCTGAGGTCCTTAACCCCCTGTTCTCTTCCTCCCTGCCTCTCCGGGCCGCAGGGCAGCGCGCTGGCACGGCAGATCGGGGCGGTGGCATACGCCGAGTGCTCCTCCAAGGTGTCGGAGAACAGCGTGCGGGACGTCTTCCACGTGACCACGCTCGCCTCCGTCAACAGGGTGCACAAGAACTTGAAGCGCTCCAACTCCAAGCGGGGACTGAAGCGGGCGTCACAGATGCCCGGCAGGACGGACTTATTGAACGACACGGAGATCAGGAAAGACCGAGCCAAGAGCTGCTCCATCATGTGAAAAACAGGGCTGTAAATAACGTGTGTGTGTTGTCCATTTTGTACAGTAAGTGGCCAAGACCAGGGCACGGCGCTGGCTGCGGGAGCCAGCCTGCCTTTCCGAAGCCTTTCTCGGTCTCCGTAGGGCTGAGCAAAGGTCCCAGCTGCAAACCGGGGTGCTGGAGGCACCCCCCACCGCGGAGACCCCTGGGTCGGCCGCCGCTGTGCTGATTGCTTGGGGTAAAGGAACCACTTGGCAGAGGAGCGTTTGGGTGCTGCAAGGCCTGCGGTTGGGTGGAACAGAGCAAAAGGGAATGATGCTGCGTGCGTGCCGCCCTCCCGTCCCCACGGCCTAGCCTCTGGGTGATGATACATGGACAGTGTGGGGTGGGGGGCTTGGTGGGACCTGGGCTGGAGGCTGGGAGGGGGGAACTGTGAGCAGCAGGGGGATCAGGAGACGGTCCTCTTCCCATCTGCCTTTAGAAGAAGTGGTGTTTGAGCTGGTGCTGCCTGCAGCTGGGCTGGGCGGGGAGCCCCCAAGGAATGTGCAGAGCTGAGGGAGGCTCCTTAACCTGGTGAGGCACCACGGCAGGCCCCCTCCTGCAGAGATCGTAGATAGGCATCTCTTCTCATGGTGCTTTAGATACTTGAACTGCCGTCAAACTGCAGCGGAGTGGCTGCAGGGTCTGTCCCCGTAGACGCATCCTGAGAATCGTGGTTCCCTTCAGCAAGCAAATGCCGCTCGGGAGCTGGTGGCCCAAGCTGCTGCCAGCCTGGTCCCTCATCGGGCTGCTCCCTGCCATGGGCAGGCGCGCCGCCAGGCAAGTGGCTTCCCCAAAAGCAGACTGCAATAACGGCCCATGTCCTGTTCCCCTGCCCGTTTCCAGCTGCAGATTGTGTTGCATGGTGCTGTGTTTGTCTGCCACAGGTACCCAAAAGGACTGTACGCGTCCCTGCCCCCTGGCCCCACCGTGGCAGCGGGAGGGCAGGTGCCCCCTGCCCTTCCTGTACAGCCTGCTGCTGCCAACACCTCTCATTGCTTCTGCTGCTGCCCTCTCTAAATGCCTTTGACTACAGTGTTAGCCTTGACCTAATGTCACATAGACACTTTATGGAAAAAAACAAAACAAAACAAAAAAAAATCACAAAAAAAAATCTGCTCCATTGCCAGTTCCAGCTGTGTCAGTGGGCTACAGAAAACAAATAAACATCGCTGGAAAATGCACAGTGCTTGACTCTGTTCATTTTTAATAGTCAAATAGTTATCCTCTCCAAATGCCTTCCTGCCTAACTTCTGTTTGCATCCCCATGGCTCTCTCCAGCTCTTGAAATACACTCGTGCACACTTGAGCAGAAAATGCAGAGGCCTTAGCTGCGTGTAGTCATTTGGGAGCGAAAACACCTGCCTTAAAAAACCTCTCACTCCATCCTGAATCCTCTGATACCAGGCAGCATTTGCAGCTTGTCTGTGCCCGATGCCCAGTGCGAGCTGACAGGAGATGCCCCATCCTCGCTGTGTCACGAGTTGCAAGCGAAGACAGCTTTTGGCTTAATATTTTGTGTCTCTTTTCCCACCTCAGCTGCACCGCGGAGGCTCTTTGGGAAACTGAAGCGGCTGAGTTACCAGCATGAGAAAAGCCCAAGCGGTGACCGAATGCTCTTGTGCTGGGTGCGGGGTGCAAGAAAAGTGAAGGAACGGAGCAAGGCGTTATGCCAGGAGCAGCCCTCAGCACCACCATTGCTTTCCCTTGCTCTGCAGAGTCCCCAGAGCCTTTCTAACCACCATCAGCGACCAAAACCATGCCCCTGCTCCATCAGTAGCAACCGGTGGCTCACAAGCGTCACCACCAAGTCCTTTACCTGCATGCGTTTGTCCTCATCGTTCTCATGTGTTATAATTGCTGTCTTCCCTCTCTCTGTGTAAGCACAACTGTGTTTGGCAAGCACGTCTCCCCCTTCCTATCACCTAGCATCTTTTGGGCTCAGACCGCTTTTGAATTGAATCTGGCTGTCTCTACAAGTGCAGTTTCTGGTCCGCTGATGAGTTTAAGCTCCCAGTGGCTCTCTATTAACTTGCTAGCTCACCCTATAAGCAAATCTCTGGCAGTGGACAGTGGTCCTTGAACCCGAGCTGGGAAACTGAGGATGGAAGGAGAGCAGGATGGCAGGACATCAGGACATCAGGATGGAAGGAGGGCAGGATGCTCGCACCAGCCACTTGCTCTGCCTGTCCTGCTGTTGCCTGGTGGCTCCCCATCCGACCACGGCGCTCTCCCATGTTCCTGGGCCACTGGTGGGGGAACCCAGCTCAGCCCTGGTGGCCCTGGCTGTTTGCTGTGCTGCAGCCACAGCTCTGCTTCACCTGCTGCTGAAGGCAGTTTTCTTTCTACGTTAAACTTCCCAGGCTCTTGCTGCTCAAAAGGCCCTCGGGGATGGATCGTGGCAGTGTAAAGACACGTCCCAGCAGCAGCTCTGCAAGAACCCGTCAGAATTAATGGCAGCCAAAGCCCCTCCAGAGACTAAAGCAAATGAAACAGCCTCCAAGATCATTTATCATCAAGTAGCTGAGGGGGATCCTTGGGTGGGGCGAAGCACAGACGTTAGAACTCATAGGGGTAAGCCCCTACATCCTTACTTCCCATCAGCGGGCTCCTTTCTTGCAGGCATGTGAGCATCACTGCTGTTGCAGGTGGCTCGGACGCAGAACCCAGGGCAGCCAAAGGTATTTGGGGTTGCTGACCCCTAAAGGAGGTGGTTTCCAGGAGGATGGGGCTGTGTCAGTGCATTCACTGCTCTGTACAATACCTAAGGGATCTCTAAATGCTTGGTGCATTTGCCTTGGTCTGCTTGGAGCATCGTGGTGTGGGACAAGGGCTTCCTTCTTGCCTGCTGGAGGCGATGAGAAGAGAGCAGGCAGCACATTGGGGTTGCTTTGAGGAACAAGTGGCCCCATCCCACACCCGGCCAGCTGCCGTGTGTCCCCGGGGCTGCCTGCTGGCCCCACGGGGAGGGAGCTGTGGGCACCACGGGACCGATCCAGGCGGTGACAGATCCCAGCTACAGTTGCCATGTCCCATGCTGGGGCTGGGGTCAGGGCACAGGACCGAAAGTAGAGCAGCATTCAGGATGGGCTCCCCAGGCGAGCTGGGGATGCACCGAGCATGGTGGGGTCACCACCGGCAGGCAGGGCTTGAAAAGCAGGAGGAGAAATGCCAGCAGCAGCAGAGCATTGGGCAAGGGAGTGTTTTGGGAGCTTTTTTTCTGGGAGCTTGAGCCACTTAACTCCCGCCGTGCTGCTGCTGACGGCAGGCACCTGGTTTCTAGAGTGCTGCGAGGGTTGGGTGGGCAAGTGAAACCTCTGGGTGTCCATACGGGGATCAGAGAGGGAGATTTATTCCCAGGTGATCTGCTGCACGACTCCTGCGATGCTTTAGCACGTGGACGTGCTGTTGGTTGGAGGCTGAGGTCGCACCCCAGGATGGTCTCCCAAACCCAGGGGGCCTCAGCTGGCAGGGGCAGAGCACCCAGTGCTGGGCAGCCGCCGTGTGCCTCCTGTCCCTAAGCCTGGAGCTGAGTCAGCAGTTAAGCAGTGCCTTCAATGAAGGGTCCAAAACTTGACTTCTCTCCCTTGCCTCCTTTCACTGAGTGCACAGTGAAAATTGGTGCCTTAGTCCAAAGTGCTGATGGCTGGAAGTGATCGTAACACCCCGTTGCCACCAGCAGAGATACAGAAAGTCACACGAAGGATTTTGGGGACTTTACAGCTCCCAACCCCACAACATCCCCCGAAGCGAGGGAAGGAGGACACAGACCTCGAGGTCTTCCCTCTGCTTTCCACGAGGCACATCCAGGTGGCGGCTCTCAGGCACGCTCAGCGCCCGACTGAAGCTGCAGAGCCTGGTTTGGGGCCACACGAAAGGGGCAGGACCTTTTGCTGAAAGCTTCTGGTTCTGCTTTTGTGGGTTTATTTTCTGTACCAAAGGGAGATGCCGTTGCTGTCTCCCTGCTCTCCTCGGCGTAGCTGGAAGCCAGCAGTATGAAAATAATGATATTGGAATGAAAGCGTTCTGTGCCCAGCTGCTTCTAGAACAGCCAAAAAAAGACTGAAATGAAAAAAACGTGTAGCAGCCAAGAAATGTGCATTCTGCCAGAGCGAACAGGACCAGAGCTCGGCTGCAGATCTTGCCAGAGCTGAGCTAGACGTGGAAAAGCACAGCCTGCTGCAATCTAATGAAAACCAAAACGTGGCTGCTGCCTCGGCTGAGCTGAACCCAAAACACGCATCTGCCGCGCTGTCGCACGACGCAGACATCAAGTGTTTGAAGTCACCTTTGAAAGCTTGGGCTTCTGACTTCAGAGTGGGATCGATTCTGGGCAGCTGAGTGCCCCCGTTCCCTCCTGGTCCCCTCCTAAGAGGTCCATGAGGGCTGCTCCATGCGGTCCCCATTCAGCACGCAGCTTAATATTCTGGCAGTCGCTTCTCCACAGGCTCGCGGGGCTGTAAGGGGTGGTTGGCCTCCCACAGGAGCTCATTTAAGCAGACTTTTCAAAGGAGCCCCTCTCCCTCTTGCCCTCCATCTCTAAAGAGGAATAAACAAGATAAAACAGGAAGCAAATTCAAAAGGAGCAGAGAAGAGGGGAAAATAAATAAATAAATAAAATAAAGCGAAAGGAGGAAAGGAGAGCTACAGACCCAGAAGAGACCAGATAAAGCCACGGTTGGGTCCCTGCTCCACCAAACCCAGCCAGCAGCCCGCCTGCGAACAGTCAGGGAGATTTCTCTTTTATACATATGCCAGTAGATGGAAAAATAGATGATGAAAGTGTTTTTTTTGTTGTTGTTGTTTTCCTTTTTTCTTTTTTATTTCTTTTTCCTTTTTAGCATGGGAACAGCTCCAAGGAAGCTGCTGGAGTTAATGGCAGGCGATTTGGGGATAAATAAAAGGCAACCATATGCCCGTGCACAGGATGCAAGCGGCACTCACCGCCTAAGCACCAAGGTGCCGAGCGCTGCAATTCTTCTAAAAAGCACCGGCTAACTCGGTAAGTGCTGAGCACACGGAGCAATGCCATCTGCAGCAGGAGAAATCATCTCAGACCTGAGCGATGAGGCCCGTGGGGTGCAGCTCTGGGCGGGTGGAGGAGGCAGAGGTGCTGCCCCAAAGCTGGCAGCAGTTCCTGGGGGGCTGCGGATGGGCCAGCCCCCAAAAATGGAGCCGAGCAGCTGGGAGGAGTGGAACCGCCGCCTGAAAGGCAGAGCCAGCAAGCGATGGGGGACACAAGGCCTCTAATTAGTGCCTTCAGGAAAATGAATGAGCAGCGCTGCCAGTGCAGGTGTCCTGCCTGGAAAAAGCGTTGCGGTAGGATGGGGAAGGGCGAGCAGGAGCTGCAGCATCTGGGGAAGGAGGCGGGTGTACCCGACGGACTTAACTCTCTCTTTACTCGTCCCATCAGGATCTTACGCAGGGAATGGGCACGTCTCGGCAAGGCCAGGTAGGTCTGCTAGGGCGAGACCCTGCTTATAGGAAAGGAGAGGATATCTTCACCAACAAATGTCCCACGATGGTTAATATCCAGTTATTAGGAACACCCGAGAGGTAAATGGAAACCCTGGCTCCTCATTATGCACCGTCACCTCGTATTACGGAGCTCTCGTATCGATCACTGGGATTTGCACGGCCCCAAGCTTGTAAATAAATGACTGTTTGCTTCTGCACACGTGGCAACAGGTGCTTTCCCCATGAGCAATCCTCTGCTATGTACGTGCATATAGCTGGAGCCGTTTCAGGCGGCTTTGACTGAACCCTGAGGGTCTGCTCCTGCTCGGTGGCTGAATGTTCTCCTCTAATGAGACCCCTCTGCATCAGAGCAGGGATGGATCCGTCGACTTGCTCCTAGGGCTGTCGGAGTAGGGGTAAGGTGCAGGTGCCAATACCCCCACGCGAAGGAGAGGCAAAGGAGGGGGGTTTCAGCACGAGCTGCTAAATGAAAAAGCGGCTGCACAGCTCCAGGAAGGGGGGGGTTGCTTCTCTCATCTCGTGCTGCAAAACAATGTAAATAAATGGTGAATAAACACCAGGTAAATAAACGGTGAACCAAGCGATGCCAAGCCTAGTGGGAAAGCTGCCAGCACGGAGCTGCTCTGCCCTCCCCCCCCCCAGTATCCCTTGGTGCCGATAACGGGGTTCCAGCCAGGGAGGGGCACTCGGCTCTGGCTTTTAAAGGCTGCTGAGTTATCTCGCATGCTGAGAAAAGGGCATTTGTGTGCGCTGGGCTCGTTCACAACAGCGCTTTGTCTGCAGCCGCTGAGCCCAGGCTGCCGTAGCTAATTAGCCCGGAGAAATGGGCATTCTTGCTGCACCCCTGGTGTCACCCAGGGAAGAGGGACAGGCTGCAGAGCCGCTTCCCAGAGCTGTGCCTGCCCCCGGCACGGAGCGGGGGTCTCTTCTCTCTGCATTTGGGCAGGGTTTCATGGATTTGCATCCCCAATATGACACAGGAGTTGCTGCTGCACACTAGCAGCAGGGTGATCAGCAAAAGTGGCTGCTTCGTCCGGGCCACAAGCATCTGTCTTTCTTTCTGAGCCTAAATTCTGCTCATTTAGATCCTGCAGACCATGAAGAGATCCCCAAAGCATTGATAAAGTTGCCCAAAGCATTGATAAAGTTGCCCATCACTTGCACAGGCTTCTTATTTGGTGCAGAAGCTGGCAATGTCACAAGAAAAGCACATCTGTGTGTTCCCAGGGAATTTCTACTTCCCAGGCAAACTGAAAATAGGAAGGAAAGTTTTCTTTCTTATTCAAAAGAGAGAAGCTCCTAAAACTCCACAAACCACTAAGAAGCTTGCAGCTCTCTTTAGCCTTGTATTTTATCTAACCCCAGCCTTCTCCATCAACACGAGATTCTTCATGTTCCCTTTACCAACCACCTCTTCCCACATGGGCCCCAAAAGAACTGGAAGAATACACACACAAAAGAAACCCACCAAAGGGACTACTTAAGAGGTCAGAGCAACCGCAAGAGATTTTAATTGCAAAACTGGGCGATACTGATTTTCTTAGAAACTCAAACTGCAGCGGGGTGCCTACCAGTTCACAAACATCTCGATCATTGCCATCCGAATTCCAAACAAACCTGGGTTGAATTTTAATTTTTCTGTATAAAGCAGAGTCCTTTCAGAGGAATTCCCAAAGCCAGCAGCCTCTCTCTTCATTGGGAATCAATGGAAAATGTGCTTGTGCCTGTAAGGCTTCTGCATCAGCAGAGGCATCACACCTACAGGCCCTTTTCCAGGAGTACCTTTGCTGTTCACAAGCTCGCTCTCAAAATGCCTTTCCCCTACCAAAATCCCAAAGGGAATACAGACTGCTACACAATTATTGTTATCTCGCAGAAAAAAATAGCAATATATTATGAACAATCACCAAAGAGGTGCTTAGATGCAACTAGTTTGGACTAGAAATTAAAGGTCATAAGGACAATGAAAGGATATGTCCCTGGCACATAAAACTACCAAACTTCTTAATAGCTGATGTGGCAAGGAGAAACCTGTAATTCAGGCTGATATTCATAGCCCAACTGCTTATTAGGAAGCCTTAAATAAAAAATAATACATATTTTCTACAGTACTAAAGAGCTATTATATACACTGCACATCTAAATCTGCTTCTAAGTTATAATGAAAGTAGAGATTCCAAAGAGAAGGAGCTAAACCACTGGATTAAACACTAGAGATATAATTAAATTTGACACAATGTAGAAATTGAAAACAATTATTAGATTATAAAGGCAGTGCATGAGTCACCAGGGAAGATACTACAGGAAAATGGTAATAAATGGCAGGGCGTCACTGCTTGCTGAACTACTAAAGCATTGGGAAGAATACTGTATGAAATGCCATTCACTTGAAGTCCAGGAGAGGACTATCCCAATTAATCTTTTGGTTCCAGTTTTGAGTTGTGTTTTAGTGGTGCTATAAAATAGGGAGTGGTCCCAGCCTCATGGTGGCTGCGTGCGGCAGTGGGAGCTGAGACAGAACATCCTCAGGCCAGGCATCACTGCCATTAGCTCTGCCTCTCGTGCTCCAGACTCCACGGCACAGGCCGAAATGCTGCATTCACTTTCAGGAATCTGCCTGACTTTGGCCATTAATGTCAGCCAGGTCTCGGACCGATCCCACGTATCCGGGGGTGGCTTCCACCACCGCCACCCCTCCAGCAAAGACCTGAGCTGCAGCCTGCCACCTTTCACACGCAGCTGCTTTAAAAGCTGAATATCACCAAATTAATATAGCCGTATCTGCCATCGCCTGACAAGGATATGTAAAACCCAGCTTTAAAAATCATTCAGGACCGTGACTTACTGGAAATATTTGTCTCCCGTGCGTTTTTACTGTTTCTACAGACTTTGGGAAAGGTGCTATCGTAAAGACGCTGATTCAACAACTGCTGCTGGTTAAAGGAAGGGGCCTCTCCCTTTTCCAGTGGGGTCACCTATGCTTAGCACTGCTGCACACTTGTTGAAAGAAATAATAAATGTAACAGGCTCCTTGACTTGGAGGTTAAGCGCAGTTAATGACTGATCGCATTCCCCAGCAGCGCTGGGCTTCGTGTGCAGGGCCCCAGTTGCTTGATAATTTCTTGTGCAGCCACATTTTTCTGTCTCCTGCCCGGAATGTGAAGTTCAATGCCCACCAGCTCGGGTTCGGTCCCCACCTGTGCCCCCGGTGCTCCCCCTGCGGCAGCCCCTCGGTAGCCTCAGCGACGAGGGGCATTAGTCAGGACATGTGAGGATGGCAGCAGCTTGGATAAAACTCAATTAGGATTCCGAATGGTGTTTTAAGTGTTAATTAATGGGCACCTCCAAGGCAGAATGACACGTTACAGTGACAATTTCCTGTCACTGCAACCCCATCTCCACTAATTAATCTGGTACTCAGTGTAATAACAGTGACCGTGATGAACTTAAATTATTGAAAAGAAATATATAAACCCTTTAATAATCATTAACAGCATCTTCCTGGTGTACTAATTTATTAAAGATCTATAACATGTAAAATTAACAATCAGGGGACCCACGGGAAAAGGAAATCAAATGGATGATCATGTACCAATGGGTGCACGTATTGCTGTCAGTTTGCTTTTTTATTAGTTCAATTATCACAAAACCTGGACAAATCATACTCTTGTTACCTGTGGTACCATTTTTTCAATTGTTGCATGGCAAAGGGCTATCGACGCCCCAGCAAAAGTGGAATTTGCATCAATTCCTGTGCATCTGTTATAAAAGGACACTATTGTTATTTCCTTGGAACCGTGTGGTCTCCAGGTAAAAATAACAGCGCCTTCTTCCCTCCTGCTTGGTGTGTTTAACATTTATGATTGCTGCTCTACCTCTGTTAGGCATTCTGTCTGCTTTGGAACAATAGCGCACTTTGGAATTCAAAATTTTCAGTTTTTAAAGCTGCAAAGTCTCCAGGTCCCCTTAAGCTAAGACAGCTGAGAAATCAGCATGTTCTTCCAAAAGCCACTGGCCCCCTGCCTTGCAAAGCAGTTCAGCATTAATTCAGCATTCCTCAGTGGGTGCTGCTTTGCAAGGGGCTGGGAGCTGCCTTCCCTCGGGCACGTACTCTCTGCCCTGGAGACCCACCTGCGTCCTCACCCACAAACCCTCCAGCACCGAAACCTCTGTGCATTCACAGTGCCAACACGGCACTGCTGCAGAAGCAGGAGTTAATTTGCTGCTGGTGCCATCGGTGCAGCATCCTGAGACGGGCTCATCTGCTGAGCAAAACCCACCTGGGAGCCCACTCCCGGTCATCTCGGTGCTTTGCCCACCTACAGTATCCTTTGAAACACCCCCCTGGCCAGTGGACCATCTGTAGCACCCTATGGGGATCGCTGGGGATTCCTCATCAGTGTCTGCAAGGCCAGAATGTGGATGGGGATGGAGATGGGGATGGGAAGGATGCTGAACTGGTCCTCCCAATGCCGCTGCCTCCATGCTTGATGCACATGGATGCAAAGACAGCATCATGTGGCAAAGCCTGGTCTCTGCTGACTTCAGCAGCAGCCATCAGGTAAATCCCACAGCTCCTCAGGCCACAGCTTAATAAATAGCACATTCATGCTCACCGAGTTTGCTGACCTCTTTCCAATAACACCTAGCGAGTCCCTGCTGTGATCCAGCCCAAACCGAGCATCCCGTTATGTTTGTCCCCAGACTTCCCTGCGGATAAACTCCACGCAGTTCTGTTACTGAAAGCTCAGGGGCAGTTAAAGTCCTGGCAGCAACATCAGATGGAGCAGGACAGTGTGGAAGGGTGCAGGGGGGGGGGCACAGCCCTGCTGCTCGCTAGGAAAGACTGATCACCGAGCCTGCAAGCCTGGAAAACCCAACGACCCCGCTCTGCCTTTCATTGCAGGCACTGCTACAAGCTATTAGGGATTAAAGAGCTTTCTAGCAGCACACAAGTCCATGACCAGAATGCCACTAAAATCACAGTAACTCTTAATAATTGCAGCAATATCCATCTACAAATTACTTTGAACGTCTGAAAAAATCGTCGTGACACAATTTCATAATGGCACTTTAGCAAAATTCATCTCAGGAAAACCAACAGCGCAGCATCCCTTGCTAAAGAATATTTTTTGCTTCCTACTAAATCTTGTTTGGGGAGTCCAAAGGGCCAGGGAAAAACCTGCTACATCATTCCCTCCAGATATTTTGGTTTGAAATCCCCATAAGTCACTATCATGGCCCCGCTTTAATACAGTCAGGTATTAGCTGCCACCGTTTCTATTTAACAAGGAGATCATAAGAAGGAGAAATAGAAAATCGGAAGCCTTCGTTCTTGCATATGCTAATTCCTGTTTCCACTGCCCTGACATAAAACCCCATTTGTAGCCCATCTGAGCCTTCTACAGGAGAACCACGCTGGAAATGCAACGCTGACCCTACTTGAAGACACCTCATCTGCCTTTTCCTCTGTTGCATTAGTGCTTGTCGCTGAAGGAAAGGCAACATTGCTTTGTGGATACTGCACGGAGAAGGTATCAGAGGCTGATGTAGCACAGAGCAAGCAGGAGCTCAGGGCACCCTTCCTGCACTGCTCTGAAGGGTTCTGAAAACGTGTTATTGACTCTGAGGGGCAATATTTATGACTGCTCATTAGCACAGCGAGGTACAAGCAACAGTGGTCAAACAGCAAAAGTCACAGACCGAGGACTCAGGATTATTTTCCCGTGATTTGTTTGCTTTCTCTCTTTGGTTTGTAACAGAGCAGCCTGCTTAGCAATTTCCAGGCATAGCACAAGTCGATAGCGTGCCTTGCTGGAAATGCAAGAGAATAAAACTGCAGGCAGGCCTCCCTCTGGATCCCACTCATACGGGCTCCTTGATATGCTTTAATTACTGACTTGACCTTGGTCTTTGCCTGAAGAAGGAATGTAAGTATGAGATGCTGTGTAATTGCTGTCAGAAGTGGTTTAACTCATTAAATGTTTACACGAGGAACCCTCTTCACTCAGCATCGCCAAGCAGGCTTTAAGGAAATTAAAATCCTAGGTCTTTGTAATCAGCCTTATAGTTGGTTGGGGGATCATTAATGAATGTATCTGACACCATTAAGCCAGCAGGTACTCCTCTGCACCATTGGTCAGCATTAAGTAAAAGGGTGGCACAAAAAAACAGCGCTGAAGCATCGCAGGAGCTGCTGGAGCAAGGGGAGCGTGCTGAACGCATCCAGATCACAGAATTTATTCACAGGTCTCCTGTGGCCCCTGCCACTATCGCAAAACCAGGAAATTATCTTTACAAACCACCAAAAAGGTCAGGAAATGCTGTTTTCCATGCCTTACAAGTGAGAGCGGATCCAGTATCTACCAGGAATAACAAGCTGTTTGATTTTATACAGGAGCTTGGAACTGAGCTAAATCAAAGAGAATTCTGACATAGATTAGGTGATCCCTGAGATAATTACTGAGTATACTGAGCAGAGCAGTGTTTGCCTACATATTAATGTGTCTACCCGTATATTTATCTGTGAGATTATCAGACACTCTCATGCCGCCCTCTGCTTCCTCCAGTTGTGTGCCTGGCTGTTAATGCGTGCTCATTATGCAGCTTCTCAAGCTGGGCTCTTACCTCTCCACCCCAGGACTTAATTCTGGGGTTAAGGTCTCTAATTACCCAGCAGCAATTGAACATTTCTGTTAGAAACGCCAAATTCTCTTTTGGCAGGAAAACGTTTCGATTCCATTGTGGTGGTGGCTCTCCAGGAAAAAAAAAAATAAATATATAATTAAAAGAAGCATCGCTGGGGTTCCTGCTCTTCAAGATCACTTTGCGTGCCCTTCGGATGCCAGGGCAGCTTTCACTGCCTGCATCCCTGGCAGCCAGTGCTGTCCACTGGCAGAAAATGCCTAGCAAGGAGCAAAAAAAAAAGCCAGCTGCCTTCCATGGAAACGTGGGGCTCTTGCTTTAGCCTTGCTGCAGCGATCAGTCAGCTGTTAGGATGGGAAGGGCAGATTGCATTGAGTGGGCTTGGATCCTTCCCTGCTAAGGTGTTTTTGTGTGGTTGCCGGTTTTTCCCACGCTGAAGAGGTGTTTTCGCTTCGGAGCTGGAACCGCAGAAGAGTTTATTACCCCTGAGCAACGCAGGGACCAGAGACAAGAACGTAGCTGGTAAATAGGTCAAATCAATTTGTGGGAACCTCGGTGCCACCGTGGCTGGGTGAGCAGAGGGAGAGGAGCACAGGTGGTGTGTTGAGTTTTGTAACGTTCACTGGAAGCTCCCAGTGGGATATGGAAAAAGAAACGTGAATATTTCTGTACTCAAAGATTTCTGATTGGCTTGGGAATGCCTCCTTTTACTTAATGAGGTCCAGCTCCTCTGGGAGATGGAAAACATCAGATCCACAGGTTCCGGGCACTTCACCTGGACTCTTCCACTCCTTCCACCTCCGGAGCAGCCTCTGGTGTCTGTTCTCTTTGGTCTGGCCTTGGCTGTGCAGACTCGATCACGCTGCCACACTCAGATTGACTCTGGGCACCAAGCACCATTGTGTATTTTCAGTACCAGCCATTGCAATGGGGCTGGTTGATGACATCTGGTACAGGGATAACCCAATTCTGCCTTTGAGTTTCGATGCAGCGATCTGGTCCCCTGAGATCTTCTACAAGAACCCTCCAAAAGTCATCTTTTCCTTGTGCAAAGCCCTCTGAATGTAGCGCACAGCCTCACAGGGGTAAGAGATAGGAACAACTCTCTGTTTCTTGCATCCTGGCAGCATTTGGAGCCTTACCTGAAGGCTCAGCTCCTGTGAGGTTTTGTGCCTTCTCTGGGTGGGGTTTTACCAGCTTCACTCATGTCTCACGTGGCCCAGGCATCGTTTGGTATTTGCTAGCTCCTTGCAGCAACCCTGGTGTTCTGGCCAAAAGGCTGAGGGCAGGAAAGCAACCCGGAGCAATCCCACTTCTGGGCGTGCTGGAGACCAGGAGCTTTTCCAGGAGGAACTTGACTCAAGTCCAGGATAGATCTGCAAACGCATGGAGCGTTGCTTTTTTGAGATTTTCTTTTTACAAACATCTTCCAGAAAGGTCAGCCCCTCAGACACCCCTGCTAGGCTGCGCATATTCTTTAGGCGATGCTGCCTCTTCCCCAGCAATGCTTTCCATCTCTTACTGGATCAGATGGTAAGCACAGGACAGGTTTCACCTATTCCGTGCTGGGAGGAAGAGGACGGCTCGGAGAGGAGGTGCGGCGGGGAGGAAGGCAGCCTGCCAGCTGCCAATGGATGTGCGCAGGGGCAGGCTGAGCACCGCTGCAGCCTGGGTGTCACAGCGTGGGGCTGCAGTTTGGGCGTGTGCACGGATGGGAAGAGCTGATGTAAGAAGCCAGCGCTGTTCCCAGCTCGGAGCAGACCCATTAACCTCTCACGGCTGTGGCTCACAGATCAGCTGAGAGCGAGCTGCGTAGGCCGGGGCGTGCAGCTGAGGCCAAGAGTGCACGGATAAGATACCGGGGCTCCTGGCACTGCTGCTGCTTTGCTTTTTGCTGAACAGCATCTGCCGCTCACAGATTTATGAGGTTCTAACTCATTTTAACAACAAAAAAAAAAGATCCAAGGAAGTGCTTAAAACCCCCATATCTAACAGCCCTTGTTCTGAGGTGAAAATTGAATTGCAAGCGAGCCACTTGTCTTTTCCATGTGTTTACTCTGACCCCAGCTGATTTCTACAACTGTCACTTAATTAATCATCTATTTCATTTAATCAATCAACCTATTGTAATTAATTGAAATGTATGTATGCAAAATGGCAAATGGTTCTCCCAGGAAGGGCCTTGGGGGAATGCGCTGTCAGCAGCAGTGCTCTGGGAAGCTTGTTTCATTTCTATAAATGCATAAATACAAATACTGATGACTTCATGGTCTGAATATTAATGCAGGTAATTAAACTTGCTTATTCTGGCAGGTATCAGCACGCCAGGGCCTGGCCCGGGGAGGCTCCACAAACCAAGCCCCGTGACGCTGCCTGCGCTGCACGAAGACGTTCTTGGCCCTTGATTTATCTCTGTGGAAAGGAAGGGAGGAGAGGCACAGAGATGGTCAGATAGGAAAGATAACGTGAGAGACAGGTGAGATTTCCTCCTCTTTGAGGTATTTAACATCTAGGTAGTGGGACAGGACACAGACCAGGCTGTTGTAGTGCTTTGAGATGGCCGCTGAGGCTGAAGGGGGGCTCCTGCTGCGTGGCACTGAAATATTCAAGAAGTTTACCACCTATATCCTTTGCTCACTGATATGCTTTCCCCACAGGTTCTCAGCTTCTCTGCTGCTCAGTTTTTGTTTACAGCAGCAGAAAGCATTGGGCTTGCTGCGGGATGGGGACAGGAGAGAAACCGCAGCCCCTGTCGGCTTGCCAGAGTCAAATTAAGATCAAAAAGGGGTCGGTGGCTTTTAGGAAGCTGCGTGGCCATCAGCAAAGTAATGGGCTGCTACAATACACCAGAGGGTTTGCTGGGCAGGGCTGTGCCAGCAGCACTTTGATTAGTATTGCCAGCACACACTTGCACAGATGCACGTCTGGTTGCCTGGCTAAGGGGAGAGACAGTCCAGCTTTCCTTCCCCCACCCTGTCAGCTCCCAGGAGCGGTATTAACCGCAGGACACACCACACAGACCTCCGTGTAATTCAGGGTCCACAAGGAAAAGAAAAGAAGCCTTAATATGTCTGTGCTCAGCAGCTCTCAAGGACTAGGTACAGGGCTCTGTACCGAGCAGTTTGAAGTCTGGATCCTTTATAAGGTATCAGGACTGAGTTTTCTTCCTGGGACAAGGAAAAAGAGGTTTATTTCATCTGTTAAACTAAAATAAAAGCCTGGTGAGGAAAAATAGCATGGTAATAGGCTCTAGGATTTGGTGCATGGGATGTAAGGACTTCACTCCTCCAGACCAGCATCCAGGATGCTGCATGGAACAGAGGGACAAGAACACCTCCAGCCTCTGGAGTTCCCTGCACGGAGGCTAGCTCCCTGCCACGACAAACAACCACAAGCACCAGGTGAGAAACAGGTTGTGGAAAACTGAAGATTTCCCCCATGCACACTCAGTTCTAGCCACAGCGAGAGTCCATTGGTACTGGGCTGATGGTGAGGCTTTGAGCATTGACTCCTTTTCCCCTGAATCAGATTTTGACCCATGTTTGTCTGATCCTGACCATGTCTGAGGCTTTTCTTTCACTACTGATGATTTTCAGAAGCCCTCCATGCCAGGAGCGAGAAGTGTGCGACAGCACGAGCAGACCAGGAAGCCTCCACACACCTCCTAAAAACTTTCTGGAGAGGTTCTTATGAACAGGAGAAAATGAACAAAGGAATTAAGAGCTCGTGGGAAATGGTTGACCCAGCATCCCCACAGGAGAAGTATAAATAGCTGCCCTGATTCCCTGCATTCACATTGGATCAGTCTGCCCTTTGTCCAATCCTGCCTGCTCAATGCCTGAAAGCATCTCGGCAGCAGCCCTGCCAGCTTTGGGGGAAGGATCAGCCTTCCTTCAGGATTTCTTGCTGTTCTGCATCCCTCCACCTAATGGGCTCCCACAGGCTGGCCAGGCTGGAAGAGCTAAGCCAGACCATAATACAGCTCATGTTCTTGGCAATCCCGTCCCGTGTGAAGGAGCTAACTCCAAGCAGTAAGTGTACGTGTGCGCAGTACAGCGTGGTGCACTTGCAGCAGCTGGCGTTTTGAGCTGGGTACAAACCTCGTTCCAGCAGGATTTGTTAGCAGGACGCAGCCACACGCTGATAGCTGTTCCCCCTCCGGCTCACCATGCAATTCCTTGAGGGTTTTCTGCTCAGCAAAACCTTCTGCATTGTGACACATCCAGCTTCCCAGCCTCTCACAGAGGCACTACAGCATAGCAGGGGAAAAAAATAAATTAAAAAATCCAACTACCTTTTGACTTCAGTATTGGAATTGTTCCTCTGCAGGCTGCATGTCACCTTAAAACTCAAAGTTTATGTCAAGCCAAACGCTTATCCTGAACTGCACCCAGATTTCCTACACATCTAGGGGCGAAGAGCTGGGGTTGCTCAGCAGGCATAGCAGCAAACTGTAGAAAGGAGAGCCTGGCTGCTGCTATTTGACCACCTTAAAGGTGTGATTGCTCTGCACGCTGCTTTAGGGGAGAAGATGTCGTATTCTGCTAAGGAAAAAAAGCAACCAACCAAAAAAAAACCTTTGCAGTAAGTCATCTGAAAGCTTTTTTTGGAATTAGATCTTGCAGCAGCAGCAAACACGTAACACATGAGTAAGTCACAGCCTGCAGAATCTGCCCTCCCTCGTGTGCTGGGGGAGATAAGTACCTGTTGCTTGCCAGCCGCGATCGTGCCTGCATTCTCAACATTAAAGGCTCGGAGCCCAGTGAGCTACGTCCTGCTCCACGGCAGAACAAGGAACTGCTTTGCAGAAGTGCTCTTTACATCAAAGAAAGAAGCAAACAGGAATCGATGCTTTTCAAGTCTAAGCTGAGGCTTGTAAGCTGCTGGTAGGCACATCCTGAATAGCACGTCCTTTCAAATAGAGAGGAACCTACAGAGACAAGGGTGAGTTCGGGCTCTGAAAAGTGTGTACAACTAAAAAGCAGCTGTTCCACCCTCTTCTGCTCCGTGACCTGCTGGTAACGCTCTGGTTCAAGGCTGAAGCTGCTCGTCTCAGATCTTGGCCTCGGATCAGCTGAGGCCGAAGGACTGTCACTGTGCCTTGAGCAAAAGGCAAAGCAAAATTACTGCTACCCAGCGCCGGCTGAAGAGACGTGTTCACATACGTGCCTGGAAGGACTGCGAGCACCAACCACCTCTCTGCGTCCCTGAAGTCCCTCCTAAACTCAGACCACTGATCTGGGAGAGGGGCTCAGTGTCCTGAGCATTGGACTGTCCTGGGCTCAGGCTGCCCTGAGCATTGGCTGCTCCCTTGCAGCAGCCCCAGGATCAGACACACGAAACAATTTGCACAGGCGAGAAAACAGCTTGCCTTTGCTCCGTCAGCTTTTGCAGGTTACCGTCAGGCTGCCACCGCAGAAATCAACATTTCCTGACCTTTGGAAAGCTTACTGCTGTGCTTCACAAGCGAATGACTCTGCAGAGCAAAGGCCTGATGTGTAGGTATATGGAAAATAAATAAAACGTCTGCACGGTGTCTTATGAGCTCACCTCCGCACTGCAGTTTCCTGCCGCCTCCACCACCCCAGCACAGCAGAGCCTGGTCTCTACTGTGGCTGCACCTGAAATATCCTCAGAAAAGCCCTTCTCACATCTTTTCTTGGAAGGTGTCTGTTCTTCCTGCCTGTTCCAGACGAGCTATTACCTAGGCCCCGAACAAATGACTCATCTTCTTCAACAGATCCCACTTCAAGCCAAATTCTTGCCACACATCTTAAGCCAAGCAAGGCGCGTTGGGCAACTCGCACGAAAGAATTGCTGCACAAACCCTGGAGAGCGTGAAGAGCCCGTTTGCAGTCTCAGGACCAGAGCTGGATTCCAAAGAAGAGGCAGCAAATACCCAGCACGACACGGGGAGAGCACAAACAAAGCCCTGACCTTCGCTGTTTGGCCTCAGCTCCCATCACCTGTCCAGTGAGCCAGGTGAACGAACCCGTGGGCATTCTCCACCAAGCTGGATCCTTGCAATTATGCAAGATTTTTTTTTATGCAGAGTATCAGCAAAAGAAAACCGAGACCAGATCCAGGAGGAAAACAATCCAACAAATCACCAAGAATAATTACAGGAACACAGTGAATATTTCTTTGATTTACCATCAACCCTAGTAATGAGTCAGACAAGTGTTCTAATTGCATCCGTGAATAAGCTGCTCTCTTATGAATGGCTTCAGATCTGCAAGGAAATAATCCTTTGTGTATGGGTCCTACTGCAGAGGGAGGGTTTTTAAGAGTAAACTAGTTCAGCAAAAAGCCCGGCGTGCAGTCATTGCTGCTCATCAGCAGTATTAGTAGGTCAGGTACTGAAATCTGGGCAACTTTACAGAATTTTGAACACGATGCACCGACAGAAAAGCCTGGCTGGTGCGGAACAGAGGTGGTGCAGAAAAAAATTAAATAAAAAAATCTCAAGGCACAGTCATATCCCTGCCCATCTCCATCCGTGTGGCAGCAGCAGCTGGTCTGGCAAAGAGGCACAGTATGGGGCTGGGATGCCTCCAGCCCGTACTAAGCAACGCTCCTCCTGATGTACCTACGGCCAGAAAACAAAACTCAGAAAGCAAGTGCAGTAAGATCTAGCCTCAAGGAGCTAAGGAACAGGAGAGAAGGATCAAATGTATCTGGAAAGCAGCTGCTGTATGAGCAAGCCTTGCAGGCTGGGCCGTGCCAGCACAACGTGCCTGCCAGAGCCCACAGCCCTTGAGTCAGCTCACGCCAGCCCCAGCGTAGGAAATGCTCAGGCACTCTCTGAATTGGTGAAATCTCCTGAATTTTAGCTCCTCTATGGGGCTGTGCTGAGAAGGACCCTGGCTAGACATCGCTGCAGCCCTAGAGAAGAGGTAAGTCAATTCCAATAAATTAAAGACACACTCCAGCATCAAAACCCCTTTCTAAGAAATCACGACAAAGTGAAGCTGCAAGGTAGAGAGTGCAGGCTGAAGAGCTCCCCCTTCTTTAAAACTCCAAGCAGGGAAGAAAGGGCGAGATCTCCATAAAGCCCAGCCAGAGCCAAGCCTGCTGGGAGAATCCCAGCGGAGGGCTTCTCCTTCTTTTGCTTCTCTCATACAGTAAATGGATTTGCCACTTCAATATTCTTTTAGAGCAAGCCTTAAAGCAGCTCATTTCCAATGCACAGGGACTACGAGGCTCTGCTGGTAGAAGTATTTAAAAAATCTCTATCGTAGCAGGGAGAAAGAGTCGCTCCTTCACCTCCTTTTTCTCTCCTTTACCTCCTTTTTGGCTCCTTTTTGAGCAGAAGCTGTCATCTGTAACCTATTGGGAGTGCAAAGAGCAGTCCCCAGCAACCAGCCACCCCGACAAACCAGGCTGGGCAGAGGTCAAAAAAGCAGTACCCTGCCCTCATCCTGCACGTTGAGGTTGGACTACAAACTGCCACAGTTTGGCAGCTGGATTGAAGGGGATTCTCAGCAATATTCCCCACCCCCTGCTGCTTTAGCCTTCTCCAGGCTAAACAAACCCAGCTGGCGTTCGTGGCACAGAGACCCCCCCCCCAGCATCTCAGCCTGCAGCAGCCACGCAGGTGCTTCCCAGGGCAGCAGCAGCTGTGGTGGCTTCTGACACGTTAAAAAGAGTTCTGAGCAAGAAGGAGGAAAAAAAAGTGACAATGTGGCTCGGTCTCATCTCCTTACATGCAAAACGCCCGGTACGGCGAGGAGAAAGGCATCAGAGGCACAGCACAAATATTTTAGATCTAAGCGTGCCGCACCATATTGCAGGGGGAAGTCTGCTGCTTTGTTCTCTTAACGGCCACAAACTCCCTCTGCGAAGCAGAAGAATCCTCCATCAAAATTCAATATTGCCAAATGCAAAGAGCTCCCAACTATTGAGCAATATTTTCACTTTGATGCTTAATTACCCCCTACAGTCCACAAACCTCTCCCCGTTGCTTCAGTCTGCAGCCTCCACAATAGCTACGGAGCAAATAGCAATTACACATTTATTCCAGCAACGTTAATGTAACCTGAGTGGGCTCTGGCAGTGCATAACTTCGTGCTGCCTAGCAGCAAAATATAAAGGACGGTCTGAATTAGTAATAGGCTCCTTACTCTCTGCTGCTCGCCACATAAGCATGGCTGATAAGGATGCAAGACAAAGCTACACCTAATTAACATACATGAATTTTAACCACAAAGCCGTTCCCATATATTAGAAAATAAGCCCTGGACAGCTTCTGCCCCCCCATGGATTGCTAACAGCTTCTCTGGTAAGATGAGGCAACGCAGCAACAACGCTTGGACTCATTTGTTCTGGGGAAGAGGCAGGAACAGAGCCCCAAAACACCCTGCAGGGCCTGAGGCTTTGGGCTCTGCCCCATCCCAGGTGCTTCAGTGGACAAGATCCAGGATAAATATTTTGGATGAGCCCACCTGGTGCTACAGCTGTGATCCCTACTCCACACAGCTGAAGGCCAGGTGAAGTTAAGAAGGGGAACTCTGCATGGCATGGCAGAGCACTAGCCAGAAAGCATTGCTCAGATCAGGTGCTAAGGATTCTCACCACCACCTGAAGGGGGGAGTGGGATGGGTCACAACAGTGCTGGTGCAGTGGTTGTGATAAAGCCAGCCCAGTCCTGTCCCAGGGCACGCTCTCATTAGCACTTTGCTCTCCTGAAGTAGCAGAAGCTTCTCCTTTGCATTAGGAATTAGAATTTAACAGCCAAGGGGAAAGGGGATTAAGTCAGATTTTGCACCCCCAACCCCGGGTAGCTTTCAAGGCTGCCTGCAGTAAAGCTTCCCTCTGATGCTTTCCTGGGCTCCTCCTGAAAAAAAAAGCACAGCCTGAATGTGATGGCAGAAAGTAGTGCCCAGCTGGAGCAGCCCAAAGATACCTCTTCTACAGGAGGAACAACAGCAGAGCTTTTCCTTGGAAGCAGACCCTAACGCAGCAGCAGCAAGCTCCTGTTAAGTTACAAGAGGTGAGCAATCTCAATTACATACGCAGCACTTAGGGGAAGGCAAAGCCTCAGGCAAATCTACAGACTGCACCAGCCGCTGATTTCAGTCTTCCTTCCCTCTAGAGAAAAGCATTGAAGGCTCGTGCAGCCCCTTTCAGGAGGTATCCAGTCCTTTAATGACACAAATTTGACTCTGTTACTAAGCAGCCTCAGGTCATGTCTGTATCAGGCACAGCAGAGCCAAGCCCTGTCTGTAAAATGCACTCACCCGAGGTTTCCTACTTCGAGAAGAGCGATAAAGCAGGTTGCTTTTCCACGTGAGCAAACAGGGAGGAAACACAGCTTGGTCCTGATGTACAGAAGGGCATTTCCAGCCCTGGTGGTAGCTGTGGAACTGAGTGCCAGGGCTTTAGCTCTGAAGCTGGAACTGAGACCAGGTAAGTCAACGTGGATGCCGTGACAGAGGCCACATCAGCTGCCCCTAGCTGCCTTCTTCTGTGGACACAGGTGCTTCCCTCACCTGGCTGTCCACTTCGGACTGTTTCTTTGATTAGAACCTTAAATTGAGATGCAGATTACTACAGAAGCTCACAGATGCTGTTTCTAATAAAGTAAGCATTATTTCTAGAGATCTAGTCACCTGCAAGGAGGAAGGCCACCATCACAGGTGTTATTCCCACTGAGAATTATGTCTGGGGCTGGTACCTCACCTGCTAGAAAGGACAAGCCTCGTGTCGAGACCCGAGGGACCATTTCATAACAGCAGGAGCAAGCCGGTCCTGCTTGGCCTTTTCCTCTCATCTAAAAGGCAGCATTTAGTCCCCCAGAGCTATAATCTTTTGAGAGGTAGATTAAAAAAAGCCAATGTGGGCTCTAGAGATAAGAGGAGTGTCAGTCTGAAGGTGAGGCGGTGTTGAACAGCCTTGACAGTTACGAAATGCTGTCACCTATAGAAGAAAACAGTAATGTATGGCAGCTCAGCAAACGCTTCCAGCACTTACGCTCCCAGTAGCAGCGCCTAGTCGGACTATATTTGCCTCCACTTGGCAACTGCACCACGCTTGATAACGCATTTGCTTCTCATGTTGATGGGAATTACAATCATGTCTCCAGCTCTGAAATTCTCATTTACATTTATGACCTCCTCCAGTACATCTCCACACACACCCCCACTGCAGGAGGCTAGACTTCAGACATATTTTCACGTATGCCTCGATGCAGAGGCTAAATGACTGATTCACATAAGAACGGAACAATTACATGAAAGACTTGCCAGAATCAGTTTTACTTTAAGCATCGCAGTATTTATAAATATATTTTATACGTTTCCAAGACAATCTAGCAGCATCCAAACAATTCTCTGAACATCGCTACAGTTTATTACTTTTTTTTAAACAACAACTTTATGAAAACAGGTTCACTTTCTGCCCTGAAAGTACAAAATTATTTATGAAGTTGCATTGCTTGGCAACAGAAAGAAGCAATATATTTTCTTCCATAAAAAGCAACGTGTTTTCTTTGCAGTCTCATTCTGCAGGCAGGGACTATTTGAAGCAGATTCTTACAGGGCTTATTGTAGGTCACTGGGATACTAAAGTGCATCTATTTATTATTTCTTCACAGGTGCCACACACACTTCTCAGAAATAAAAATGAAAACGTAGGCTCGCTGTTTTAAGGATTGGTTTACATTGGCAATCAAGTGCTGGCTTTTCAGGGAATGTGCTTGTACTAACCAGGAAAACCACCTCCAAGTTGTGCAGGACACTTGTACAGTCACAGAGCTGGATGTGTTGTATATAGGTGGCCTAACAAGAGGACTGCTGCTCGTAAAGTCTTCAAAACAGATGTAGTCCACAGCCTAAGAGTAACCATGTTGATACACAAATAATCACAAAATAGTATTTTCTTTGTATTGATGTACGTATATCCTTATTTGGGGTATGTATTTATGCAAAATACAAATATGGAAGTTACTCAGGAGTGCATTTTAATTCAAGCCCTGAGCCCAGTATTACTGTTGTAAACAAGTATTCCTTGAAAGACCTTAAACGTACAGGAAGGCACTGGCTGGGATGGTAAATAATTCATCATCATTTCTCCAAGGAAGCCATGTTCTAAATTCTAGTTAGGTTTTAACTTCAGTTTGTTTTACATGAGTTTTAAGGGACTATTTTAAAATTAGAAATGTTAATCTTTACAGAACAGCAGGCAACTCCATCTTTATGCAGTATTTTGATTGTTAATAAAAATATAGTTATTTTACCCTGAAAAGAAAAAATTTGCACAAATTCTCTGCGTAAGTTACTTACACAAATCCATAGCCCTTAAAACAGTTACTAAAGTATCAGCACTGATGAGAATTAAAGCGACGGGAAGAGAAGTGCAGACACCTTTAGGACACAAGGTAAGCATCAAGCTCCTGGCACTTGTAGCAAGCAACGCTGTCTAGCACCCACTCTCGAGTCACCACGGCAACATTGTTCTTTTGCTGGATTGCTGCAAGACAAAGACACACTTGATAAAACTTATCAGTGAGGCAAAGCAGGTTAACAGCGAGCATCCTGCTATCTTTTTGGTTAAACTACTTGCTTTACCTTTGACACCTTAAAGGCTTTGATAAAAAGCAAGTTTCTAAAATCAGCAGTGTGACACTACTATTCCTTTTCAAAATGCAGGTAATGGTGCTGCTCCATAAAGAACAGCTGCTTGGCAAATGGTCCAGCTGGAAGTTTGGAGCACCACAAAACAAACACTAAAATCAGAGCGCAGTCCCTGTTATCTTTTAACAGGGACTTTTAGCAAGTCAAGTCTGGACCACTTGTACTTTCCAGGTCTCACGGTTTCTCTGGAGGCTTTTGACACCACAAAAAAAATCTGCATCAATCTCTATGTTTATAAATTAATGCATGGTAGCTGGATATTCTTTCCAGACCAAGAGAATCTTCTCCCATCTGAGGCTTTCTGCCAGATGCTTTTCCCCTTTAGCAAACTTTCTGCAGTACAAAAGGTTTCTGTGAAGCTGATGATACACAGGACAACTGAGCCAACAGCAAACAACCACCAG
This sequence comes from Heteronetta atricapilla, assembly GCA_011075105.1. Classification (NCBI taxonomy): domain Eukaryota; kingdom Metazoa; phylum Chordata; class Aves; order Anseriformes; family Anatidae; genus Heteronetta; species Heteronetta atricapilla. The sequence goes on from CM021757.1 coordinate 3,290,479, forward strand.
TATCATGTTTACAAGGTATACTCTCTGACAGACCACCTTCTGAAACCCCATTTCTGATTCTTGAAATAATAGTCTGTCCTTTCAGACTTCAAGACATACCTACCCCTTTGAAAGTAATATTTTACTCCCATTCCTCTACAAATCTCTCTGATATTTAACTATTAAAACCACTCATATGATAGAGACACTGAACATGTACCATAAGGCAATCCAAGACTGTAAGTAGTTTTACCTTTAGAGCTCGTGCCTTCCATCCAAGCATCTGGCTGCACAACCACAACAGCAGTGGAATTCTAGGATTCCAAGATAAGAAAATAAAAACGTTATCTGTCTGTCATTAAACGACTCTCACACCTATCTGCAGAGGGTGATAACTAGGCCGACTCTGCTTCAAAGAGGATTTCACGGCGGATGTTAAGTGGTGGTGGAAGAAGAAACACATTGGTTGCTATTTTTTTTTCTGTGATTTCTCTCCAGGAATGCTGTGACTAAGTTAAGGCACTAAAAGGTTTTTGCACTCTAAGGTGAGGCTCAGTGCTGATTTCAATAAGGATTATTTAGCTGGCTGTCAGAGTACTCGGATCAGTTTTCAGCTCAGTGTAAGCTTGACTCCTAGTCCAGAGCATGGCAGCCGTGCAGTTTTGTATCATTACTGTGCAGACAGTTCTCTCTAACATTCCTGTATGCATCAGTCTTTGAGGAGTCCAGGAAGGCCAGGTAATCTTTCAACATGCATATTATGTAATGCAGTGATTGGTCTATAGCTAAGAGCAACATTCATTAACACTTACCTTTTTGTGGGTAAACAGATGAAGTTGCTTCACTACAGAGGCACCACAAAGCTCCACCATCCATTCGAGATGCCCTGAAGAAGTCAGACAAAAAGATAAATCAGATAAAACAGATGTTTAATGTAGAGCTTAGTGATACGGTTTAGGGGAGGACTTGTTAGTGTTAGGTCAGGTTGGACTAGGTGATCTCGCAGATCTCTTCCAACCTAAATGGTTCTGTGATTCTGTAAGACTATTACTACTGTGCTTTATATCACTTTGAAACTGACACCAGTCCCTCTGTTTTGTTCCAAAGCAAACTGTCATTGTAAAAAGGATGTTGGCTTTAGTACAGAGTAAGCTTTCACTTTCTAGCCTGCTGAAGACATCATCTCCTTTGAGCTTCTTCAGCAAGGGTAACAATATCATGAAAGGGATCATCAAATACAGCAGCCAAAGGATGGAATTCCAAGTCCCAGACGCTTTTGCCAAGTGCTTCCCTCACACTGATCACAACAACAACAAAAATCCAAAACAACGCGTGCCCAAAAGTTAGAGAGAAAACCTTCAACAATTTATTTCCTTTTACCATAAGGATGTAAGGCACGAAATTCAAATTGAAATTAGAAGTTACAACTGTGATTATCTCTCATTAACAGAAGTAGCTAAAGTATTTAATTTCCAGCAATTTGTTGAACTCATAGTGAAGAAAGTAAATAAGTCTTGCAAGTATAAGAGCCATAATTGATCATCACTGCAGCAGGTGAAAGCACTGAATCCTCTGTAGTAATTATCGTAAATGTCAAGAGGTGTAAGGATAATTCACCCAAAGTTATATTGGACAAATTGAAAATACCTGCTGTAAAAAAGGACCAAACCACAAAAATACAAAAAGGGTATAAATATTTTAAGTTGAAAATTTCTAGTTTAAATTCAAGACATATGCTATACTTCATTCAGTTTTAAACAACAAAAAAAGCTATCCTCCCCACCTTTTCTTTCATATTTGAACTGCTAGTTTCTGCTAATAGAGAAAAGAATACATTGATGATCTGTCAACCACTAGAAAAACAAATACCTTAGAAACTGTTTATTAGGACAGTGAAAAAAGTACTCCAGTTGTAAGCTTTCAGTAGCATTTAAAACAATTACCTGTTAGCAAGATATTAATGCTTTTCCTTCATTTCTAGAGAAGCAGAGATAAATTAAACACCTGTTTTGAAATACACAAACTGCCAAAGCACTTTCCTGAGGACATCGAAATAGAAGAGAACGCTTTCTGTTCTATCTGGAGATAGAACTGAATTAAATCCTCCATCTACACAATACCTCATGTAAATATTTTGAAAGTTTCAAAGTAAAAGAGGTACAAAAGCAACCAAAGAGAGCTCAAACGTAAAATTCTGGTGAATGCATACAGCTCCTCTTCAGATATACGTGTGTGCGCATACATATTTTTAATGCTGGGAGTTTGTTCAGTTCCACTAAAGTGACATACCTGTAGTCATATCAGTGAAAGGACCATAGCAGCAGATCTCAAAGTCTCTGAAGATCTGAAAAACAAGGAACATGTTAACGGAGTACACATATGGTACCCTCACAGGACAACATTTAGCACACTGGTTTCACTGCAATTCTAGGACTGGTTATTAAGCTAATGCTGCTTCACAAAGCATAACTGAAACTTTTTTGTTTTGCAGGTTACAAATTAAAAAAAACAACCAACCTTGTACTGCCCTATACTGACGTTATAAAAAGATAAACATCCACTCCAAGCACTGAGAGTCACCTAAGCAGTTTTATACATGAAAGGTGAGCTCTGTCAGCAGCACTGAAAATATGCTCAATTTGCACAATTCTCTACGTACAGAGCAGCAGGGAAATCAGAAGTAACAAACAGTCAGCTGCTCTCACCACGTATCTGAAACGGTCATGGCAGGACAGGATTTTCCTCCCCGATATGCTTATACCTTTTCAGTCAAAGACTGTCTCGCTCTCTTAGGACCTTGGTGGTTTCTCCCATTGATTACATCTCCTCTAACTTCAAAGTTCTCCTGGGAAATAAACAAGAAGCCTGAAGTTAAAGATTGAGAACACTTTCCTGGTCAGAGTTCCAGATCAGGACAGGAAAATACCAGCTTTCAGAACTGGAAACTTCATTTTCTGCACACATTTAATTCTAAAGATTTTTTCAAGAAAGAATAAGAGCAGAAATTAAATCCCTGCAGTATCCTACAATTTTTGAAGTAACACATTATAGTCAAACGATATTGAAATGTAGCAAACAGTATACAAGCAGAGTACTCTAACAATAAAATTAATTTATCTATAAAGTCTCATTTGATAGAAGTTAACTATCAGTATATTCAACATCTTTTTTGTTTTATTTCAAAGCATTCATTCTGCAGATAGATTTACAACAAATATAGTGCTGAATATAAACAAACACTTAATTCTCCACTCCTCTCACTGATACAACACTCCCCAGAAATTTGCAGTTGAGAAAAAAAACAGTACTATCCAGAAATACAAAAAAAAATCCACTGAAATTAAGGTCATATCAAAAACTTTCTTCTAGGAAAGGTACTAGAACAGTACACTTTCAGGAGTTGTCTACTGAAAAATTTAACAACAACAAGAACAAGGCATCAGTATTGCTGTGTTCCAACACTATTACCTTATGCAGAACTATAGATCTCTTCCTCTATGCTGTAATCCATCAACATCAACAGGAACACTTATTAAAAAATACATCCATAAGCTGTTCCAAAAATACCAGGGAATTCAGAACACTGAATACCTGTAGTCTAATTGTGGCTTTTGGTAAAACTAGGATCCCATTTTTCACAGCTGGATTTGTATGCATTTCATGCTTAGACAATATCTGTGACTATTAGCAGGTTCATCGATGTAACAGCATTGTTTACATGTTTGATATTTTAGTCTAAACATCAAAAAACCTACCTCATCCAGTATCTTTCCTTCTTTAAAAGACTGAATTACCCCTAAATGAAAAGACAGCACAGTACAAGTCATTTTATACAGCAAAGGTGTTCTTCCACTGCCAATAGTCTGGCTTCACCACTGTATTAAAATGAAGGTATTTGTATTAAGGGAAATTAAATACTCTATGTTGCTTGAAAGTACTTAATGAATTTTGCCATTTTTTAAAAATACTTATTTTGTACTGATAGCTTGCAGCTCAAAGACTTAAAGTAAGAGGGGAAAGGCACGTGACAGGGAAGGGAGCAATCCATTGCATTTATCTGAAAGCAGAAAAAGCATTCAGAAGATAAAGCAGCTTGATGTCACTTTATTTTTTTAAAAAAACTATTTAGAAGAAACTGCAAAACACCAGATGCTAACATATTCAAGACAGGAAAATATATATGTATATGTATATATTTTTATCTGGAACAAGAGAAGAGTACATTTGTGGTGGAAGTGCAGAGACTACTTTTCTCCAAAAAAGAAGTTATACTTACACTGATAACTAACTACCCATTTTCTTCCTGCAATACCCAGAAAGTACTTCAGTGTCCGTTCACACACCAGCTCCTTATCTGCAGGACAAGCAATAATAGAGATCTTTTAGTTTTGTTATTAATAAAAACCAGCTCGGATAATTTGTACTGAAAACCAAAAGATTTTGCTAAGTGATACAGCAAAATATCAAGACCAGAAAGGTTCAGAAGTTCCCGTGTCCTAAAATTTACCTCCCAAATCTGCTCAACTGAAGGAAATGAGCAGAAATTAATCATGTTTCTGAATCACAGAAGTGTCTTCTGGACACTTTGTTTTGTTATTAAAGGTAACAGGCAAGGAAAGGCACAAATACATATCACTATAGTAACGTTAGCATAAACTTTTACATGACTAGCCATCTAAGCTCCTCTTCTGCTCCATCCACAAGGACAGGCACAACTTTCAGAAGACAGTTCACCCTCTTTGAATGAAGGCAGAACAATCCCCGTCTCCAAAACCACATGGCCATCCTGCTAGCGATATACTACTTGAAGGAAAAAAGTGAGTGCATAGATTTGGACCAGCAGGATTTTCTGGCTCCCTTTCTATGTAGGTTTTCAAAAGCCACAAAGGCTCATGCTATGGATTCTATCCAAACATGAGCCATCCAGAAGCGCTTCCATGACAGTATGTAGCATGCCCACACAACCAGATTTGTCTGAAAATATTTTGCTTTTTATCCTTTTTTTTTAAATTAAAACACACAAGGAAACAAAGCACACAAGAAAACAAAGCACTCCCACACTGATTCTGTGAAATCAAATTACAGAGATTTGTATTCCCAAACTTAAATACCAAAAATTATGAATACCTTTCCCTCTAAATTATTTAAATTTATTGCTGAACCATCTGCTTGTTGGTTAGTTGTTAGTCTAGAGTCAACTATTTTACTTGTTATGTAAATATGGGGGTTGTTCACATGGCTCCCAACAAACCTGTTTTCATTATGACGTGTGTTGTTCCATCAGTAATGTGATTAGAGAAAGTGCTTTGAGTTTTTCTGGCAAACTTCTGGACCACCATCTGAAAAGCAGTTAAAAAAAAAAGTTAATAGCTAGCAAAATGTTAGAAAAACAAGTTTATAGGAGCAAAACATACAGTAGTTACTTTAAATTAGTGGTTTTATTCGTGTTGGCACACAGAGTGTATGCTTCCACTACAGACACAATAAAAGTCACTAATTTTGGCACCATCCAACAGGCTAAAGAGCTCCCAGTCAGTAGTTTATGAACCAAAAAAATATTTCCTCCTGGAAATGCATTGTAGAAACAGTTTCGAGCTCGTTACTGATGGTCACAAAAGAAGGCTCTATTAAGGATCAGTAACTAGCACTAATGTTTTACAAGACTATAATTAAAAAAAATCCTTTCTTATGCTGCTTTATTCAGAAGGCCACAAGACTCAAAAACTGCTAAGCAACAGACTAATGATATACAATACCTCTGCCAGGATTATTAGCAATTCAGAATTGATTAATTATAGAAATCCTCACTATGGAGCAGAATTTGGATAATGAAGTAACAGCTGAGAACAACCCAATGCAAGTTTCAGAGTTTATTATGTATGATAAACTTGTCAGCAGCTTTCATAACAAAACTTAACAAGTTTAAACACATTTTAACGAACAAAAAAGCATTCAAATTACTTCCTCTTTACCTAAAGCTGTCACGCAACCGAAACCTAGCAAAAGCAGCTTTTTTTAAAAATTAGAATGTTTCCAAACAGTCAACCACTAAAGCATCGAACAACAAAAAAATCCCTATAGCTGAATTTTTAGTAGTTATTAATAGTGATTTTAGCTCTCACTAAGAGACTGATGAGAAATGTGAAAGATGTAGGAAGGCATTTCTCCCCAATGTTCTCCACAACAGTGACTATCAGACTACCAAATGCTGTAAAGCAAATTCTGAGAAGAGGGCAGCTTTCCAATCCCTTGTGATTACGTTCTAAAACCAGCTAAACATGGGAAAAAAAGTGTGTGCCTCTTTTACCAATAAGAGAACTAATTCCAAAAGCTGACCAAATCATTTACCATAAAGTTAAGCAGCAGGGCTCTGCACCACTGGTATGAATTGAACAACAAACATGAAGGCACTCTGGAACAACATGGGAGTTCAGAAGCTGACATCTACATTTTCTATGATCTCTGCACATATCTTGCTTTAGAAAATTTTAGAAGAGCAGGCACTGCAGCATTTGTTTGCCAAAGCTTTCTAAAAATAAAGTCCTCTCGCTCTGGAATAATGTGATTTTCCCCCTAGACAGTAGGAAGTCATTTTAAAAGTTCAGAGTTCAGTAAGCTTTATAGGGCTGTTCACAGGCCGCATTCTTCATATTTTTAGGAGTGAACTCTGACTTGAGCTGCTATAGTATGATCTGTAGATTACGCTAAGATTACCTCGAAGATTAGTTTCCAATGTAGTCAGATCTCTGTGTTGAGGACTACAGTGATCAAGTGGCATGATTTAAAAACAGATCTCTAAACATTCTGAAATATACTTACATGTTCGCTTTGATTCAGACCTGATGCCACAATTGACATTATTTTCCTGTTAGTCGCAACTGGACTTGTAGCATTTTCTTTCCCAGCTGCACTGTGCACAACAGATGTAGGAAAACACACATTTCTCTTCAATTTACATCCTTGGGAACGGCTTTTATCATCATTCTGAGCTACAGCAGACCTATTTGTTGCTTCTGCAGTTTGAAGATGAGGAAGCTTTACAAAGGAGGAAGAGGCATTTGGATTCCTGGTCACATTTCCACAGAGATCATTTAAGACAGATGCCTTGTTTAATTTAGTCCCAGACTCCTCATCTGCATTTTCTAAAGGAAAAGAAATTAATTCTTATTAACTCTTGAAATAATTTCATGCTTCTTTTAGTCACAGTGGAAAGCTGTTGCATCTCCTTTTAAGTTTTATGTGCTGCAATCATTTTTTGCTCTTGTTTACAATTTCACCTTTGCTTGTCATTACTTTTTCCTGACAGATAGCTCAGACACCAGAATACCTGCAAAACTCTTAGCAATATGTCCTGCAAAAAGCACTGATCTGCATGCGAGACAGCTAATAACTCCCATCACTTTAAAAACGTTCCTCAACTCCATCCTGACGGACAGCCATACATTTAGACAGTTGGACTGCCGAAGAGCAGCCAAACATGAAGTAACATCTTGTAAAATCCATCAGGAATACAAGAGTTAAAATCCTCAATTTACTTGCCAGCAAGTAGCAACTTTGAGTGTGTGTGAAAAAAATATGAACAGCATCTGGAAAAAGTAAAAATAAAAGAGGGATGTTGTATCCCTCTTCAACGTTACCTTCTTCACTCTGACTATATTCTTGCACCGCTTCCTGCGCAGGCTTTGTCTCTTGAGGAGCTTTGTTCTCCACGACACTATCATGCTGAAGGTCTTCCTCCAAGTCCGGTCTCTTTGACCAAGAGGATTTCAGAGAGGGATACAACAGTTCAGGAGACCTTGAGAGGAAGAATTGTCATCTTTTTTCACTCTCAGTATCAAAAGCATGTAGCAACAACTATGCTACTGCAATTGCTCAGAAGCTGAAAGGAATTTACTTCAAGATTCTTTTCAACTTTTTATAATACAAGGCTGTAAATAAAAGCAAAAAAAAAAAAAACATTTACCTTTCAACCTCGTTTGCTTTACTGTTAGAAGAATCACTTGATACAACATGGACATCATCGCCTGAAAATCCCTTTGAAGCGCTGCATTTGTGATTTTCAAAATTTCCTTCCGAGGTTGACTCTGCTTTAAAAAAAAAAAATAGAGCAATTCTTAAGTGAAATAAAAGCTACTGGTCTTAATCGTTTCTTCAGCTGAGAAGTCAAGCATTCTCCAAAAGCTCCATCTAGATACACTTCAGGGTGCCGAGCGTCCCCAAACAGAAATCTACACAAAATGCTACGCCCTGAGAAGCACAGCTAATAACTGCATTTGATTTCATCTACAAAGCCGAGGTGTCAGCTGACCTATTAGGTGGAAAAAAGCAGAAATATTAAATAGGCCAAAGACAAAAGTTACTCTGCTTAGTGCAGTTTATTTACAAATCCCCTCAACACGTGACTGCATCTGCGTTTGCAAGCAGTAGAAAGGCATTTATTTGGCAGCTGGAAGATGCCTGCAGGTTTTTAACAAGCCATCAATAATGCTAATCAGTTTAAGCTTTTATGAGACAGAAATCCATATTCTAGAATAAAAACGTAAACATGCACCAAATTAATTCGATTAATTTTCCACCCTGAAGGAAACTAATCGTTAATTTGCTGCCTTAATCCTCAAACGGTCTATTGATAGTTATCTGTAATAGTTTGACTTACTGGCTTTAGAAATATCACCTCTCAAAACCTGTTTTATGAAATGACAGCGTTCTCAAACAGCAGTAAACTCAATGCCATGCAATTTTGCCTCCTTAACTAAGCTCAGATTAGAGACCAACCAGTCTTTTGGTGTTAAATATGCCGTTAATATCTTAACGGCTGAAGAGATCCAGAAAGATAAGACTGCTGTACTGTAAAAACCACACACAGTAAAGGCATAGTAAGACACTAAATGGCTTTGAACTCCAGAATGCTAAATCACCCTAACTGCCTTCAGAAAACAAAGGTAACGTACTGAAATAAGGCCACAGAACTAGAAATATATACGTATATATTTAGCAGCAAGTGGTATAATAAAACACTGGTGCAATTTATTTAAGAGTTCAACAAGAATTACATCTTTGGCAGTCTTTAAATCAGCATTGGGTGCTTTTCTAGCGCTGTGAGAAGTTCAACAATGAACATCTGGACTTACTCTAGGCTTTGGTCAAAGACTGCTCTATATTCTGTTGCAGACAGCTTGTCAAAACACTGATCTCAGTATCTCCCTCACAAAGAAGAACTTGATATAAAGCCCTTTCACACAGACAGCAGCACGTGATTATTCTTCAGCATGTATTTACTGGCAAGGACATTTGTGTTCACGTACTGTTGAGGGGATTTACGATCTACACACCGCTATTGATATCCGCCCCCAACCCTGGCCCCAAACAACAACCTGACCCACATTCTATTACTTTTAACTGCCAATACCTACCTAAACTCCTTTCTGTCTCATTCTTTGATATGTTAGAGAGAAGTTTCTACCACAGCAATAAAGGCCAAGTCCTTTGGGTATTCAGCCACCCTCCCAGCCCCTCACCCATCGCAGTGAAAAGAAAACAAGAGAAATGATAGAAGAGGAACAGGAATCAGTACTGCCAAGCCTCAAGGCCTACCACTGTGTTATCCAACACAGATCTGGAACAGGAGTGGTTTTAGACTGCATAGTACCCAAGTTATAAATAAAAAAGGACCGTCTCACTGAATAGCTGAATTTAAGCAAATTTTAGATTTATACACGAGCAGAATTTAACGCTGTAATTTGTGGTAGAGGAGAAAAAGAGCTAAGTATAACTAGGAAAGGTTTTGTTTGCTGTTTACCTCTTTGCTTCATTTGTTCCGCTGCAAGTGTTCCTTCACTCCTGGGATGCGGCAGCTCCATACCCGCAGGTAAGAGCTCGGAGTCCAGACTGCCATGCTGCTGTAGCACTGCTTCAAGCGCAGCCATTTCTTGTTGTAGTTTTTTCAGGTTGTTCTGCATAGCATTCTTCTGCTGCAAGCGATGCACGATTGTACCAACATTAGCAAACTCGGTTTTAAACAGTATTTTCAATTTAACAAATACTTGAAAATTAGCAAAGCAATTATTAATTACTTTTTATTATGTGTTGAAGAGGCAACTGTGATTTTACTGTAACAAACAACAAACACGTGCTACGTCAAAGGAAAATAAACCAGTCTTTTCACTGTTCAAATTATTTCAGATTTAAAGGCTCACCATAGTTTAATTAGTCAGGGAAAAAACCTTCTGCAGAAGTTTCTTTAAAAATTATTTTGCTCCCGTTGCATTAGCTTATATTAGCCACTTAATTTAAAAATTAGTAATGAACATCAGGCATTGAGCCTCTGCACCTTGCTCCTTTATGACAACCTCAAAGACTGCTTACAAAAGAAATTAAATATTTTATGCTACTCTTTCCTACTTTGTCTCTGAATACTACAGTACCCACTACTAAACACATCGTGTGCCTCCTCATAACAAGAGCTTCAAAGGATTCTTTTAAAAACCTAAAAGCTTCACCGTACAGGATAAAGTGGTTTCCACAGTCCTGAACACTACCATTTGTAGCTCTAGCACTGACACCACGTGGAGATTCCTTGTTATTGAATCAATGAAAAACAAACAAAACACAACCCCCCCCTCCCACCACACAACAAAACAAAAGCAATAAATAAAAACGTACGCCCACCAAACAAAACCCACTGAAAACCCCCAAACAAAAGCCACCATACTTCCATTATTCCATTCAAGCCAGACAAATCCATTCTGCCCCGTGATGCAGCTTCATTAATAATATCCTACAAGTTGACCATGTTTTGTACCAATATATGGAACAACCACTCATAAAGCACAAAACTGCAGCTCAACCTTCTTTGAAATACATTGAAACCCACAGAAATCTTAATGCTCAAGAGGGAGATCTGGCATGAGACTTACCTTGAAGCTATCAAAACCAGAAACAAACAAAAACCTCACACCAATAACCTAATACATAATTCCAGGCTATTAAACAGTCATCAAAAAATTAGCATCGGAGAAAAGATGCTGTGCTAGACAGATCTTTCACTGAACACGGCTCTTACTCTTATTTAAATTTATAACATTCTAATACAGATTTTTAATTTTTTATTTTTATCTTTACCCTTTAAAGGTAAGGCTCCATGCTGCTAAATATAAGGACTGGATTTTTCACCAATCACTATAAATTCTACAGCAATGAAGCTTTTAAATATAGGAAGTTGAGGCTTCCAGCATTGCTCAAGAACGGAGATTTATTAACTAGCAACTTCCACGATTAAACACCGTAATCAACACCACGTAACAAGCTACAGCCATTAAGATGTGCCATTATCATGGAAGACAAAGTCAGACACGTAACGGCATAGAAGCCATTCCACAGTTTGTGATTAATTAGGCCCTTGAATGTAACCTATTATGCTGAAAGCAGTTTCCCATGGCACTGACTTCACAGATCTGCTTGTATGCTAGAATGGATACTAGGCAGTGATGGTGGAAATGTACATAAACCACGTTCAGAAGTCAGTGCGTAAACTCACTCACCTGCGTAGAAAGGATTTCACCCTGAGAGAATGGTCCACATGAATCCTCTGCGTGACTTGTTTCACTGTCGTATCCAGATGCTTCACCTTGAAGGAGATGGAAGATGATCCAAATTAGTTATAGAAAAACACCACGATAACAAACCAAGCTATCCACAATTTTTATCACAAAGTCCGTTTAGCCAAATCTTATCTATTATGATAAAATTACAAGGTTTAGAAAGGCTTAAAGTTGGAAGCCCACGTCTACTTCAAGTGAACCCTTCCAAGAACATCATGCCACGTGTACAGCACAGGAAACAAAACACAAAAAAAACTTAAAAGCTTCCTAGCATTCTTTGTTTTTGTTTGATTGCTTTGAGCTGATCCCTTCCTTTCCAAAAGCAAGCACCGCATAAACACAGGACCAAGTTCCCGTGCAACCTTCAAGAACTTTCGGGCAATGACATTACAAACACAGAGGAAATAAAAATATTGGGTTGTACCTAGGTTTGTCCCCTGGTTTGGGTCTTCTTGGCATTCATCTTTGGAGTTTGTTTTTCTTCTCTTCAGCCCTCCGGTGCAACTCTGAAGGGTTTCTTTGCTCTTGCTCCCGTTGCTCGGTTGTTTGGATGCATGAACTTGTAATAAAGGTTTCTTCTGCTCCTGTGCTCCATCAGCTGACTCTTCAGACACATTGGACTGGGAAGAAAATAAGTTCACAGAGCATTCTGACTCCTGGCTTGGTGAAGCACAGCCATTGCTTAGGGCAGCATCAGGTGTTTTCTGCACGTTGTTGTCCTCACAACTTCCACCCTGAGGCAACGCGTTGGGATTTCCTGAAGACCCCACCGCAGGCGTCGCCTGTTTATTGGTCTGCAAAGGTGTGCTTGCTGACTTGCCAAATATTAATTCCTGAAAACACGGCAAGTCTTCATCCTCACTAGATTCCTCACATGAAGACTGAAGTTTCTGTGCCCTTCTCCGAGACCTCCGAACCCCTTTAGATCCTGGCTTGGGACTAACACCTCCATTGTTTCGTTCTTTCACCAAGTCACTTTTTACGAACACGGCAGAACTGTCTTTCCTCTGAGCTTCAGAAAAGCTGATGTTCCCTTCACTATCATCATCGGAGCACATTAAGCCATCAGGAGTTTCAGACGTATCTGTGCAATCACTGCTGCCTTTGAAAGGTTCTAGGGTCTCTGCAACTAAGCACTCCGGCACCCCTTGGCTGGCAGTTTGGGTTGCTTGCTCTTCATCCCCTTTTACTCGTCTTCTTTTGCTACTTCTTTTTCCAGTGTCTTTGCAGTTGGATTCTGCAGACCTTTGCTGACAAGCTGTAGGACAAGCCATTGATCCTGGCTGAAAACGTAGCATTGGTCCTTCGCTGTCAACAAATTCAGCCTTTTCTGCTTGATCGCTTTCTGAACTGAAGCACGTTTCACTGACTGTGTTAAGATCTGTCCTCTGGAAAACGTGCTCTTCTGTGTTACTCCGATCACTTTGACTTCCACTGCTTTTAACTGGATTCTGTCTCAATGTGCTTTCTGCCTCTACATCATTTGATGTTGTCTTTTCACTTCCCTGCTCTCCCTTTGGTGGTCTGTTTTTGCCTTCACTGCGAGCAGCACCCATTCTTACTGGTGTCATCAAATTCCCTTGATTAGCAACCTGTGAAACATCTTGACAGTCCCCAGAACGCACACGTTCAGCATCGCTGACAGCGCACGACACCAGACTAGCACGAGCAGATTCATAGTTCTTCATCTTCTCTTTCTCACAAACATTACTCAAGTTCTCGGCAGTTTTTTCTTCCTGCAAGTTTTCTGTATTTAAATATTTACCAGGCCTTTTTCCTGCCTGATCAGCACGTGAAATTTTTAGCTTCTCAGATGCAACATCACCTACTTCACATGCTTTCCTGGGAGTAGGAAAAAGGCTGAACGATAGACGCTTTGAATTCCTAAATATGTTGCGCAGATACTGCGTGTCTAGCTCACTGTCTTCAGATTCCTTGGTCAGTTCTGAAACATTTTTAGCCATCGGTGACTTTTCAGTTCTGAGGCCCTCTGGAACATTTTGTGTACAGTGCTCTTTGTCCTGGGGTAAAATAATACATGATTCAGCCCTCTTCCCTTCAGGCAGGTGGGAAGCAGCTTGCACAACTGTCTTTGAAGGAGACTGGAGGAGGAAAGGGTTACCTAGCATCTCACCTTCTTGCGAACCTGCTTTGGGTGAAGAGGAATTCAAACTTGAATGCTGGTGCGAAGGTGCAGGATTTAATAGACTTTTTCCACTTTCTGCAGTCTCAGATGAATTTTTTGGACTATTCTGTATTGCATTTGCTTCCAGATCAGCACTCTCCAGACTGGTGAGTGGCTTGCAGCTCAATACATCCTGCTGCTCACAGAGGTCTTTGCATTCAGAATCACGAACTAAGACAGACCCTTCCTGGTCACTGTCATATTTGCTTGCTTCCTTAATTACTACCCTTTTTGCTGTCTCTTTTGTCATTTCTTCAGAAAGTAACTGGAGCCTCCTGCTGCGCCTGACTTGCCGTTGCTCAGAATCAACATTCCTTGGTTCTTCGCTGCTTGGGTAGCTCTCAATCAGTGTCTCAGCTGGATCAGGGGAACCAGAGCTTTTATCCACTACTAACTGTAAAGCGCACATAGTTCTAGTTGAACGTCTGCATCTTTTTGCTGCAGAGCTTGTATTTTTAGTGCTCTTCTGATCAGAGTTATTCAGTTCTAGCTCTCCCTCAGAGTGCTCGCATGTCACCTTTTCAGTTGCATTTTTCGACATGGTTTCTCCCTCCTCAAATTCTGCCAGCATACTGCCCTTTCTTTTCTCAGGCAGGGGACTCTCCTTAACAGCAGAACTTTCATCACATTTGTTCTTTTCAGCATCTCCAAGGCATGAGTTAACACTTTGAGGGCATCCAGCTGCCTCCTCCAGATCTTTTTTCCTGATGAAGTCCTCAGGCTGCAGGTAACGGACAGATTTCCTTTTTCGTTTCAGGCTGTCTTTTCTGGAATTATTCAAGCACTCCTGAACAGCAGGCACATCTTCCTTTTTTGTAGTAGGTAAAATCTCCCTGAAGATAATAGGAGGAGGATTTGACTTCCTCTCTCTCTTGTATGTTTTACCAAATATTTTGTCTTTGATGCTGTCTGTTTTTTGTTTGGACCATCTCTGGTTTCCTTCAGACATTGTAGTTTCCAGGAAACCTACCACAGGGCTGGTCTTCTCTGAAATACAGGAATCTTTATCTGATAAAGCATCTCCTTCACCTGAACCATCACTTCCCTCAGCAGGATCATCATGGGATGAATTGGAAGATAGAATCTCATTGCTTTTTGAAAACCATTCATTCACTTTCTGAATGCTTCGTTTCAACCTCTTCCTAGAGACCTGAGGCAGCGTAGGACAGTGTGGTTTCTCTGGCTGAAGGAGCTTCTCCAGAGGAGATTCTTTTTCAGAATCATTCTCAGATTCACACATTTCCACATCTTCCACACTGTGCCCATCATCTATTTCCTTGCTTTTATCCAGTCTGTTCTCTGAGCTATCTTCTAAGTCAAACTCTTGGCTTTTATTACTGCACTGAGTTTGCTCTGCATCCATTTCTTCTGCATTCTTAGAAAGAGACGTGTCCCCATTCTTTAAGGGATTGGCATTATCTGTTCTGTCACACCTCTCTGTGAGCAGGTCTGTGGCAAGGATGTTTAAAGGAGAACTCTGGCATTCCATCTCGTTCACTTGGTCAGGATCGGCATGTTCAGTGACGTTCTGCGTGCTTTTCTTGCTCAAGGCTTCCTTTGAGAAATCACTTTCACCTGAAGATTTATAAGCATTATGAATTATTAAGTCCTATTTTAAATGCACAGGAACAATGAGAAGCTTAATGGCTTCTATTTGGTTTTAAAAGAACAGATCTTGTTTCCCTCCAAAACAGGGTGCTGCAATGTACAAGCCTCTCTCCAGAGAAAGGTAAAAATATCAGATCACACATGATGCACGTTCATCCAACTACTCACACGAATTACCAGTCAGTGCTCTTAACTTGTGTTATGAGGGACAATGGTTTATATAGACCAAAGGAGCTTGCACTTTGATCAAGTTAATTTTCCCTTCCGTTTCTGTGCACAGAATGTGCACATTAAGTGCCTAGCCTACTGTCACTAGCTGTAGGTATCAACAAAATTACAGAACGTAAGACTACAAGAACATACATTTAATAGTGTGAAATCACAATGTTTGCTTGTGGTCTTTCTTCCAAGCTTTCCTCTCAACCATTTTTGTCACTAAATTAATGAACACACCTACAACATTCGGTAGAGTTACTTCTTTAGCGCTCAGCTCGGTAGGTCGTGTACTGCAAGAATATTCCTTCTCCTTTTCAGGGCTTTTAGGTTCTTCAAGCTTTTCTTGAGATGAAATCTGAACCACTTCTTTGTTTCCTAACCTGTTGGGAAGGTGTGTGAAAGAAAAAAAAATCATTACAGAGCTAACAATGATTTGACACAATAGGAGACTTAATTTAATTTCCCCTTATTGCTGTTGGAAATAGCTTTTACAGAAATTAGGCTGCTGAGTAAAGACAATCATGCATGACTGAGACTGGCAACTACTAGATCCCTTCAGGATTCCAGATACTTTAACAGCCACCACCCCCAGTCCTGAACTTGATTTTATTTTCTAAGGCATACTACAAGCTTTTATTTGGAAGCATTAACGTTTATGTAAAAGACAAAATATTTAGAACACAGCCTGACAGCATATCATATGACAAACTTACAGGAATCAGCTAGCCATTCTACCCTGATATCTCAAAGCTGAAAACCACTTGAGAGCTTGAGGACTCCTATCAGTCCTATGGTAAGTAACTAAAGCAGAGTAATGGGAATATTGAACTGTTATCTTCAGAAAAGGTGAATTCCTTAATAACCTTTACTTACCCAGTATTGCCTGCCTGTTTGCAAAGCTCTTCAGATGAATCAGTGCCTAAAAACAAATCAGCTGTTATTCTGCATGAAAGGATTCAGAGAAAGGCAACTTGTCAGCCTCAGTGTTTATCATCACAGAGGCATGTGCACCTACTTCTTCCCAGAGGCAGATGCTTTCAACTTTCATCAGATCAAGTTCAATTGACTTAATGATCACAATTTCACCGTACAAGTATTTACATAGCTCCAGCGTAAAGGTCTGTTTCCTGTTCCAGGGGATGAGGTTTTCAAAAACAGCGACTTATAACAGACTTGGTACGAGTTAATTTCTAATTTCCAAATTTATACAGGAAACAGTCACCTGCATTTAGAACTGGAAGTCAGAGCATTATGTTTGAATTTCTGTCCCAGATCCTTTGCTTAATATTGGTAGAAGCAATAGCAATCCTTACAAAACAGCAGTTATCTTTTAGTTACAAATAGGTTTTTAGATTTGTCAGTCTGTTTTATATTTCACTCAGTTCTCTCTTCAGGCGTTGAGAAGAAACCAGTGCTTTTAAAGACATTGAACTTTTTCACCTTTCATTACTTTGCAAGCATTAAACTTGAGCTTAGCCAATATGGATCTACAACTGCTCTTACCAAGCTCTATAAATACTCCTTTTCCAGAGTCACATTTCTGGTTTCGATTTCTTAGGGAACGCCTTTTCACACTGGTGTCTGTACACTGTGCATCCACATTAGCTCCCTGCCAATGGGAGAATAGAAAGGAATAGTTATTAATAACAGTAGATTATTTAAAAACAAAACAACAACCACCAGGCAATTACTTAAACTACACAGGGGGGCTGATATGAATGAACTACGGGAAAGTATTTAAATGGGCAGCCTCTATGCAAAATGCCTATATATGTAATTTATTATCATCCTTTGTAATTTATTATCCATTCTGGTATCAGGAATAGAAAGTATTAATAAAAACAATTGCCATGCATTTAACAGCTTAAATCATACTTAATATTCTATTCAGTATAAGTAGCTAAGAACAATTAATAATGCACTGTGAACAGACTCATATGCGTAGCGGTCACCGTAAGTCACGTTAATTCATGGTCTTACCCAGAAAAAAGTAAAAAGCCTCTACAGATAGTTATTTGACAGCCTCACTAAACAAACTGTGAAGAAAAAGCTTTCAACCCTAGTACCAGTAACTGATTATATTAAGGCAGTATTATCTTTTCATGACTTCTTTTCCTTTTTAAGTGCAATATATGCAAGCAACTTGTTAAAAAGACAGAAATATTCAGATATTCTTGTCTGAAATAATATTCAAACAGGAATCTGAAAGCCAAATGAAATCTCATATTCCATTCACCTATGTACATGCATATACACACATTCCAAATAAAACGCTAACCAATCCAAAAAATACATTGCGCCAAAAAAAATATTACCAAGGGGCAGTTTTCTTGTTCATTTTCTTTAGCACTTCTTTTCCTGTTTCTGAAACCCTTACTCTGGATGACAGAACTTTCAGTACATGGAAGCTTTGCAGTAGTGGCTTCTGTGGATGATTTAGGAAGGTGATGGCTGTTTAAAACTAGAAAGCATCAACAGAAATAAATTACAAAAATATTTTCTTACATTGAGCCTGGCAGCAGGTATCTGTTCATAAAATAGCCTAGTACCTGAAATCAGTACTGAAATGTTGAGTTAAATCTCGATCTTGGTAACTAATTTTCCCCCCAAATTTTACTCATATGGGTAATCTAGCAAGAAAGGGGTCCAGCAGTAGTGATTTTAGAATGACCAAACACGTTACGAACTTGAAAAGAAAGCCTAGTTTTTAATAGCACAATGTACTCCTTACTAAGGAAAAAATAGATAAATCTATCTCAACAGAACAACCAACACAGGTTACTCAAAATAGAAAAAAGTTCTGACTTGCCAATACCTTTTACAAGGCATTGAGTGCTAGAAAGGATCAATTTGGATTCCAAAACAACAGAGCTGAATGGAACAAGTTAATATATACTTTTAAAGTACCTACTAATTCATGCCCCAAGATTTTCAAAGAAGTTAAAGCTGCAAGATTGGGTGTTACAGCAAATCAAGAACAAGTCTTTGCCACAGAGTTGTAAGCTAAAGATTATTTGATACTCATTCAGCCATACTTCGGGAACTGAGAGTTAGAGAACAGCTTGGAATCATGGAATATACAGTAAAAACCCTTAAAGTTTAAGATACTACCGTAGGAAAATTAGGGGAACTTTCAAGGGAACTTGTGCTTCTATATCCAAGAAAACACTTCCAAAAATTCTTCCCGTGTAGAGTACCGCACAGTAAAGGAAACACCCAGTAAATAACTATGCCAAAAATGGCAAATTCGTAACACTTACATTTTACTCCAGTGTCAAGCTCAAATGCTTGGATAGCTTCCAACAGCCCTTCAATCAGCTGCTTAAATCTGGAATTTTCTGTAAGACTTCTGAAAGAACACCAGCACACGAGATGTTTTTAAGACAAATGTACGTGTAAGCTATCAATAGTTCTCTTAAAATACAGACTGAATAAAAAAGGAGGAGTAAAGCTGCAAAGTGGAATATGAGACAATAGAAAACTGTGACCAAGGAGTATCAAGATAATTCCCCAGAACAGCCTACTACTGTAATTAAAACATTTTCACAAGGGGAAAATGTCGTATTACTTTTCCTCCTGTAGGTTTAGCACAGAGAAACTAGCTGGAAAGACTGAACGATAACACAGCCTGTAATTGATAGCACAAACGTTTGCTAAGAACGGTGTCTGTGACCTGTGATCACGGGTCACACTGTGCTGAGGTAAAGCATTACTCCTTCAGAAACTGACAGTTCCCTCAATCATTTTTTCTTTCGCTTTTCTGCTAAGACGTTTATGAAACAATGATTCATGTCCTCAGAGTTCAAGCCTCTCGCCCCCAAGCCCACTTGCAGAGCTGCATTACCTCTTAGTAACTTCAGTCTTACACAGAGGACACTGTGCCACACCGTTTTTCTTTTTGCTGAGGAGTTTATGCATACAAAACCTAGAAAAAAGAATAATCATAATGCAGCACTCAGTAGAAATCCTTCAAATCCTTCAAAGCTGAATACCTGGATTCTTATTCTTGTGTTACAATGAATTCATTGATCCAATGTGGTACATTTGTGCAACTGCAGTTATTGCTTATTCAGAATGTATGTTTTCCCCTAAAATAGCTGCATATTAAGTTATGAAAACACAGCATACATCTTCAGTAGTAAAGTATAATATTGCTGTATTTACAGATACACTAAGCATTGCAATTAGAAGTTTGCAAACCTACCTGCAGAATATGTGATTGCATTTTGTTGAAACTGGCTCTTTCACTACATCCAAGCTGCAGGAAAAAAAAATAGAAAACATAACTTCTCTGTTCTTGTTTAAAAATAGCATTAACAAAACAAGGTTCAGAAATACAGTTGCTTTCCCGAACTTAAACCTGGTATTGGAACAGTAACAGCTTCTTTTTCAACTGTGACCTCCCATGGCAAGGGCAAAAGGCCTTTGTAAAGCAAAGGTGCAGGAGCCCACGTAATAGAAAACAAAAAAATATACCTTTATGACTTAAAAATAGCAGATACAGGAAGGAGTTTCCATTCTCGCTCTTGTAACATTAAGTCCATGAATACCCAAGCCACGCATCCAGCAGTCACAGCTCAGCAAGAAGCATGCTTCCTTTCCAGAAGAATTAGGATTCGAGGTTTTTCCCCTCCTGTGTAGCCCTCTAGACATTCTATATTTTCTACTCTGTGCTTTTGCAGTAGCTGATGTCATCAACGTGAAAGTTATTTTGGTTTTCCAAAGGCAGTAATGTAACTCATTAAATACACATAAGATTCAAGGATTTAAAAACATTTGCCACAATAGACAAAATCTGCAGAAAAAATGCTCTAATTGGGTAAGTTGTTTTTCTGATAATCAGATGTGTTTTTTTTTTTAATTTCAGTTGGATAAAGTACCGACTCAGTGAGGTGGCAACACAAAAATAATGCTTGCCAGAATATCTGAGCAAAATGTACTTCCTGTCTTGTGTTTGCTCTTAGACAACACCAGCGTTTACTAGTTTTAAAGCATTACTTCTTGTGTTTTCTTATGATCATACCACTCACAAAACACTTTACCAGAAGAGAAAAATAAAGCCCAAACCCCAGCATTGTACGATTCCCTGGCCGTACCAAATGGGGCACTCCAAGTTCTTCCGCATAGCTGAGAGCACATTTTGCACCTCTCCAACGGCAACCACAGCCAGGTCCATGCTTCGCAGCCCAAAATACCTGCGAACAATTTAAAAAAACCACGAATAATCGGTTGCGTTCCTGCACTGCTCCGCTCTGCGGAAATGTTTTTTCCCCTTACACCTTCCCCCAACACGCCACGAGGGTCACGGGATCGTGGAATACCCCAAGCTAGGAGAGACCCACAGGGATCACCGAGCCCAACCCCCGGCTCCACACGGGGCTACCCCAAAAATTCAGCCCGGAAAATTCAGCCCAGGGCCCCGCACCTCGGCCCCTCAGCTCCGGGGTGAGGCTCCCCGAGCCTCCCGCACCCAGGGAGGACCCGAAAGCGCCACGGGACGGCTCCAGACCCCACCGCAAAGCCTGAAGAGCACAAGGGGGAGCCTCGCGGCCGTTACCAGCGCCACGGCTCGGGAGGAGGCCAGGGGGAGGCCGGTTGGAGGCCGCCCGGAGGAGGCCGCCCAGAGGCCGCAGCACAGCCCCACGTTCCTCACCCGCCCGCCGCCGCCCTGTCGCATTTCGCGCCCTTCCCGCCAGCCACAAAAACAACGCACCCTAACAGCCAATCGCACCCGCCGGCTCCCTCACGTGGCCCGATAAGCGCTTTCTTATTCGCTGCTTTCTCAGCAAGGGGCCCTCCCTCTGTTGCTATGGCGGGAAACGAGGCGTCTGATTGGCTGCGGTGTTCCCTCGTGACCTCCAGCAGCTCCGCAGGCGCTGCGCTCGTGCGGCGCGCTGCATTTTGGGAGAACCGGAAGTGCGCGGCCGCTGGCTCGCCGCCCGTCCTCCCGCTTCCGGCTTCCCCGGGCTGTGTTATTGTTGTGCTTCCACGGCGCGCGGTCCCTCCTCCCGACCAATCAGCGCGGCGGCTTGGCTGAGCGACAGGACGGGAAACCAATAGCATCGCGAGGAGGGCGGGAGGGGGCTGGCTGGGGTCTGTCCGCCATGTTAGGGCCGGCAGGGCTCTGAGGGGCGGTGGGGCTCGGCTCGGCGAGCTGAGGGCGGCAGCGGGGGCTGAGGTGGTTGAACCGAGGGGCCCTGGCTGCTGGGCCGTCCTCGGCGGGGCTGGCGGGTGTGTGAGGGGCCTCCCGCCGCGAGGAGCGGGCCATGGAGCCGCAGGTGAATCTCCGCGTCAGCTGCCGCGGGGAGACCCAGAGCTTCCTCGTCTCCGACTCGGCGAACACGACGTGGGCCGACGTGGAAGCCATGGTGAGCCCGGGGCCCGGCTCCTTCTCGTCCGGCTCCTGGGGGTTAAAGGGGGGCTGTTGGAGCCAAAACACCCCTCGGGAGGGGGGGGGGGGTGTTGGGCTCGTTTTATGCTTGGATTGAGGGGACAAGCTAGTTCTGGAGAAAGTTTCTTATGGGTTGATTGTGGGGTTTGTGTTTGGTTTGGTTTGGTTTGGTTTTGGGTGGAGGCAGGCGCCTCAGCTGTGTGCTCTGCTCTGTTACCGTTGGCGATGCTTAGTTCTGCTCATCTCCCATTCTGTTGTCCATTCGAGTGGATGTGGTTGGATAACAGAATCCCAGAACCACCTAGGTTGGGAGAGGCCTCCAAGATCACCCAGCCCAACCTCTGACCTAACACTACCAAGCCCTCTGCTAAACCATATCGCTCAGCTCCACATCTAAACGTCTTTTAAAGACCTCCAGGGGTGGTGACTCGACCGCTTCCCTAGGCAGCCCATTCCAATACCTCACAACCCTTTGGGTAAAGAAGTTCTTCCTCATATCCAACCTAAACCTCCCCTGGTGCAACTTTAGCCCTCCTCTGTTACTTAAAGAGGATTTCTCTCTAAAAAGAGACAAAAGTCTCTTTTTTTTTTTTTTTCTTTTATCCTCTGGGATGCCTAGTCACTAACGTATGCTTTTGTTTTCCTGTTTCCTGGTGCCTCGTGTACCCACGTGGCTATAACTGTTCCTGTCAGCAGGCCTTGTGTACCTAGGCAGGTGTTTATGAAGATTTGCATATCAGATACCTGACATACCGAGGAGTTTTTGTCTAGGCTTTCCCGTGCTGCTTAGTGAGGGCTCTTTGTTGGATGTGGTTTATGTTGTGCAGTTAGGATTCCTGTAGTTCAGATGAAGCAGCAGTGATTATTGATTTAATTTTGTAGTAGCTCTCCTGGTTTGTACGGGCGTGTTGTTCAAAAAGTTGTATCTTAAGAGACTTTACCTATGTTTTATTTTTTCCTCTTTCATTTTGGCTAACGTAGCCTACCTTGTGGAAGGTTCTTGCGCGGTCACTGCCTCAAATTCAAAGCGTGAGCTACGTCAGCTGCTCTCCTCCTTGTGTTTGAGTCCCGTTGAGGAGGTGCTAGGTCAGCCTCAGAACAGCTGGTAGCACGTTGACCCTGCAAGAATGCCTGAAGGGGTCAGAGTCCTGCTTGTGTCAAAGCTGGAAGCAGATCACCATGTGAGCACAGTGTTGCTCTTTATCCTAAGCACTCCGGGTGAAGTTGTGCTTGTTCTACGTGTAAGAATCTCTTAACGTTGCTTCCTTAACCCAGGACGAACCGCTGGGTGTCTGCACTGTGCTGTGTGAATTGCTGCTTTGAGGCCGAACCAGTCCTTGGGTTTTTACTGTCAAAGTGTCTGGTGTTTGTAAAAGATCCGGATCTCTGCTTCCAGCTGGAGTTTAGGGGGAACAATCCGCAGGTGATGTAGAAAGAGACTTATAAAGGCAGTTTCTTCTCAACCAGTTGAGTTGGTTCTCGTGCTGCGCTCCCCAAATTAATTTGGGCGATAGCACTGGAATGCCCTGACAGGCACACTCGGTGATTAAAGTAGCATCTTGTGAGGCCGGGTAAATCCCAGCCATCTGCTGTCTTCCAAGGCTGCCAGTCGTCTTCTGTTAGATCCAGGCTGACAGAGCGTGCCTCGGACACAGCAATCTTTGGGAGGAAAAATGCGGTTTGTGTAGGTAAAGAATACTAAAGTGCACTGGAGCCTTGAAGACTTACTCAGTGTAGGGTTTTGCTGCTTTTGTTTATGGCTTCTGTGCTATTGTTGGTTCTGCCCTGGTAACACAAAGTAGCTGCTCAGCTTTGTTCTTCTTATTCGGATAGGTATAAGGGATTTACGTGTTCAGATGTACAGTGCATCTGCCAGGGAGTGGTAGAATGCCATACTTTGCTTTTCTTAGCACTTGAATTAATCCCAGTTTCTCAAAACACGGATGGGTTTACTGGGGGTGGGGGAGGGAGGAGGCTGCCCACCTCCCTGAGCTATTTTCCAGGTGCTTTTTTTAACGTGAAAGTTGGTGTTCAAAGATCGTTGGATTTAGCCTCTGTAAATGGGAGTGTTTACCATGTCCGAGTTTAACTGACAACAAGTCCCCTTTCCGAGGAAAGGCTGTTCAGTGATCTTGATTTTAGGGTAAACATTAACTAGAGCAGGCGAAACACAAAATAAATGAAATTCATCTCTTCGTTATAGAAAGTTGGTAAAGGTCGGAGGCGAGGCACTGGGGAGCATAGCTCGGCTCCAGGAGAATGGATTTGGTAAAAGTCTGTTTATTTCAGCTGAGGAACTAGAAGGGAGGGTCAGAAGGCTTAAACTTTTTTGCCTATTAGCAATCATGATTAACTGAAAACTGCTGCAGCTCAGTCTTGTTATGTTGGCATTTTTTTCCTCATTTTTTTTTTCTTTTACTTACAGGTTAAAGTTTCGTTTGACCTGGACAACATTCAGATCAAATACATTGATGAGGATAAGGATGAGGTATGACACCTTCTTCTCTCCGTTCCTCCTTCCCCCCTGCTTCCCAAGTGTAACGGTTTGAACCTTGCTGCCTCTTGTAGTTTGTCCTTCAGGAGTGTTTGTTCTGCAGGTCAGAGGTGACGTTTTTGTCCTTTAGAGAAGAAGATAGCTATTAGTCTTTTGGTTTCAATCTTAATACAGCATTCTTAATTTAAACATTTTCTGAAGCTATTGCCTTTCTTTTTTCCTACCAGTATCACAGAATAGAAACAGACAGTGGTTCTCTGTGCTCAGAGGAAGGGATGTGTCTGTTGAGGGGTTTCTAATTTTGTTTATTTTAGCAGAATAAGTTATAATTGTGTTTGCAGCCGTGGTAAAGCCCCGTCTCTTCAATCTGCATTCCCTCCTCTGAAAAATGTAGGTCCCCTGTCATTAGCATATGTTTACTTCAGAGATCTGGTATACTGAAATCCTCTGCTTGTTTTATGCAAATGCTATAATCTCCAAGCAGATTACTGACTCAGAAAGCAAATTGGTTACTTCTAGTTGTCCTTGTTGAGTAACTTCCTGCTTGGCACAACCTCACCCTCACATTCTGTTCATCTAGAGATTTAGATCGGAATGTGAACGTAGCTGCCATGCTCCAGTGATTGATTTGCAGCTCTGCTAAATTGCAGAGATGGGGATTTCTGTTTTTATTTTCTTAACCCAATGGGAAAGTGTCAGGATGCTTGCAGAAACACTTCAGGGAAAGATTCTGCTCTTATTTTCCAGCTTCTATCTCTCTCTCTCTCTCTATATATAAAGTGTGAATGTATATATGTATGTATTTTTTTGATATTTAAGTATAAATACCTGTTTAAGTTTTCACATACTGACAAATGCTGATCAAATCATGTAACACTGTAGTGATTAAACAACTTCTTGTATTAATAACTTGTTACACGAGCACCTGAAGTAGATGGTGTTAACTGTCCTCTTGATTAGAAAGAAACGAGGCAAGAGTTGCATCTGGCCATGAACAGCAAATGGTCCAAGCTCTGTTTACTTGTCTAGAAAGCCCAGTGATATCAGCGCTGGCTTACTTCCACTTGTTCTGGATGCCAGCAGAGCGAGAGGCCTCCCTCATTATGCAAACCTGATGAAGAACATGGTCTACTTTAAACTACCACGTCATTAGTTAATAATTAAGCATGGCAGCAATAACAAATGCCAGAAGGAATGATACTTTAGAAACTCTGAATAAAAGTACGTTTATTTTGAAAGCATGTTAATTTTAAGGGAATCACAAAAATACTTAATTGGCTGTTAATCACTTTTTTTTCTCTTTGCAGGTGTCTGTGAATAGCAAAGGTGAGCTTTTGCTTTATTAAAATGAAATCAGGTTTATAAATAGACCCCAGCTGTTGCTTATATTTATGGAGAAGCAGATGAGAGAGCTTACATGTTGATTTGGGGATTTATGTGTGATTTGGCATCAAATTCTTCCAAAAGGAAAATAATCTTTATCTACAGAAAGTTAATTTTTTCAAAATGAGTAAATTAATAGAATGGGAAGTCTCCAGGCTGCAAGCACGTTCCCTTGTTGCCATATGTACAGCTGTTTCTTTAGAAGCACTATTTTAAAATAATTTACAGAAGGTATGGAAGACATTCCTAGGTTCTTAACTACAGTGTGCTAAGTTTACATTTGAGATATTTAAGGAAGGGAAAATTCACATTTCTTTTCTTTTTTCTTCAGAGGAATATGAAGAAGCTCTGAAGGTAATCCGTCTCTGACTTTTTTCCATATATCCAGCTTTCTCTCATGAGAATTGATGTAGCTTGCAGGGGGGGAACCACCAATATCGGGCTCATAGAAATCAGAACAGCTCAGTTTTCTTGCTTTGGGCATTAGCTTGAATGTTTTGCTATACTATTGTCCCACCAGGCTAATTTTGCTTTGTATAATTAGTTGAATATGCAGCTGTGATTCAGGGCCCAGAGCAGACAGTCAAATTTCTCAAATACACAAGTGCCACGTTTGGAGGTACTGGGCCTTTATTGGATCCCTTTAAAAATCTTGCCATGCAGGCTCCAACATTGTACTTTCTGGTAATAAAACTTTCAGTGATGTCAGTGCTTAGTTCCTTCTTAAACGATTGCGTATTTTTTTAGACAAAACAAGGATTGCATTCCTTTAAATTGTACAGTACTAATGCTTTCAGAACTTTTTTGCTTATGGCTTGAATTTCTAATCTGGAAAGCACTTGAAAATAATCATAAATTAATTTACTTTAAGTTCCTGGAGAGAATTTGTATTGTTTACTGGCTTTATATTAAACAGCTTTACTGTAGATGGAAAAACTCCTGTAGAATATCTGCCTAACATCTTGTTTGCTTATAGTAATCACAGTAAGCATATCGGTTACTTTTAGGAATAAAAAAAAATCAGCTGACTGTGGCTTGGCATGTGACTCAATTCTTGGTTGGTTTTTTTTTTGTGTTGTTTGTGTGTTTTTTTTTTTTTTCCACGACCTCTCCAGTGCAGTATAGTGCTGTATTTTTACAGGATATTTAGTGCTGGTTTGAAGTGGAGTAAATAGGGTCTATCACGTAATCTTTATTTAGATTGCAGTCAAACAAGGAAATCAACTCCAGATGAATGTGTACGAAGAAGGCTCTTTTCTGAAAGATGCTCCATCTTGTTCTTCGCAACCGCGTGAAAGAACCGTGACAGAGAAGTTGGAAGCTCTTAAAGAAAAGAAAATACCTCTTTCACACTATGTGGTAGCTCAGGGGTTGGAGGAAGACTTGAAAAATGAAAAGGAGCTGGCAGTTCAGGTAGGATGCAGAGCTGGACTATATATTCATTAAAACAAAATTCATAAGAGTAATTCACCTTATAGACTGATGGTGATCTTTACTCATAACTAAAAACTGATTTGATTAGAAGTTGGTCTGTATAGCTACCTGTATACTCCCATTACAGGTCATGAAATTGTTTGAATGTTTTCAAGAGGAGGTTTTGATGTTGCATTTAGAAACACAGGCTCTTTAATGTTGACTTGAAGCTCTGATTTGACATCTAGTAACTTCTGGTTGACTTGATTTCTTTAGCTTTGATGTGTAATTACATTCAAATGCTAATAAGGTAGAAATCTTTCAGAAGACTTCAGTGGCTTTCTTGTGTAACTTTTCTGCTGTTTTCCAAAGAACTTGAAGTCTTTTTTTGTAGAACATTTGAGGGGAGTACTATTTGAAAGTTGTTAGTCTGCTGTATTGAGGTTTGTTTTACAGCTTCACGTGCTTAATGTGTTTGACTCTTTCCTTTTTCACCAGCAAAAGTTAAATCACAATGAAACAGGGAGAACAAATGAAAATCCTCCAGAATGGTTTACTAGCTACTTGGAAACAGTAAGTGTCTTCTCTTCTGAATTTTGGGATTTATAAAGGACTGCATAAGAGGTTATGGGAAGAAGAATCTGTAATGCCTAGGAATATACCTGATCACAGGCATATAGTTATATGTATACCTGGTACTTGTGATCAGAGCTTTAAATGGCATTTAGGCATCTAATTGCTCTATCGTAGTGAAATCACTTGTCCTGCAATGATGATCTAGATGCTATTATATTTTTACAGTTTTGGTGTTACCTTTTCTTTAAAAAAAAATTGATACATGCTACTTGTCAAAACTAGGTTGCTTGGTTTATGCATTTAATTGGTTTGAGTATAGTTTTAACTGTTATAGTTACTATAATCTTTAGGGAGGGGAAAAAAAAGAGTTTAGACACTAGTCCATGTAGTGCTTTAGAACTTCTGCTATAGAATCCCTGTTGCACTCCACAGTCATAGGAACTTCAGGGTAATCATCGTGACACAGAGCATGAAATATGGTGTTGCTGTTGGAGAGTCTTGTTCAACCAGTTTTAGTGGGGTAATGCTTAGGGTTTCCTGAGATTCGAAGCAGAGTGTTTGACCTTACTTTTTGTGATAGTTCAGCTTAAGAAAACACTTTAAAGAGACTGACAAGTATAGCCTATAGATTAGTAAGGTGTAGCCATTAGATTGATTATTGCTTATTACCTGCTCAAAACAACAAGACGCAGCTAGCTAGGAATGATGAGAATTAATCAGCCAGTGACTTCATGAAACTTAAAGATACGGTAATATAGTAGTAGAGGCATTGATGTTTAAGCTTTTTTCGAGTTTACCCTTCCTTTGTCACCTCCTTTATCTGCTCTAAAGATCTTTCATGTATTGAAATACTAAACAGTCTTATTTGAAGCTCATCTGGTGGAAAAAATCAGGAGTTAAAGATGGACAGACTCTAGAAGGGTGTGTTAGGAGTCACACTAATTGTCTTAGATTCATTTCCTTCGCTTTATGCAAGGGTATGGAATAACCCCACAACTTACGTTGTAAGCATGAGTATATGATTTTTAGTTTGCCTTGTTTAAAACCAGTGGGCTGGTATTTTCTGAAATAAATCCTCTTTGAGTATGTGATGCTTCTTCAAATTCATCTGGAATGTATGTTGCAGAGGTGAGTGAATTCTGAACTGCTTTATGACTTGTGGGTTGGGAGATTTGGGGCAGTGTAATCCAACTTTTTGAAGGTGCTTAGGTTGCTCCAATTCATGACTTTCTTCTTCAGTTCAGGGAGCAAGTGGTGAAGGAAACTGTTGAGCAACTGGAACAGAAGCTATATGAGAAGCTTGTTCATCACAGTCAGGCTCCAGACTTTCCTGAGAGCTCTGTTACAACAGCACCTCCAGCTTTAGAGACCCAAACAGGGAATGGGAACCAGTGTGACTGGCTAATCTCCTGCTGCAACTGTCAGGCCCGAATCGTTGGAGTTCGCTACCAGTGCAGGTAGGATATGATGAGTAATGGGTATGAGGGAAACTCAGTTTGGTGTGTGTGGGAATGAGAGTTTGAAAAGACATCTTAGCATCACAGACTTCATTTTGCTGATCTTCAGCATGTGTACGCTTCAGGACCTTGAGTATGTCTCTCATAAACATGTCTCTGTTCATGTGAACAGTCCTTATCCGCATAAGAGCGAGATTAATACTGTTTTGAAAAAAACACAATCGTTAAAACAATGTAAAAGAACATTTGTTTTTCACAAGCACTGTTAGACTTTCTTTGCATATGGCATGTAGTAACCGTAAAGGAAAACATTTGGCTAAGGCAAACGGAAATGCAAAACTTAGAACCAATGTCTATTAAAAATATTTTTCATTCTGACAGTCAGTGAGTTTAAAATGAAGTCATCCTTTTTGCTTGATTAAAATGAGCTCTCTGTCAGTTTGCTGATAATATAAAACACATTTTGATGAGTGTCTTAAGTGAGGTTTTAATTTGAATGAGGCAGTTGCTTTTGTAGGTAAGCATTTTAGGACTGGGCCACAGCAGTGAATGGAATGCCAGTGGAGGTTTTCCTGTGGATGTTTATTTTTCTCATTGGCATGAGCTGGCAATCTGTTTTAACAGTCCTGTTCCTGCAAGAGCAATCTCTTTTGCATCCTGAAAACTTCAGCTGTCTTATCCTTTGTATTTTCACAGGTAGAATGCTATTTCTGGCATTTGAGTTCAGTATAAAGTCTTGTTCTTTATAGCAACAATTGTCAGTAGCTCATGCTAAAGGAAGTGTCAGGCTTTTCAATGCTCATTCAAGAAGGAAGTGGGAACTGTCTTACAGCTCTTTGAAGAAGAGATACTGATCTAGATGTTCCTGATATTGATGTATAAGTGTATAAGCAGCTTCTGTTTCACTTGGTTACTGCTTAAAATGATAGTTGGGTACTGAGTTTGATTCTCAGGAGAAATGGAAGGATTAGTTACCCTTCAGTGTCTCTCTCTATTGTAATCTTTGCCTCTCAGTAACCTACTTTCACTGCTTTGCAGCCTTTGTCCAGCCTACAACATCTGTGAACAGTGTGAAGCAGGGACATATGCACACGATCCTAATCATGTCTTGTTAAAGCTACGAAGACCTATACTGTGTATTGCTGAGAACTACAACCTTGCACAGTTTGCACCTCGCCTGCCTGCTACTCTGGAGCAAGTTAGGTAAATGGTGGCACCTGTCAACACCTGATAAGGCTATCTTGGTAACAAAGTGGAAAAACCTGTCTTGGGGTTGATATTCAGCTTTTATGAATTTAGATTTAGAGATAACAGGAAATGGAAATAATACTCTGGAACTGTAGTGCAAGTAGCTAAAAATAGCTCTTTACTTACAAATGGCCTCAGAGAAATATCTTCCTGGACCTTTGATAACAAAATAGAAAAGATAGGATTTTGTTTCATAGGTGGGTGGTAGACATGGAGAGCTTGCTTTTTCTTTGAGCATGTTCTAATCTGTCTTTACCCTCTTGCTGAGGCAGTTCTTAATGTCTTCACTAGCAACTGTGAAGTTGTTCTTTTAAAGTCATCTGGTATTCAGTCTAGAAATGTGAGACATTCCATGAAACATTCCCTTTGAGACTAGGACTGTGTTGGCTAAAGCTGCGTTCTAATCAGTTTAATAAGGTAGTTCCCTCTCTCTGCAGGCTCCAGAAACAGATGGACAAAAGATTTCTGAAGGCAGAAAAGCAGAGATTACGAGCAGAGAAGAAACAGCGAAAGGCAGAGGTCCGAGAGCTCAAAAAGCAGCTAAAATTGCACAGGAAAATTCATCTGTGGAACTCTGTCCATGTGTTGGAAACCAGTGGCTCACCTACGCTGAAGTCTGAGAGTCTCCAAACCAGTACCTTACTGTAAGGGATGTTGGTAGCTGAGCATTTCTTAGTTGCAGTGTCTGGCCTTCTGTGATGAGACCAAGTTTTAAAGTAACAGAAGGAAGATTATGAAATCAGTTGCTCATTTGAAGCATTTTTTGTGATTGGACCCTGTGAGGATTTAGTCTAAACTGAATTTGCAAAGTGGAGTGTTTTCTTTTTGACGAGAGTATCAGAAGGAAAAAAAAAGCAAAGCAACTGATCATTGTTACCAGAAACTTAAACAGAATTATGAGGAAGAAAAATACCTGCCATTATATATACATGCATGCACATGCAGTATAAATTGATGTTGCAGCCAGTTTTAAAGTCTTATCTTCCTGTTGTCTTAATTGCCTCCTATAGTTAAGTAAATTCTGTGTGCCTGTATTCAGTGCCCTCTTCTATGTTTTATGAATGTGCAGGTATAAATCTTACAGTTTTAGTTTCTTAATTCATCCCTTCCATTTAGGGCATTTGAGAGTCAGTTAGTTACTTCGATTTGTGGGGAGCTTAAAATAGCTATTACTGCTTCCTTCTGGCTGAACAGAAATATTACAGGAACAAAACCACTGCTAATTTAGGTCTGATTTTCTTTCTTTGTCTTTTAAGGTTGGCAGTAATATGAGCTGCTTCACCAATCCCCTCTCAGTGCACCTAACTAGCAGTAGAGCTCTTGTTCTAGTTTTTGAGGCCCTTTTAGGCAAAAGCTGGTATCTTGCTGAGAAGGTAACGTTGCTGGTAAGGCCAAATAAAAGACACCAGCACTCAACTGTAACGGAGCCCTTCTTTCAACATCAGAAAGATGGTGACTATCGTCTTCAACAGAATAGCGTTGCCCAAAGTGCTGTAATACTAAATCAAATCAGCTGAAGAACAGTGAACCTTTCTTTTTAAACCTGGGTGCTGTAATTATAATAGATTTTTTTTTCCAAACTAGCAAATCTTGTTTTATTTCCTTTTTCATTAAGCTCAAGAAAGCAAACTGTGTTGTTTAGGTTTAAGATGAGCCCAGTACTACAACACTAGTTTTGAAAAACTTACAGGAAAAGAACTTTAAGTAGCCTCTTCCATTTTAGCCAGTGAAATAGCAGCTGAGTGACTTCCTCAGTTCTGTTTTTTTTTTTTTTTTTTTTTTTTTTTCCCCTGAATCCCAGGAGTCCTAGTCAACCCATCCAAGCAATTGTCCCAACACTAAGTGCAGTATTTGTGGATGAGAATTTGCCAGATGGGACTCGCTTGCAGCCGGGAACAAAGTTTGTCAAACACTGGCGAATGAAAAATACTGGCAATGTGGAATGGGGCTCAGACACAAAGGTATCTTTCCTTTGCTGTTACTTTTACACATTAAAATAGTTCTAGAAGACGAAATATTTATATGCATTAGGAATTTGAGTTCTTTCTCAGAACCTGTTAAGGGTTTATTTTGGCCAGTTAATTTATTAACTGGGAATTCTAGGGCATTAATCTGTCTAGGTACTCCTTAAAACTACAGAGGATAGGAGGGGAGCAGTTGACATAAAGATCACTGATACTGTCTTCTAGTGCTGTTCTAATGTAATAAGGTGTGTTGCACTTCTGACACATGAAAGCTTTTCTTTGTGTGCTGACTGAGTTCCTGTTTAAACATAAATATTTTTCTGGTGATAGACTGAAAACCTTGACTAGCAGCCCCTTTTCTCTGTCTCACATCTTCTGCTGAAAGGCCTTGCACAGGACTTGGAATGTTCTTTACTCCATACAGATCACAAAGAAACAAGCAAAGTTAACTTTTGCTTTTTCTGTTGTATATTTCAGCTGAAACTTATGTGGGGAAATCTGACCTTGGCATCTTCTGAAAAAAAGGACGTGTTGGTGCCATCCCTTCCATCAGGACAAGTAGGAACTGTTTCAGTTGAGTTTGTGGCTCCTAATATAGAAGGAACATACACCTCTCACTGGAGACTGTCACATAGAGGGGAACAGTTTGGCCCTAGGATCTGGTGCAGTATTGTTGTGGATCCCTCCCCAGCTGCTGACTCTTTAGAAAGCAATTGGAAGGACTCTGATTCCAATCAAAAAGATAAATCTTCCAATAACAAACAGGCAAGTAATTATACAGTTTTGAGGGCAGCTGTGAATTGCTTAGTAGATTGAGCAATATATATTGTACTCTGCAAAGACATAGTGTTCCTAACTGTATTGATCTCTTGAGGATTCCTTTAGTTGTTTTTTTCTTCTAATTTTATACTTAGTAGGGAAGAGAAACAACTTCTCTTGCATTTATAAGTTCAGAAATGGCTGACAGATGTGGGATAAGTTAACAGCTTGTTTCAGCTACTTGTATAGTTCTTTGGTCAAAATTAAATGTTACACGACTTCTTTGTGTTAAATCTTGTCCTTTTGGCTCTAAAATGAGCTGAATTAAATATTTTTCAAGTTGCTTTTGGTGTTCCTATACACGGTACTTAGGCTTTGCATTTTATGGAACTCTTATTTGCTGCCTGCCTAAGATGTTTTTGGGGACTTTTTTTTGGCTTTTTCAGGATGCTTCCTTGAAGACAGAAGGCGATGCTCAAGTGATGGGTGAAATTGTGGAACAGGCTGAGATACCTCTGCCAACTCTTCCTTTGAAGATGAAAAATCTGCCAAGCGAGAGAGAATTTTATATCCCATCTGTGGATCTTCTCACTGCACAGGTAAAAACGTTAACAACTCAGGTAGATATCAGACAAACCACCTTGGATTTCATATCTAGGTACATAGACATCCATGAGAAAAAAATAGCTTCTGAGCTCTAAAATAGCCACTTTTATTTTCAGGAAGAATATACTGCATTTTTTATAGCAGAGCTATTTCCCTGCATTAGGATGGGGGACTGTCTCTGGAAGGTTATGTGCAGGACAGACAAAGATTCTCTGTAGTCACAGGAATGGGTCTTTCTCTGACCTCTAACAAGGGAGTACCTAGGTTTCCCTCTTGCTGCCTTAATTTGTATACTGCATTCTATAAAGCGGGGATGGCCTTTGTGGGAAAATGTCCCCAGCTTGAGATAATGCCAAGTAATTAACAAAATGGAGTAGACCTCTTTGTAAGATACTGGGACCTAATGCTGGGGAGTACCATGTAGGATTCCAGTTTAGGGTTCGTTGATGAAAACTGTGTGGGGTTTCTTTCTGTAGGATTTACTGTCCTTTGAACTATTGGATATCAATATTGTGCAGGAACTGGAGCGAGTGCCACACAACACTCCTGTTGGTAAGGATTTTTGATACTCTGGTGTGCTATCTCTAGCTTTCTAAGCCACTATTTACCCAATGAAAAGGTTTTCTGTGCAAAAAGTTTTTGCTCTTCTGGCTAGAGAGTCTTCCCAGCTCCCATGTCTTTCCATTTTAATTCTTTCTGCAGCCCTAGAGGAGGTACCTGATAGTCCTTTGTAATTTTCAGTGTTAACTTCTTTCCACCTTCACACACTCAAGGCCTTAAGATTGCAGGCATTACAGAAGGCTGTCACTCTCTCTGCTCAACAAGTGCCAGTGTCATGCAAAGCTAATTCTGTTTCACCAAAGTATCTTGTAAGATACCTGGGCTTCAGTCTTGGAAGAACATCCTTTAAGGAAAAGATAACTTCTTAAAAGGCTGCCTCTTGGAGGAAGGAAGCTTCTTATTTTAATGCTAATTATGTTTGCTACTTTTGTTTTTCAGACATGACTCCATGCATGTCCCCTTTGCCACATGATAGCCCTCTGGTGGAGAAACCTGGCTTAGGTCAGATAGAGGAGGAGAACGAGGGAAGTGGTTTTAAACCAGTGTCTGGTAAGCAGTAATCACTGGGAGCTTGGGGAACAGGGAGGAGGTATCATCAAGTCTGACTGGGCAGAAGTGATGTTTTATTTACTTGAATTCTAACTCCTGTTGTTCCCTTTCTGTGGAAAATCAAACAGTAGTTTGGCTTCTAAACCTGTAGTATGGCACTGCTTTGATTGTGGATGTTGGAGTGTAATGTATCTGAAATTCAGAAATTGAAAACTTTTGATTTTTTTTCTGCCTAGTAGAATTGTTGGGAGAATTAAGAATTTGCCCTTTATAGACTAGATTGCACTGAAACATTCTAGGTGTTGTCCCCATAGTTCTCAATCATTTTCACATTCAACATAAGTGAAAGATTTTGGAATTCATTTTTAAGGAGGAATCAACACACAAAATCAGCATTAGCCTTGGATAGCTTACAAATTCTTTTCATACTTGCGTTTCCTTGTGGTCATGTTAAAATAATCTGACTCCCTTTCAAAGGAATAACTGAGGTCTGCTTTCCTACAGATGCTTGCATGGTGAAAATTAAAGGTGAACATCCACTGAACCAGGAGGAAGGGGAAGAAGACATGAGCGGGACTCAGTTTGTCTGCGAAACTGTAATTCGCTCTCTTACCCTGGATGCTGCTCCTGACCATAAGCCTCCACAAAAAAAGAAAGTGATAAAGAGTGAGTACTGCTTTTGCTGGCTTCTGTGGCTTTACTTTCTTTGCACTCAGACACTGGCCACAAATTGCTTTGCACTGCAGATGATGATATCTTTGTTTTTCTTGATTGCTGTATTAGATTCTTTGCAAACACTGCAAGACACCTTCGCTTGTAATGTGCTAAGTGAAGAATCTCCTAGGATAAAAACTAGTGCTGCTTCTAAAAAGGAATCAAAGATCTGTCAGTCAGAGGCGATGACAGAAAATGGCAGTGGTAAGTAAAGTCTGAATTTAAAGCAAAACTGTAACGGGCTACAAAAAACCTGTAAAAAGATCTCTGCTATTCTAAGAAACTGAATACTGCTAGAACGATTCTCTTGACGTATCAGAAAATTGGTGTCAATACACTGAACAAGCAGTTATTAAGAGATTTTTTTTAAAGAAGTGATATTGAGACATAATGGTTCCAGTCAAGTATTCAAATAAGTGCTCAAAGATTAAGCATGGCTGGTGCTTCCATATTTTGTGCATGTAGTTGAAAGGCTGTGCTTTGAACTGTATCCAACACACATAATTTAGGAGCTGAAAACTGTTCTTAGTGTACCTGTTATTCCTGCTGAATTATGCCTAAGCTTACTGGTAAAATCTGTTGCTCTTTCACACTATACCCTCAAACCTATACCAAGAGATCAAGAAAACCAGACGGTTAGCATTGCCAGCAAAGGTTTAGAGTTATTTCTGAGTAGTTGCATTTTATATCTGGGACAGCACTGCTTTTGCTGTTATCCAGGTAAATTGGACAAATTGAATATGCATTATTCTTTCTTTTTCTGTTAGGGGAACTCCTGTTTTCTGAGACAGTAAACCCTTGTAGCAGCACTGGTGATTCTGGTGATGAAGATGAAGGTGATGATAAAGATGATGTACAAAGTCAAGGCTCTTCTGCTTCATCGGAGGATTATATTATTATTCTCCCTGAGTGCTTTGATACCAGTCGTCCTTTAGGGGAGTCCATGTATAGTTCAGCTCTTTCTCAGCCCAGCCTAGAGAAGACAGGAGAACCAGAAACAGGAGCAGGGCCAGATGAGGGAAGTCAGCCAGAGATGCACAGCATCGGTGATACTTCAACAACATCACAAACGCTGCCTGTAGTACCATCGACCACAGAGACTACGGACACCTTACCCCAGGCAGAAAGGTATGCTTCTCAGAACAAAATCATTATGTTAATTGCTGCAGGCTTAGCAAGCTGTTGCACACGAATTCAATGTTCAAATAGAGCTGGTTGCAACAAAATCAGTGTTGTATGTGATGGAGTGGATGTCCTATATCGTATAACTCTTTATAAAACCTTATGCGCTTAGCTAATCAGTGAGTAGGGAAGGGAAGAAGGGAACCTGTGAAGATTTTCCCTTTTGTCTATAGATCTTGACTTCCCTGCATGTGTATGTGTAAAAAGGAAGTGGTAAAAGTAATTTTTTGCCTTATGTTCTCAGGAATCTTGCATCTCTTCAGAATTGTATCTTCCAAGAACCAAACGTATTGGCTCCAGAGAATGTCTCTTCCACTCCTCACAATCAAATAAGAGAAGGTATTGACAGTACTGACTGAAGGGTGCATACGTAATTATCTCCTATTCCTTACACCTATGGTTGGATTTGGTGTCTTGTTATTCTAGAGGAGCGAATCACCTTAATTGAGCAGAAACCTAGCCAAGTAATAATGTTTAGTTGTCTCTGGGTGTTTAAAATTTTACTGTGCAGAAGATTTGTAGAAAGCAATACAGCTTTCTGAATCCAGGTGAGAAGAGCATTTATTAGAAATGGTAGGAGGGTACTCAGAAGTGTTTGCATAAATATGGAAGATTACTTTGCTCTGGAATTACAGCCTTGTGTATAAGCTATTGTTAAAATTATTTTGAGCTCAGACAGCAGTTCATCTCATGGTAAAGTAGATAACCACTGACTAATCAGCCAAATGATTCCTGGAATTATTTTGATAGTCAGGAATGTGATGAGAATCTTGCATACCTAGTTTGCATCTGGATCAGTAAACTTGAAAGTATTAACTTGAACCGAGTCCCACTCCTTACGTACGTGTTGCAGCTCTTCAGCTTTTCACTTACTGTCCATGTTGATGTGGTATCTTTTCTTCTTCCAGAACCTAGTGGTGAAGACAGTCATGATCCGGGATCTTCTGGATTTCTAACAAGAAACCAGAAGTTCTCAGAATACCCAAGGTAATGAAACAGAAACTGTGACTTCACAAACGCCATTTATTCTGTGGCTCTTCTTTTAAGATTAAGTGACTAGGAATTGATGGAAGCCAGTTGCTGTAGCCTGGATGGATGTGTCACAACTTCCACATACAGATGCATTCTTCTGGGTGACAGTACTTCATTCCTTTCAAACAGTCATGTTATGGAAAATAGGCTAACATAACTTTAGCATAAAAAGTTTATCAGCAAGTGTCAAGAAAGAAGCAGTGACTTTCCCAGATGGCTTGATTCCTGGATGGTGGGGATTCCTTTGGATAATGGGTTGTTATCTGACAAGAATTAAGTCTCAGTTAGCCAACTAATGGGGAGAGAGACTTGCATTTCAAAACAAAACACACGTGGCTTTGACACCTAAAGTAGTATCTTCTCTGCAGACACCCACAAGGAAGCAGTATTGCAGGAGAACTAGTTAAAGGAGCTTTATCGGTTGCTGCCTCGGCCTACAAAGCATTATTTGCTGGACCACCAATTACAGAACAGGTAAATGTCTTTTTCCTATATACTCTGTGAATTTTACACCTACGCTACAAGTTTTAAGATTGGAATTTTGTATGTTTTATGAATGTATCAACATTCTGGATAAGATGTTTTGCAATGCACTGCAAGAAGAGTAAAACGTTAAGCTTTATGGCATCCCTTTGAAGTATGCTGCTTCACCAGCTGATAGGGAAATCCATGCTGTGGGGATGAAGTATCTCTTAAAGCATCATGCAAAAGCAGTAATTCACCTTTGTAAGTGAACAATGGAAGTGAATACCAACAGCTTAATTGCAGACAAAGGGCCTCAGTGCCTTAATTATATTTTGGTTTAATGTAGGAGCACTGATTGAAATGGGAAAAATAAGATAATAAATGATCTGTTCATATCTTTTGGTTTTGGCAGCCTGCAGCTACAGAAGAGCACACTGCCACTCTTCTGTCCAGTCTGTGCGAGATGGGATTCTGTGACAGGCAGTTAAACCTGCGACTGCTGAAGAAACACAACAATAATATGGTTCAAGTGGTAACTGAATTGCTTCAGATCAGTAACAGTGACTGGTACAGCAGTAGGTGCTGAACCTTCCTGGTGGAGCGATGCATCACCTTAATTCAGCAAACTCTCATTAAACACTGCAACAGTAGCAGGCTGTTCCTCAGCTGTGTTCTGTTTGGGGGTGTAGATAAAACTTTAGCTTTACTTTGAGCTTTTGACTTTTTTTTTCTTTCATGGAAATGTCAAACTGCTTGTCACAGCATTTTATGAATTGGAGACCAGAATTCCAACTAT
Source organism: Heteronetta atricapilla (assembly GCA_011075105.1). Lineage (NCBI taxonomy): Eukaryota > Metazoa > Chordata > Aves > Anseriformes > Anatidae > Heteronetta > Heteronetta atricapilla. Next base: position 3,329,657 of record CM021757.1, read on the forward strand.
ACTGTGGACCTCCTGGTGAAATGAGTGGTCTTGAAGTCTGTCATTTTATACTGGATCCTTTTTATCTGGGAATAGTAGATAATGACTTAAACTTGCACCCAGATGATATCTTCCCCTTTTACTGTATGTAGAATACTTTAGGCAGCTGGGGCTCTTGTTTTGTTGACTTTTAACAAACTCTGGAATAGAAAACAATGTAAAATGCTTCTGTAAAATGTAGTCTTGCCTGATTTACAAGAGATGCCCACAAAGAGGAAGCTGTTCCTTCTTACATAACTTAGTAATTGACCTCCTGTGTCCAATGCATGATAGTAATGTAACAGATTTAAATCTTACAAGTCATTCTTAGAAAAAAAAAAAAAGATTGCTTATATTGAAATTAGTCTTGAACCATCAATTTTCAAACAGTCTGAAATCACAACCACTGTTAATTTAAACTGACATTTACCAGGAAAGTCATTGTTTCTTATAGCAGAATAAAGCATGAGAGTGATTTTACCATTGAACCATCTCTAGTAATAATGCAAAACATATCTCTAACAGAAAATACAGCCTTTCTAAAAATACTTGGTTAGAGATGGATTTGTAAATGTGGGAAGGGCCTTTCTAAGAACGTTTAGAGGTTCCTCATACAAACATTAAACTTGACCTCTATCTTCTTTTCAATATAGTCCAAACCTCTTAACCTGTTAATACCACACAGAAGAATTGAAGAATGTGTAAAAAGTCAGATCTGAATTGAAGTACAAATTCTGGTAATGTTTGAGAATGGGAAGAATGCCCGAGGTAGGGATTGTGTGACTTTTTATACTTTAAAATGTAGTAACTTAAGCAGCGTGAAGTGTACGGTCTCCTGTGATGGTTCTAGCTGTGTTTCCATAGACACATCTGTAGGACTCACTTTCTCACAAGATTTTGCTTTACATACCCATTCTTAATTTGTAATTTAAGAATTCCCTAAGTATGCCAAGAGGAGATTTGATTCTGAAGAATCACAAGAAACCAGCAACATACACTGCTGTGCAGTGGTGTATTCTTAGGTAACTGTTCAGAGTTCAGTCCTCTGAAAGCGACAGCAGTGTTGGCTACGTTCTTTTTGAGCAAACTTTCTTGCTGCAGGAAGAGACCATTGATAATAAAATATTTATGTTATTGCTGCTTCAAAATAAGGTGTTTGTTTTGACGCAATGTAGCTGAAGCAGTTATCAGTATTGTGACTGACCAGGTGATCAGTAGTGAAGTTTTTTTTTTCAAAAGACATAATACCCTCAGAGATAAGATACCATTAAAATAAATGAAGAAAAAAATGTATCATACTGTTCCTGTTTTAAACCTATTTTTATAGATTGTGGAAGATATACTCCTAAATGTTTATTTTGAAATACAGTAGGACTATTTTGCAGTGTTTCCCATCTGTCTGTACCCCAGTGCAACTGTCTGCTGTGGACCAGATAAAGATCTTTCTATAACTTGAAACTACTGGATTTTCCAACCGTAACTTACACATACTGTTTTGAGTACCTTTGGCTTATGCTTACTATCGAATGAGGAGGAGGAAAGGACATGAATGAAGTGCAGTAGCTGGTGAAATTCCTAAGCCTGGTGTGGTTGTCTGCTTTGATCTGGAATGCCCAGCAGGACGTTTGTTATTTCTGTGTGTACCTTTATACTTAGGATTTTAATGTATTCTGTAAATTAACAAAACACTAAAATGTATGAGGAAAAAACACTTCATTGCGGATTGAAATGTGAAGTGTGAAATGCTGTTTTCCTTAGGTTACTTTTTACTAGGGTTTAGATAATGTACGCTCAGGCTTAAGATGTATTTCCGTTGGCTTTGTATATTTTGTTAATGGATGCATGGTATAATTTATAATATATTCTATAGTGCAAAATGTGACCTCTGTATCTTATTTAGGTTGAGCATTTTAAAGTCAACTGTCTTGGGGAGGGAGAGGAAAGGGGAGGAGTGCGGAAGACCACCTCTTTACCCTCTCCTTACAATAAAGCTCTTTATCTGGCTGGCTGTCATCGGGCTTTTCACAAGCAGCAGCTCTGGATGGAGATCTCAGTCTTGGCTGTGGCCATCCAGGGCTGTTCCCCTCTGTCCCAGCTGCTCACTCCCCCGTGGCAGCATCAGGGCCCCAGCTGGACGGCCGCCCCCGCTTCCCTTCCGGGGAGGAACACAGCCCGCCCCGCAGTGCTTTCGGTTCCGCTTCTCTGGGCTCAGCAGCCACCCGTGTTGGGCAACCGGTAAGCGGGGTGGCAGGAGGGACCCCACGCAGCTCCAGCCCCCTGTGGCCCCTGGCAGGGCTGGGGGCTTGGGGCTGCTGGGGGGGTGTGGGGCCGGGCCTAGAGAAGCCCACTTGGAACAGTGGGGCTGGGGCTGGCCATGGCAGGGGCAGTCGGGCCTGCAGGAGCTCCTCATGCCCCTGTGGTGGTTCAAGGTGAGGGGGCCTGGTCCTTCTCAAAGCTTGCCTCTGTTGGTTACCTTCCGCTTCCCCTGACAGACCTCAGGACCATCCCTGAGGGCACTGGTGTGTGGGGCAGGGTGTGTGGCTTAGAGCAGACCCAGAGGGCTGCCGGGGCAGTACCTGATAGAGGTGAACTTCTCCACCTGCTGCAGCTTGCACTTGGTCTCTCTGATACACACAAGTGAGTCTTTTCCCAGCTCCCAGGGTTGTTTTTCACAACTCTGAAAAATCTGTTACTCCTCCTCACTGCTTGTTTCTGCGAAGCTGGTAAACATTAACTAAGAGTTTAGAGAAGCTGCAGCTTTACTTCCTAGGGTGTTCAAGAGACTGTTGAGATAGAGACTGCATTACAAGGGTAACCAGGCCCTTTTTCTTTCTGTGTTAGGGAAACCCAAATCCTTCAGGTGTCTTCATCCTTCTCTTTTACTTAGTGTTCCTCACCCCTTTGCAGCACACAGAGTTACCTGTCTTGCAGAACTTTCTCAAGTTTAGGGGGTAGAAGGCTGTGGAAGGTTCCTCTGTGGCTCTGCAGGGCTGCAGCCATGTCCTGCATGTCCTGCTCTTGATTAAATGAGATCCTGATTCTTCCTTTGTCAGCTATGAAAGGAACAGCTGCCCCTGGAATCAGCTCTCAGATAAGCTCTGGTTTCTGGGCTGAGCGATAAACCCCCTGTGATTCTGTCCACCGACTCTGGTGGTTCTCCACTAGCAGGTGGTGTTATTTCCTGCCTGGTATGTTTTGTAATAGAGCCCTGAGGGGTTATTCACTCGAAGCCTCTGTATCATCTGGGCAAACGCAGAGGCTGCTGTTTATCAAAGCTAAGCATCCTACCTCTGAGTTGCTGAAACCAGACTGCCTACAGCAAAGACCGTAACCACTAGAAAACTGGGTTCAAGTGATGCCTTTTGTGATGAAGATGCAGCTATTTCTCTGCTTGGTATCGTTAATGCTGTTGAGAGGATTACTAGGAGCTGAGAAATTATCAGAAGCCTGGGAAAATGAGTTCAGCTGCCACTTTAACTTTTAAAGATAACATAAGGCTGCAGAATCTGAAGATAGTATGTGTTTATATGTTGTTTGAGTACAATTTGATTTTACTCAGTCTAGATTAGGACTGCCAAGGGGACGCAGGTGAGTAAAGACTAGGCAAGAACTCAAGAGTTTGACTTCTGAGCTATGTTGTTAACTTAAAACGTTCAGGTGCTTTGAGTCAGCATTCCCCTCTTTTTACCAAATACCATGAGATGAAGAATCTGGTATGTTTGTAAGTGGCATCCTCAGCCTTATTCCTGCAACTAGAGTGTCTAGAAGATTGAATATTTAAAAGATAGAGTAACTCATCTTTTAAAACAACTTCAAAGCTGTGCTTTAGGGAACTTACCAAATGTTGTAAATAGTGTGATACTCGTGATCTCCTACTATAAACTCTTAACTGTGCTGCTCCTGTAGATTGATTTACCCAGACAATATTCTTAATGCGTTTTTTTGTGTTGGATACAGAATTCTTCCTTCAGCCATGGGTGGAAAACTTTCACAGTTCTGGAAAACACCTGACCAAAAGGAGAGTGAAGGGAAGCTGATCTTACCTGGGCAACTGGATGCTGAGGATGAAATCGCCAATTATGCGAGCATCAACGGAGGAGATTCTGCCATACCCTGCATGCCTGGTACAGGCATCTTACGTCGAAGCTACGTCAATTGCCCAACATGCCAGGGAACAGGAAGGATCCCCAGGGGTATGTAATTCCTCTGCATGCCTCCTCTGTGTTTTTAGAGACTTCTGAATTAGATACGTGTCTCTTTGCCAAAAGACCTCGGCTGAACCATTTCCTCTATATTGTATCCAGTCCGGTAGGAGTGTGGTTCACCAGTAACTTCCATGGGTGCCCCTACTGGGGGACAATGGGGCGGGAAAGCAGATAGTGCTGCTTTTAGATAATTATTTGAAGCCTGTTAAGGAGGAGTTGTTTCACTTCCAAGCTGGAAATGCCCAACCTTAACTCTTAATTACATCACGTTTGCCTTCTAAATTGGACCTGTAAGCATGGACAGACCTTAAGCTGCAATGCAGTTTGCTTTATTCACTTGTGTGGTCTCTGATCTGCTGCTGCCTCTTTCAGAGCAAGAGGAGCAGCTGGTGGCACTGATTCCATATGGTGACCAGAGGCTGAAGCCCAGACGAACGTAAGTCCTACTAAGTGAATCCTTTTTCTCAACTTCTGAATGTTTGTTCTGTGTGCAGAGGGAAGCATCAGTCTTCTGGGTGTCTTGCTGTTTGTATTCTGGCTTGCGGTAAGTTTAGTGTTTACGATTTCTTCAGCAATAGGTGTTGGACAGTCTTCTGTGTGGGAGGAATTGCCCAGTTGTTGGGGATCTCCAGTAATTTCTGCTCAAATTCAGCATGCCACTGTGTGTGGGGGACTCTATCCTGCTTCTGCTGTGGTTTGGGAGCTGTTTTAGTTCTGTTTTCTGGTATTCCTCTTGTCCCCTGGCTTTCAGCTGGAGCAGGGCTGCAGGTACTTGTGACAAGGGTGACAAACCATGAGTGACTGTGGCCTTGGTGGTATTTTGCAGGAAACTCTACGTATGTCTTGCTGTGACAATCTGTCTGCTGATGACATCTCTCAGTATCTTCTTCCTGTTTCCTCGCTCCATTACTGTGCTGCCTGCAGGGCTGAATGCCTCCTCCATTGGTTTTGATGTCAATACCACCAGTATATACCTCAACATGACAGTAAGTATTCACTCAGCTCTCCATCAAACAGATTTGAAGGGCTCCCTGCTTATCCCCTGTGCTGCTCCATGTAGGCTGGCTGCATCAGTCTCGTCATTCCTGCCATTTCAGTTTGATCTCGGGCTGCTTGGAAGCAATATCAGGAGTATGTTCCAGCATCAGAGGTGTGGCTGCATGTGAGCAGGTCACAAATAAGTGGCCAAAGGGGGCTGCCTAGAAGCAGCACTGTGGTTAATTCAGGGAATCCTTTTTTCTTTTGCATCCTTGAGTTTTTTGGCTGTACCCCTTCAGCTATCATGGGAGACACTGTAGCAGTCAGTGGCCAGGCTGATTGTATTTCTGGTGTCTTGAGAAGAGACTGTGTGGTCCAGTGCTGCTTCTCTAAGACTGTAACAGGAATACATTTGAAGCTACTTTGCAACAATAGCCCATGGCCCTGCTACAGGGTGGTTTTTGTCTTCGTTCTCTCCTCAGAATGTGCTGAACGTAACTAATAGCAACTTCTACCTGGTCACTGCTGTGCAACTAGACATAGAGATTTTGCACCAGTCCCTGGTAGTAGGGAAGACCATTGTGAAAACTCTGCTGAACATCAGCCCTTTGCAGAGCAGCCAGGTAAGCTCTGGTGTTTCTTGCATTTCCTTCTAAACTAACCTGGATGTCCTAGACAGGGAGGTGCTTTTTGCATCCTTGACCCACTCCTTTGTCATATACCTCCCAAATGCTCAGAGTTCCTCGACATGTAGCTTCCTACATCCCACTTCCAGAAGGTGCGATCTAAGAATTTACCTGTTGCTGGGTTTGAAGCCATACCAACTTCTGGCAAGGCGTATCCGTCTTGTTAGACAAGACACTGGAGGGAACACTTTGAGCACAGCTGATCCATCCTTCCTGTGAGGGTCATGCGTATGGCCAGACGACCTTTTTAAGGTCTTTTTGGACTGAATTTCTGATTAATTTTTTTTTACATACTGTTAATTGCATTGAATTAGGCCTTGAAATGCAGTTTAAGATACCTAATGACAGTCTAACGCTGGCTATTTTTATTTTTTTTTTCAGTTATATGCAAATCTAACTCTAGTTCTTGCTTCTTGCTCTCTTCAGATCTATTATATGGTGGCCAGCATTATATCGGATGACAACACTTAGTGAGTAATTCGTAAAGACTTCTTCCTTTGATTACTAAGTAACCCTAAGTGCTTGTAGGCTTTTCATGACTAGATTTCCTGTGCTGGTCCTGTCTGCAGTGAAGTAGAGTGAGTGCATTCTTTTCAGTTTACTGCGTGGAGTCGATCCGGATAAAAGTTTGGGACGTTCATTTTAAACTTGTTTTCTATTCTCTGCTTAGTGTTGGCTCAGCAGTGTTGTTTTCCGTATGTTCTGATGAGGATGCGATGATATCAGTTCAATATCTAGGTCGTAAACTTCTAATCTCTCATTTGTGAGAAGCTAAATGTACCTACATGCAGTTCTCTGCATGTAACCAGCAAATTATGCAGAGTTCATGGTAACCGAAGCTTCTGTGCAGGCATGCTGTGCATTGCGTATTTAGAGGACCTGTGCTTACTAAATCCGCAGTTGTGTTATACTGGCAAAAACATCTTTTACTGGTGTAGAAAGAGCCGTGCTTGAAGAATTTTTGCCTGCATAGCTGTTGTGAGAATAATGCGCAGAGATGTTTTTTAGAGAAGCAGAGAAACAGTGGAATAACTGAGGACAGGGGATGCATGGTGTAGGCAGCTCTTGTGAAATTAATTCTCTTTTTCTCTTGCAGTAACATTTGCACCTGGACAAAAGTCAGAGTTCACAATGTTCTGCTGCATATACAGTAAGTGTTGCCTGGTTCAGAGCTGTAACTAACATTCATGTGAACTGCAGTTTTTTCTTGGACGTCCTTCAGAAGAAAGTCAGCCTGTCGGTGCTCTTTAAGACCAGAACTACCTTCAATGCAAATATGCTGTTACCTAGATAGGTGTGCTGAGGTGTGGGGGGAGATAATTCTTCATAGCCTTTGCTGCTGTGAGAAGTCCCTGGGATTCAGGCTTAATGTAAGCAACGGTGACAGCTTGAGCTTCTGTTACGCAGCAAGCAGGCCTGGCAGACTTCTTTCTGTCCTTAATACTGATTGTAACTGTGAAGTAGCTCTTTGGCCCAGAGCTGGAAGTGATGACTAGTTTGATTATGCCTCCCTTCCTGGGGCTGTTGCGGATCAGCCTGGACTCTGTCTGGGTGTCTGACTGCAAACGTTACAACAGCAGGTGCTGAGAGCAAGACAGGAGGAAGCAGGCTCTTCTGTGTATTCTGTTGCCTGAGGCAGCTCTTTAAACGAATGCAGTCCGAAAGATGCTTTCCCACTGCACCGTGTGAAATTGAGCTGAGGATATCTCAACCGCTGTGTTCTGGGGCTGTGTAACTGGGACCAAAGAGGACAGCAGTGGGGAAGCTCACCGCAGGACCTTTGCATTATGAGAAGTCTTACCTGGGACAATCACAAGCGCACCTCTGCTCTGCTTTTGCCTTGCAGGGGTACCCTGACCTGCACGTACCTGTGTCACTCGGAGCAGGTGGCTTTTGAAGACTACCAGTACGTGGACTGCCGGGGGAACGCTACGTTACCTCACCCGCTGTACCGCCGCCCACCATGACAGAGCCAGGCTGGCAGAGCTTTTGGGTGCTGGGTGTTCCATCACAAAGGCAAGTTGTAGGGAGACAAAGTTGTGAGGCTTCTTCTCAATCCATGCCTTAAGCCAGGAGGGTTGGTGTTTGCTGGCCAAGGCTACCATCTCCCTCGTGAAGATGGTAACGTACTGGGACTGTACTGCCCCTACAGCTTTTTTCTTTCAGTTCCTTATTGTGGCTGACCCTTCAGCTGAGTGGCCAGAGCATGGGCTGTCACACTCTGCAGTGTCTCACTGCTCCATCACAGGTGGTGTCCTATCAGTCTAACTCTACTGGTTTCTTCCTTGCACAATTTTGTACTTATGTCCTGAATTTAATAGTTCATAACTTGCAGAGGGACTGGGGTGAGACCTGGCTGGATCACATCTGTATCACTAGTGTCTGACACTTGCACAACCTGTTCCACGAGAGCAAGAAACAGGACTGATGTCTCTTATCTCATTTTTTTTTTCTCTTAAAAAAATATCACAACCTACTGCACATCATGCCAAAACACCATGTGAGAGTGACTGTGATACCTGCCGTTTGAGCTCTGTGGTATAGGAGGCAAGAGTGTAATGCCTTGATTTGTCTTTTTATACATAAATATATATTTTAAAATAAGGTCATCCACTAGGTGTTCTGTAATGGGATCCGTTTCAGTGAGGAGAAAATGCGACAGACTTGCTGTTTTCCAGCCAGGGGTATGTGGTAGCTGGTACCTGCTCTTTGTTGAATTCTTTCCTATATGCTTTGCCACTGGATGCTCTGAACATGAGCAAGCATAAGTGAGAAAAGCAGTTTGCTCAAATGTCAGGAAATAGACCTTTTTGTGTTTTAGCTTGTGCAAAGCTGCGGGACAACCCAACAGCCTTTTACAAGAGCAGCCCTGGCAGCCTTCTGTGTGCTGACGCTAGTATTCCCTACATCGTGGATGAGTTAAATGTATGCCTCAGGTTCTAGTTTAGGTGCTCCTTGGTCAAATAGTAGCCTGGGAGTTGCGGGACTAAAATTTTAACTCCACTGCTGAGCACTTTCTCTGCCCACCGGAGAGCAGAGCAAGGTGTCAGGTGCAATCAGAAGAAAACCTCTGATCCTTTCTTCAGAACGTGCTTCTCAAACACCTAACTCTTACAGAGCTGTTGCAGTGTTGCTCCTTGCTGTCTCATCACACTGAACTGGTAACTCGTCACCTGCCTCCCTCAAGCAGCTCAGTAATCCTGGAGTAATCAGCCAGTAATCCTGGAGTCTGGCACTACTGGCAACAGCATGTCTGCTGGCAAGAAACAGGACTTTGGCTGTGGGAAAGGGCTCTAAGGAGAGGAGGACAGGACATGACAGAACCAGCGTGACTCAGGATGCCTTTGAGATGTGATGTTTTACTTAGGTGTTAGCTTTTACTGCTGAAGTTGGTGAAACTGCCCCTTGCAGTGCTGGATTCACGAAGCTTGTCCACTTCAGATGGAGATCCTGGGTGTTACTTCTGGCCTGCAAGCTACTCGGGTCTTACCATTGCTGCAAGTACTGCAGAGCCTAAATGTGAAACAACAGTGTTACTAATCCTTCTGCATCACAGCACGACGTGAAAGACCCCTTCTGTTTTCCTCTGGGTGTGAAGGAGCTCAGGGATGACTGGGTTATTCATGCTGAGCTTACACAAAGGACTCACCAACCGCCTCCTTACCGCTCTAAGCCGAGAGCTCTACTGTAACCAAACAAGAAGTTACAACACTAAAACCACCAGCTTGGCCCAGGAGGAGTTACAACAATAAAACCACCAGCTTAGCTCTGCTGCCCCGTGTACTAACGTCCGTTCCGCGGCGCTCCGCTGCGTGCCCGGGGCCTTACCGTGAAGCGGTTGGGCAGCTTGGCGCTGGTGTTGGCGGCTCCGTGACAGGGGCAGCAGCAGCGGGAGGGCCGAAGCTCTGCGGCGGTACCGGAGCAGCCGTGAGCCGCGCTGGGTTAAGCTTCCCCCGCTCCCCTCACCTCCTTCCCCAGCCCCCGTTCCCCTCACCGGGCGGCGGGCTCTGGATCACGGCGGTCCCGGGGCCGTGCTTGGGGTCCCCCTCGAGGCTGCTCATGGCCTGGAAGCGGGGAGGGGGCGGTGAGCGCAGTCCCGGAGCCGCTCTCCGCCTCCCCCACCCCACCTCCGGCCTGGTCCGCACCCGCTCCAGGGCCGCCCGCCGCCGCTCCAGCGCCGCCTGCCTCCGCCGCGCCTCCCAGTGGAAGGCCGACATGGCGGCGGCGGGGAACGCCTAGCAACAGACGCGTCACGAGCCCCGCTCGCTCGTGCGGCTGCGCTGATTGGTTCCCTCCCAGGGCGGCTCAATGGAGGGTGGGCGGGGCGGGGTGTGGTCAGCCGCGGGAGCTCAGCATGGAGGACCCTCTCTCCATGGTCAGTGTGGGCGCGAGGCGTTCTAGCACGCCCGCTTCTCTCTCTATGGTCAGTGTGGGCACGCCCAATGCGGTGCCGCTTCGCGGCTTCCGGCGCGGCCCGGATGCGGAAGTGGTGGCGGCGGTGAGGGGGCAGCGATGGCGGACCTGGCGGCGCTGGAGGAGCTCGCCAAGCTCGAGTACCTGTCGCTGGTCTCCAAGGTGTGCACGGAGCTGGACAACCACCTGGGCATCAACGACAAAGACTTGGGTGAGCGGAGCTGAGGCGGCTGCGGGAAAGGCGCTGCGGCCGGGCCTGGCGCCGCCATGTAAACAAATGTCCGGGATCCTAGCGTCGGGGCCTGAGAGGGGAAGGGGCCTCGAGGGATCGCCTGGTCCAAGCTCCCTGTCGTAGCGGGAACGCCTGGGTCAGGTCCTACAGGCGGATTTTGGATGTCTCCGAAGAAGGAGACCCCACAGCCCCCCGGGGCAGCCTGCCCCAGGGCTCTGCCACCCTCACCGTCAAAAAGTTTTGTCTCATGTTTAAGGGGAACCTGCTCTGTTCCAGCCTGCACCCACCGCCCCTTGTCCTTGGGTGTGTTGGGGATTAACCCAGCCAGCAGCTCAGCACCACACGGCCGTTCACTCCCCTTCCCCCTTCCCTCTCAGGGATGGGGGAGAGAAACGGGAAAGTGAAGTAGAGACAGTTTATTAAGACAGGAAAAAAAATAATAACAATAATAGGATTGCTACTAATAACACATAAAAAAAATAAGTGATGCACAATGCAATTGCACACCACGTGCTGACCGATGTCCGGCCTATCCCCGACCAGCTGGTCCCCCCACCCCAGCCAGCCACCCCTATATTGTTTAGCATGACCCCACATGATATGGAATACCCCTTTGGCCAGTTTGGGTCAGCTCTCCTGGGTCTGTCCCCTCCCAGCTCCTGCTGCACCCCCAGCCTGCCCAGTGGCAGGACAGAGCAAGAAGCTGAAAAGTCCTTGGCTTAGTGCAAGCACTGCTCTGCAACAATTAAAACATCAGCGTGTTATCAACACTCTTTTCATCCTAATCCAAAGCATAGCACCCTACCAGCTACTAGGAGGAAAATTAACTCTATCCTAGCTGAAGCCAGGACAGAGTGTCACTGAGAAGAGCCTGGCTCCGTCCTCCTGACACTCATCCTTTACACTAAAGAGCCCCAGCTCCCTCAGGCTTTCCTCGTTAGGGAAAGCTCCACGCTGAACTGAGGGGCTCAGAACTGGACACAATATTCCAGATGCCACAGAAGAATTTTTTGCCCTGCTGTTTGTACTCTTAATGCCGCCTTTCAATCCCGTGCTCTGATTTACTTTCTGCTTCTTCTCCGCAGCCGAGTTTGTCATAAGCCTTGCTGAGAAAAACACTACGTTTGACACGTTTAAAGCTGTTCTTCTGAAGAATGGCGCTGAATTCACAGTGAGTGAGATCTGGATGGTGCTTACGTGTTTTTGTCCTGGTGTGTCAAAGAGAGAGGTTTGAGGACCAATCACTGATTTTCTTCAACTGGAAAACTATGCAGTATTTAGCATAGAATAGAATGTTCCTGTCTGATCGAGCCTCCCTGTCACTTCCTCTGTTCTTTTTAAACTCATAGTCTTTGTGAAGCTTCCTTTTGAGGACTTGTACTGTTGAAACTGTCTTGTTTAGCATATAAAATATGGAAGAAACAAGTTTTCAGGGAGTTAAATGTTAGCTTAAAGCATTTTGTGGTACCTAGATGTGAGGTTAATGAGTTTCTCAGAAGCTACTGTAGTTGGCTTAAGTAACTTAAAGAATAAGTAGAACAGTCACTTAAATTGATTTATCTTAATCACTTTCAGATTCATGTTATATTGGTTTTTGGGTGTAAGCAAAGTCTAGCAACGCTTTTCTCTTTTAAAGTGAACATCTTAAGAGTTGAGCCTTTTTTGCCCTATTTACCCCTATTTTGTGCTTTGTAAGAATGACCAAAAGTACCACAGACACTTCTTAAACTGTTGTGTTTAATTTTGCAGGATTCCCTTATTAGTAATCTGCTCCGTCTCATACAGACGATGCGGCCTCCATCAAAACCATCTACAAGTAAAGGTGTGTGGAATCTTGTCCCTTTCATCAGTTAGGTGTCAAAAAGAAAAAACAGCTACAAAACCCAACATAATTCCTACTCTTTTGTATTTTTTAGCAATATTGCATGAGCTCAATGTAGTACGTGTTCTAATCTTATAAGGCAAGATCTTCATATGCTTCTGTTGCATGTGGAAGTCTCTGTTAGTGCTGGATTAGCAAAGCAGTTCAGATACAGAAAAACCTCCTGAGCACACTACTCAGACTATTTAGTATTTCACAGATTTATGCATAACTGTATTTGTAGGAAAAAGCCATCATCGTTGAAGAGAATCTCTGTAAAATCTGTGTCTAACTTTGCATTCGGATGAAAGTTAAGCTTTACATTTGATTACAGAAAAGCTGGTCGTAGATCATTTTGGACCTTCTAATTATTTGTTTTTTGCTTGTTTGTTTTATTAACCTCAAAATCAGAGGCCGTTGTCAAACCCAAATCAGAAAAGGAAAGGTTGAAGGAGTTGTTTCCAGCTCTTTGCAGGCCGGACAATCCCAACATCAGGGTAAGACCCTAATTCCATTTTTCTTTCATGTCTCATCGCTTTTTTTTTTTTAATTTGCATTCTTTCTGAATAGAAACACTCGAGATTGTTCATTCTGTAGATTAATTCTCTGCGACAGACTTTTTATCAGCCTTCGTACAGAATGATTCTCTGTTCTTGCAGAATATGCTGGATGAAGATGATGTGAAAGTGGCAGCTGATGCGCTTAAAGAACTTGAAGCTCTAATGCCTAGTGCAGACAGGCAAGGCAAGCAAAGGAACAGTGACCACCGGTATGGTTCTAGAATATCTTTGAGGGATGGATATTGGCAGTTAATATTGCCTGCTTGCTCTGTTCTTACCTGCAATTATGTGATGTTGGTTTGTTAGGACAAAGAAGAAGAGGAGGAGCCGAAGCCGTAGCAGGGACAGGAGACGAAGGCACAGATCTCGCTCTAGGTCTCGTTCTAGGACTCGGGATAGGAACAGGGGAAAATCCAGATACCGCTCACGGAGCAGGAGTCGGAGTCCTAGTAGGGACCGGAGGGATCGAGAGAAGTATCTCGAAAAGGGCAATGAGAGATGGAGGGACAAGCACGTAGACCGTCCACCGCCTGAGGAGCCTTCCATCGGAGACATTTATAATGGGAAAGTCACGAGTATAATGCAGTTTGGGTGCTTTGTGCAGCTGGAAGGACTAAGGTATGTTGTGATGTTCAAAGCAAAGGTGGTACTACTCCATTGGTGTTCTGTTTTCTTCTAGTGTCTTAAAAAGATGATGCTGTAGTGAAGTATGCTGAGTTTTGATGCCAGAATGAAGATCTGTTTCAGCAAAATAAGTCTGCCAGCAGATAATGTTCACCTTAGGAAATAAAAAAAGTTTATGAATGTACACAATTAGTTGACAACAAAATACTTTAATCTAAACTTTGAATGGTCTAATACGTTCTTCTGTTTCATCTCCAGGAAGCGTTGGGAGGGCTTGGTCCACATCTCAGAGCTTCGAAGAGAAGGACGGGTTGCCAATGTTGCTGATGTTGTGAGCAAAGGACAAAGAGTAAAAGTCAAAGTGTTATCCTTTACTGGATCCAAAACCAGCCTGAGCATGAAGGTATGGAACATGTGTTCTATGGTACTTGGTGTCATATAATCTCTATTCTAATTTTTTTTTTAAGTTTATACACTAATTATCCTCTGTCACTAAAAACTAATATGTAACCATTCAAGTCAGAGTTAAAAATACGAGTTGTAGTTCTAAGTGATTTATTACTTTTTACTCATTTTCCTTAGGTTCTTTTTTGCGTGTTTCTGATGTAGTAATACTAACAGGATTTTTTACCTCGTCACTTAGTGAAGTGACAGGTCAAACCTCAGGCAGTTGCTGTGCTTGGCTTCCTTTTTCTGTAGGGGAGAAGCATTTCATTTTGAATGAAATCACTGCAATTGCCACGGCAGAGAGTCCCAGGCTTTGGGATGTACTCGCCTCATAATACTAGAAAAAAAAAACCCACACAAAATAACATTTTTTCTGTATTGGCTGTCATTGGTTGTATTCTCTCTGAGACACACGCTCTGTGTTTTCATTTGTGTCAGAGGAATTGCTGGTGTTAATAGACAATGAAAAGTGAAATTTAGGTAGAGCTGACCGATTAATCGATCTGATGTAGGATGTTGATCAAGATACTGGGGAAGACTTGAATCCAAACCGGAGGAGGAACCTGGTTGGAGAAACCAATGAAGAAACTTCTATGAGAAACCCAGACAGACCCAGCCACCTGTCCCTGGTGAATGCCCCGGAGGTGGAGGATGATACCCTGGAACGGAAACGCCTCACCCGAATTTCAGACCCAGAGAAATGGGAAATAAAACAGGTGTGTCTTGTACTGAGAGGAAATAGGGTGCCGCACAGTAAAGTTGTTAGGGAGTTCTGTGGACTAGAATACAGCTCCTTGTTTGTTTCTTTAACTTAGTCCTTATCTAAATTGCTGCCTTCTTGTGAGCTGGGACTTTTAGCTTAGTTCTGACTCTGAAGTTAGCTCTGCTTTGACCAGGAGGCTGGACCAAGTTGTCTCTAGAGATCACAGCGAGTTGGGGCATCTAGTGATACTTGTTTATCAGTGCAGCCCTGTAAGCCAACTATCTCATGCTGATGGTATTTAGAATAAGAAAAAGACCGTTTGTTCAGAGACTGGATAACTTGGGGAGATGTGTGCCAGAATGCAGAACCATTCCTTTCTCTTGAAATCAGAACTTTCCTTTGTTCCTGATACACAAGTCTGGTAATACCATTACAACTGAGATATCATGGGCATAAGCTGTGTTAATTCTTTGGTATAAATCCATGTTTTATTCATTCTGTTCTCAGATGATTGCAGCTAATGTGCTCTCTAAAGAAGAGTTTCCTGACTTTGATGAGGAGACTGGGATTCTTCCTAAAGTTGATGATGAAGAAGGTAGTATTTCCGAGTAGTCTTACGGTTGTATATGCTTTCTATTTCTGGACATGCTTTGATTCAAAAAGAGAGTGGATGTGAAATAAGTCACAATTTCTTAAACATTTGGAACTAGGATTGCTCCAGCCTTATTGTTAGTGACCTTTGGACATGCATCAAATATCTGTGCGTTATTTTTATATGGTGTTTTCATTTTTAACACTGGCTAATTATGTGATAATTGAGAATACACAGGAAGCACTATTTGAAGAGGTACTGTTGTTATTGTGTAGCTGAAGGAAGGTGCTTGCCTTTCTATTAAAGTTGTCTCTTCTGGATTTTAGATGAGGATCTTGAGATTGAATTAGTTGAAGAAGAGCCACCATTCCTTCGAGGTCATACTAAACAAAGCATGGATATGAGTCCCATCAAAATAGTAAAGGTAGGAGATTTCAAAGACTAAAGACAGTATACTTGATTTAATCAAATAAATGTTCAGGAATTTAGTAACCAGCTTTCCACTTGGTGACAGAAAGATAATTTAATTTGAAACACTGGGAGTACTTGAGATCTTAACTTTTTTTTCTTGTTTTTCAGAATCCGGATGGTTCCTTGTCCCAGGCTGCAATGATGCAGAGTGCTTTAGCTAAAGAAAGACGAGAACTTAAACAAGCACAAAGAGAAGCAGAGATGGATTCTATTCCCATGGGTCTCAACACACACTGGGTGGATCCTCTCCCTGATGGTATGCCTGAACGTATCTAAATATGAACTGTGCGTTTTTTTGTGGTAATTGAGCAACTTAGAAGAAATACCATAATGCCTAGCTCATGATAACGTGTTTTTCTGCCTCACTTTAAAAGTGAGACAAGGAAGAAATTCGTCTTTGCTGATGCGAAATAGAAGTGTCAAGGGAACATGCAGGTATATCCTGCTATCCATCAAGATGCATTACCAAAAAGCAAGATGGATGGCAAAGCAGTTTTGTTTTTTTTTACATGGAAATTAGTGTAATAGAGGTAACGTATGTGTAGGAACTTACAAAATATATAAACTTAAATGCACAAGAGAAGTGTAGAAGGCAAGGGTAATGGAGTGATAGGAGCGGGACCACTGGGATCTGTGCTGCACGAACCTAATGTGATGATGAAATTGTGTCTTTTCTAGTGGATGGAAGACAAATAGCTGCAAACATGCGAGGTATTGGGATGATGCCCAATGATATCCCAGAGTGGAAGAAACATGCATTTGGTGGCAACAAAGCCTCATATGGTAAGAAGACACAGCTCTCTATCATTGAGCAGAGAGAGAGTCTCCCAATCTTCAGACTGAAGGAGCAGCTGATACAAGTAAGACTCTGAAATGTCATTTTTGTTTGAACAAGCAGTAATTTAATAAAAATACTGTTCCAGCCTTTCAACAGATGAATAGACACTTGATAATTTTAAGTGTGGAACTGTAGCTTAGAATAATTATTTTAAAGGACTACATGTGTGTGTTTGTATATTTTAGTAAAGCTCCAGGTATTTATTAATGTAAATCAAAATTGAAACTAGGATCACGTGGGCAAAGGGGTGAGTCAGCTAAGTGGATGAGCAGTTTGCTGGCTTGGTCAGTAAGAATGCTTGTATCATTTTCGGTATGGGTCAGCTGGAGGAAGAGCAGTAGGTACTCAGTCTAGTCTGAACTATACTTTGTTGATTCTTGTTTGTTGTCGGGTTTTAAATTTTAGTAAGTGTATCTGTTATGACCTTTTTTAGGCTGTGCATGACAACCAGATTCTGATTGTTATTGGAGAGACAGGGTCTGGGAAGACAACCCAGATTACCCAATACCTGGCTGAGGCGGGATATACATCAAGAGGAAAGATCGGATGTACTCAGCCTCGCAGAGTGGCCGCGATGTCTGTTGCAAAGAGGGTGTCAGAGGAGTTCGGTTGCTGTTTGGGACAAGAGGTGAGTTTCCATGTTGAAGAATGTGCCAGAATAAGCATGGAGAAAAGGAGGAAAAATCAGTGCTGGAGCTAATTTATTTGTTCGTGTCCATGTGTCTGTTCCCATGTAGGCTGTAAAAATGATCCGTCAGAATAATCAAACTGGGAATTAACAGTGCTAATAACTTAATTCTGTAGATTCAGTTGTGATGTGAAAAGAGAGCATTGTCTTTTATTCAACTCTTCTTTCTAGGTTGGCTACACCATTCGATTTGAAGACTGCACCAGCCCAGAAACTGTCATCAAATACATGACAGATGGTATGTTACTGAGGGAGTGCTTGATAGATCCTGATCTGACCCAGTATGCCATTATCATGCTGGATGAAGCCCATGAGAGGACAATTCATACAGATGTGCTCTTTGGACTCCTGAAGAAGGTAATGTAGCATTTGATTTTTATTGCTTTGGTGTCCTCTGTAGGCTGCGTATGGGTAGGAGCCCCTCAGGAGAGGCAAGGTCACACGAATCAAGTTCATTCATGTTTTCTAAGAGTCTCCTCAGGAGCAAAGCAAATATTCCTGAGGATCTGTAGTACAGATTTTCATAAAATGAGCCTCCGTGTGAAGATAAATCAAGCAAAATTCACAGAAACAATGAGCTTTGGCACTCCAGAATGCTCATAATGATGGATGAGCAGAGGAATGTTCTGGCTTTGCTCTTCCTTCTCTGACAAATGCTTTCTTTGATAGGTGCTGCCGAGAAAGGTTTGAAATGTGACCTTAGTGGTTGATTGTTTGAAATTATGGATGCTGGAATGAGCTGCCTGTTTTACTTGTAGAGGTTTTGGAATCTGTCAAAATGCCTGATATAGCTGGTCATAATTCTTTTTTTTAATGTGAAGTATTGCTTTGACTGAAGTCAAATGTTATATATTAATGGCCCCAAAGACAGTAAATGACCAGAGAACTTTCTTTCCTGCTATAGACGGTGCAGAAACGGCAGGATATGAAGTTGATAGTGACATCAGCGACACTGGATGCTGTCAAATTCTCTCAATATTTCTATGAAGCTCCAATCTTCACAATTCCTGGCAGAACATACCCAGTAGAAATCCTGTACACAAAAGAGCCAGAGACGGATTATTTGGATGCTAGTCTAATCACAGTAATGCAGATCCACTTAACAGAGCCACCAGGTGAGTGAAGAATAGTGAATCAGGGATGGTGAATCTAGGGTGATTGGTAATTCAGGGACTCTAATACCTAAGAGGGAGGTCTTTCTGAGTCACTGATCATGGGTCAGAAGCAGGAGTAAAATAGTGTCTTTGGCACTGTTGCTGCTGGCTAAAAGTTGTTGCCCAGGTGCTACCAAAAGTGGGGATCTCTGTTTTAAATGGAAAAGGTGAGCGCTGGTTATGCAGGAGCTGTACTGAGCAGAATTCATTCTCTGTGTGTTTTACTTCTGTGTAGGTGACATTTTGGTGTTTCTAACTGGTCAGGAAGAGATTGACACTGCCTGCGAGATCCTCTATGAGAGGATGAAATCTCTAGGACCTGATGTTCCAGAGTTAATTATCCTGCCAGTATATTCAGCCTTACCCAGTGAAATGCAAACCAGGATCTTTGACCCAGCCCCACCAGGAAGCAGAAAGGTAATTCCAGCTAAGTGTGGCTTCATGTTGTGCTGATTTTTTCTTTCTTAGTGCTTCTCATTCTGTTAGTTACCACTTCAGACGAAGTGGGGTAGTTTTGAAGAAAAAGACAGCTAATGAATACCTAGAGATACAGTCTAATTCTAAAAGTTTCCTTTATAAATATGGACTGTATTTGAATGATAGAAGAATTTTTCAAGAATTTTTCCTTGAAATCATTGCAGCCTGTGTACAAACTTACCATGATCTTTCACCTGCTTTTAATTGCAAATTTTTTATGCTCTCTTCCCATACTGTCCATACCTAAAACAAAGGTAGATAGAGGTTTAACATCTGTCCATTCTTGACTGTAGATAACTTTTCACAGTTCCTCAGTTCCTGAGTACATTTCTCATTTTAACGTTAAACGATTAGAGTTGCATCCTCAGCAAACCGATGATATCATGTAGCACGGATTGTTCAAGTTGAGCAGCATGGTTGGCTTGCCAGCCAAACACAGCACTGGTTACGGAATCCCTGTTGTCTGCAGGTTGTCATTGCCACAAATATTGCTGAGACGTCACTTACTATTGATGGAATATATTATGTGGTTGACCCTGGCTTTGTGAAGCAGAAAGTTTACAACTCTAAGACTGGAATCGACCAGCTGGTTGTTACACCAATTTCACAGGTAAGCATTCTGTATTTGATGCTTTTTTTTTTCCAGCTGCTAACATGTATCTTGATGATGTCCAAGCACATGGAAACAAGGCAATTGAGATTATCTTGAGGCCATATGAAGGAACGCATACTTTCCTTGGTTGGATTGGAAATCTGTTTTTCCATTAATACAAATAAAATTGTGAATAATTATTTGAGTTGACTTGTTTTCAGCTGTACTTGTTTATACCTGTTCACTGAGATGCTTTTCTTTATCTTTAGGCTCAAGCAAAGCAGCGAGCAGGAAGAGCTGGGAGAACGGGGCCAGGAAAATGCTACAGGCTGTATACAGAGCGTGCCTATCGAGATGAAATGCTAACCACCAATGTTCCTGAAATCCAGAGAACAAATTTGGCCAGTACAGTACTCTCCCTGAAGGTGGGCATTTCTCTGACTTTTGGCAAGCCAGCCTGATCGTAAGCCTTTCAATAAAGTAGTCTGTCTTTATAAACCTCAGATCCTTCTAGTGAACAGAGGTATTTTGAAAGGGAGATTGCATCACATGCAGTTCTTAGGCACTGAGCTTGCTCCTGTATTTTTCTGCTGAGGGTTTTAGTGTTGAATATCCACCTAAATTACAAGTCCTGGCTCCTCAGAACAGTTAGTTGCAAGAGATTGGAAATATATGAATCTTATGAGCAGTGTGCATTTCCTTTGTAAGGTATGTTTATGTTAAACATGAACAGATAAAATACCCTGTTTTAGAGTGGGTTTTGATCCCCAAAGATAGACATCTTCTAAGCGTGTATCATCCTTCTGAGTGCCCACAAACTGGGCCTTAACTCAGTACACAGAAGCTGGGGAAGTTGCTGTCTTTCCCCTCTTCTGGGAAAGGGGAAGGATGGAGACATACTTAATGTCCATTGAGGCTGTTACGTCACTCTTATTTACAAGGCAGGAAGTCCTCAAAACTGTCATTGAACCTATATGTTGCCTAGATGGAATTATTTTGCTTGGAAGAGGTATGGAACAGTACTGAAGAAACAAACCAGAAAACTGAATGATAGGTGAAAGCCACGGGCCAATGCAGATTATCTGAAGTGTTGAGTTCAGTGTCTTCTTTGTCCTCAGTGTTGTAACTTGGTTGTTTTCCCTTCCCTCTTTTCAGGCCATGGGCATCAATGATTTGCTCTCCTTTGACTTTATGGATGCTCCCCCAATGGAAACTCTCATAACTGCCATGGAGCAGCTGTACACTCTGGGAGCTCTGGATGATGAAGGACTACTCACTCGACTTGGGCGCAGGGTAGGCTAAATAGAATGCTTCATAGTGCTGGCTGGGTTGTAAGTGTTTAGAGGATGATGGGAGTAGTTATGTGTCTTCTGCTTTTTAAAGAGCAGGTATTACTTCTCTAATAAAAGCAAACTATTTGTAAAATGTCTAAAACAATCCCTTGTAAGTACTGGGATATCCTTGTGAGCGTGTATATAATTTGTTTCATGTTGAAAAAAGTAATCCTGGGTAAAGCACACTGTTTTGATAAGAAAGCACAGAAGAAAGGGCTTTCCTCTCTTGCAAAGAGAACTCGGGATTTTTCTGAGACTTTGCAGGGTACCCTGAAACAGCTTTCTTGCAGATGGCAGAATTCCCCTTGGAGCCCATGTTGTGCAAGATGTTGATCATGTCTGTACATCTGGGATGCAGCGAGGAAATGCTGACAATAGTCTCCATGCTGTCTGTACAGAATGTGTTCTACAGGCCAAAGGTAAGGATTACAGCCAAGAATTGTTATAGTTTGTGTGTGTTTTCTGTTGCCTGCCTCAGGTCTTAAGGAGTGAGCATATTTACCCAAATAAACCTGTGGCTTGGTTAGACTGTTGGTTCATACATTACATATCTGACGTACCTTTTGGATAAACACCTTGTAGCTGTGGATGTTGGGAGTTTCTTTGCAGATAGGAAGATGAAAGTTAGAAGTCTGGCATTCTCTTTCTTCTTTCTTACTTTTAAGTCAACAAGCAGCAGATTGTGCTGTGGTAATATTCTTTCACAGCAGACTCTTCTTGAAACCATTATTTCTTCATTATGATGGCCTGCTGCAACTTAGACCAAAATTGAAATTAACAGACTATGTAATTACAGTCTCTGATTAACATTTTATGAGCAGATTGGACAAGTGAGGAGGGATGGAGGGGTCAAAGCTACTGCTTCAATACCTTTGATGGTTAGTCATTGAGGTTGCTTCAAGAGCAATAAAACTGCCTAGATTGATTCACACTTGTGCTGCCTACAGTATAAGTGATTTGTTTCCTTTGAAGCCCTCTTTCAAAATGAGGGGCAGAAATTGAATAAAATGAGGAGAGGGGGAAAAAAAAGAAATAATTCATCTTTCCTGATCGGGTCCTTGTCACCTGTGAGAGTCTTCAGGGGAGCCTACAGCAAGTCTGTCTTCAGCGAGGGCAGTTCTAGGCTTTCCTGTCATACAAGCACAGGTTTGGCTTAGTGAGAGCTGTCCCAGTGACACTTCGATGCTCCTCAGTAATCCTTAGTAATTCACCACTCAGTTTTCTGTCGTCTTCCTTGTTTTATATCACCTGTTTATTGGTAGACTTAAAAAAACATGGTATGGGTGATGAGGAGTCAGCATCCTTCATGTTGCACAAGGATTGCCTCTAAGATGTAGGTGTCTGATGGATGCATACTTTATGTGTTTAGGATAAACAAGCACTTGCTGATCAAAAGAAAGCCAAGTTCCACCAGACAGAAGGAGACCACCTCACTCTGCTGGCTGTCTACAATTCCTGGAAGAACAATAAGTTTTCAAATCCCTGGTGCTATGAAAATTTTATCCAAGCCCGGTCCTTACGCAGGGCACAGGACATCCGCAAGCAGATGTTGGGCATTATGGACAGGTGAGCACATCCAAAAGGATGAGTACTGACTGTTTTCTTAGTATTCTTACACAAAATTTATTAGTCTGATGTTAGTAGCTCTACCTGAATATGGAGAACTCTAATTTTTGTTTTCTCCCTCCCTCTTCTCTGGCAGACACAAGCTGGATGTGGTGTCCTGTGGCAAGGCAACAGTTCGAGTCCAGAAGGCCATCTGCAGCGGCTTCTTCCGAAATGCTGCAAAGAAGGATCCCCAGGAGGGTTATCGGACGCTCATTGATCAACAGGTGGTCTACATCCACCCATCCAGTGCTCTCTTCAACAGACAGCCGGAATGGTAAGGAAGGGCTTGTTAGGTGATTTTCTGTTTCAGTTCGGACTTTATAACTGAGAAGCCGACGGTGTGCGCTATTTGTGGAATGCAGATTGAAGTATAGGCTGCTGCCTTCTCAGCAATGAGCAGAGTGAGAAGTTTCAAGGCTGCTTTTGGCTCTTTCTACTGCTAAAATCTGTGCCTGTGCAGATGTGAGACTTACTTTTAAAACCAAGGCTGGGACTGAAGCCTTGTGATTGTGTTCCTGTCTTGTGGAATTGAGTTTCAGTGTTGAAATATTGAACGTTGAGGGAGAGAATGAATTGTTTTAAATAGAAGAGAACAGCTTTATGCTGAGGAGTAGGTGTGAGGAGAGGAACAAGATGATGACTCTTCTGGATAGTTCTTTTCTAGCCTGCGTCAGAGCTTATAAGGAGTCTTATGCTGAATGAGGGAAGAATCAGGGATAAAAGGGTGAGGTTAGATGCTGCAGCCCTTGCCATGCCTCTTCTTGTCTAGAAATATTAATAATTAATATCCTGAGTTGCTCTCTTTTCACAGGGTGGTGTATCATGAGCTAGTGCTGACCACCAAGGAGTACATGCGAGAAGTGACAACTATTGATCCACGCTGGCTGGTGGAATTTGCACCAGCGTTCTTCAAGGTTTCTGATCCAACCAAACTGAGCAAACAGAAAAAGCAGCAGCGGCTTGAACCCCTCTACAATCGCTATGAGGAGCCCAACGCTTGGAGGATATCACGTGCATTCAGACGGCGATGAGCCTAGTTCACCCCTAGACTGTTACTGGTTTTATATTTGTGGGACTGTGATTTCGCAGTGTTCAGTGTCCTTTCTTTTGGGCCTCTTGCAGCTGAAGCTTACCTACAAAATGAAAAGTATTTCCAGAGCAACAGCACAAGGGGGCGATGCTTGCTTATGTCAGTTGCCCCTCAGATTCTACAGCTGCATGACAAATGTCTTGGGACTCCTCAGTGTATTGCATCATTTCAGGAACGGTTCTTGAAACACTTTTTTTAGTCATTCTCCTTTTTTAGAGAGAAGATCTTAAGACTCAGAAATCTGGGCACTGAGCAGAACAACAACAAAAAGACGGTGATTAAGAAACAGTTGCTCACCAACCTAACTGCTCTGAATGACCAAATAAAAATTTGTTTTTTACCCTGCAAAAAGGGATTTATTTCAATTTATGCTCTTGGACAGTGGCTGTTTTCTGGGAGGTGCTTATCCTCAGTTTTTCCTTTTTATGCATTTTTCTGGTCCCTGTAACTGCTTGTCTCTTACGCAAGCCATCTGCAGTGAGATATTTAGTATCTGTGGCTTTGGAATAATATAGGAAAGATCCCTTGAAACCCGGCTAGAATGTCTGTTATACTTGGACAATGGCACAGGTCAGACTGCAAGCCTTATCCTTCATCACCATCTCCTGTGTGCTGAAGGCTAGTATATCAAATGGTAATTAACCACATCCACTCTGCAGCACGGCTCTGTCTATGAACATAAGTGGTTACAGATGTTTAGACTTTCTCTACAACGTGTCATGTTTTATTTCCACTTACAGTGCTTGGTGACATCACAACTGTTGTGTTTTTGTTCTTTTTTTTTAGTAGAATGTTCTCTTACAGCTGAAATGTCTGTAAAACATGGTGTAACAGTTCCCTCTTGAAAAACAGATTTGATGATCCAGTGTGTTCTATGTCATGCTGAAGCTATGCGTAAATTATTTTTTTCTGTTGCAAACAGATGAAAATTATTTGACTCCATAGCTGGAGATACCATTATTATTATTATTACTTTTAATTCTTTTTTTTTTCCCCAAACGTGGGACATTGTTACAGTTATTGTTGAAATGAGTAGAATGATCATGGCAGGTTGTCTTCTACTCCACTTTGAAGAATGTTTCTCATTGAAAAGTAGATATATTGGAACTCTGTATCTATGTACAAAGGTGGGCAGGGGTGCTGTATATAATGTTTTATTATGTTGTGTAAATACCCTGAGCTTTTCCTTGGTGTTACATCTTTATAAAGTTAAATAGAGTTAGAAACTTTGTAGGGTTGGAGACTCTTTAATTATGTCACTGTGCACATACAGTTGTCTTATTGAACATTCTTCCAAGCACGTTTTTCTTCTAAGAGCTCTGCAGCTGCTTTTGTTACTGTTTCTATGAAACTTGGCGCTTAATTTTCAGAAACCAAATGAAGTACGCAAAAGAGAAAATGCAAATAGTGAGAGTCCCACTTGGACAGCGTATTTTGAGGTATTTCTGCTCCAAATTCATTTCGTATTTGCTTTTCTTGTGTAGCCTCTTTCTCACCTCATGGCATGGCAAAATGCATCAACAGTTTCCTTGTTATTTTGACAATTAGTTTGCCAATAACATCTTTTAATTCATTTGCGGAAACTTTTCCATGTAGATCTCAGCTGCTTCCTCTGGGAACACCCCGCATCCAAAACTGACCGGCTTTTTCAAAACACGTTTATCCACCTATTATGTTCTGAAGCTTTTAAGCTTAACATGCTAATTACCGTTGATGTGATTCTGTTTGGTTGGTTTATCTTGCATAATGGTAAAAAGATTCTGAAAACCTCAAAATACACTGTGTCATCCCAGCATAAAACCACAGGCATAATGCTTTCTTCTGGCAGTGCTTGCATCAGCTCAATGAGTGTTTTAACCCCTTGCTGGGAGAAAGTGTTTCTTGAGCAATGCTGGGTGAGATGCTCGTGTAAGTGCTTGCCGGTCTGCCCCTGTCTAAATGAACCGGATTATCTTAAATAGTGGGAGCTGTAGATTTGCTGGCTCGTTTTCACTGTCCTGAGTTAGCACAAGAGAACTGATAACGAAAGATTCTTATCTAAAGCCAAAAATTCTGCCGGCAGAGGCCCCGAGTCTAGTTTGGAATGTGTTTTTGGAGGTGTTAGGTCAGCATAAGTGCTAAAAATTTCCTGGGTAATAGAAGTATGTATGTGCATGCAATTTCTGCACGTGTCCCTTTGTCAGCACTAAGTAGCCTCCTTGCCATTAGCAGCTCTTGGGCTGGGGAGGTGGAAATTTCTCGAAACGTGGCAGGAGGGGATGCACTTGCCCTGTATCCGTTTTCATTTCTGCCAGCAACAGCAACAGCTACAGCCCCTGCGAGGTCCTCCAGCTCCTGGTAATGTTTAGGTAAGGTGCTGAAAAGGTGCTTGAGCTGCGATTGTGGGGGAAAGCTTTGGCTGCTAGATAAATTAGGGTTTATCTTACACCTGCTGGCAGAGAACAAGCTAGCAGGAAATTTGCTACAAGTAAACAGAGGGGGAAAGGGATACAGACAGGGCAGGAGTAGCTAAGCAAGAAATTAAGGATCATCACGAGTGCCCTTCCTACAAGAGGCAGGCAGACTGGCACCAGCCTTCATGGGGACGTAGACGGAGGCTCTCGCCTTGTGCTGATGAGCTGCCTCAAACTACGGTTGCTTTTAGTTTACTTAAAATGATACACATAGATAACATATAATTTTGAAAGCTTAGTTTTTCCTGGAAGCCCAAGGAGGTGTGTGAGCTGCTGAATGGCTCCTCTGGGGAATTCCAAGCCATCCGTGAACCTCGCCACCCCGAACAACACGGGCTGGTGTAACGCTTAATGCAAAGAGCACGGCTGAAGCACGGCTGGCTCCTGTCCCCTTCTGGTCCCCCGGGGTTTGGTGTGGTGTTCCTTGCCTAGGTTCTGCTTGTGGGGCTGTGAATCTCTCCGAAGAGACAGAGCAAACAATACTTGCTTTTAAACTCCAGCAGCGTGAGCTGTAGGCCAATTTCCACGTGTTAGCTGCTTGTCGCAAAGGATTCAGAGCAACAGAATGACTTAAACATCCATGTGTACACGCACACACGCTCATACACATCCAAAACCAACCTTTTGCCCTTAATGCACGAAAGATAAATATGATTTTTACAGCCACCCCACACGTGCTCCATCTGTTAGAGTAACTACCTGAGCGTCATTAACGTGCTTGTTACCAGAGCCGGTGTGACAGCAACGGGCTGCTCGGACAATGGGGGGTTTGTTTGGGGCTAATTTGCTTTTCATGACTTTTCTGTGACAGTCGCAGAAGGCTGCGGGACTCGCCCGTTAGCAGCTCCGTGGAATTTTTCATTTATGAACGCATTGTTCCTTCAATCCAGAGGGGAATACAGTGAGCGAGGATCTGTTTTTAGCCAACGCGTTTTGTGTGTGCGTGTTCTGCAGCCTCCATAAATCCTCGGGCCGGTCCGTCGGTGCCCGTGAGGTGCTGAAGAGGGGTGGTGCTGCTTTATTTGGATTGAAAACCAGGGTGGAGTTCTCGTAGCTGGTAGGTCAGTGGGGCCGTCAAACACAGATCCGCTCTGCACACTGCGTGGGAAGGAGAGTTTAGTGGAACGGAGACAAATCTCCTGTCTGCGTTCAGTAATAGTCCCCTTTTACCAGAAAAAGGCCAAGGAGGTGAGAGTGAATTGGCTCGTGATCGGCGGCAGATCCCGGCTATTGCTGAACAGGACCATTAATTTCCACCCCCTGGGGCTGCTGCAGGGACAGCGTCTGAAAAATGCTGGTGGAAATCCAGCGTTAGACTTCCTTCAAGTTTAGGAAACAAAATCTGTCAGGGGTGTCGAGAGAAGCCTTGTAAATTCTTGTGCCTCTCTTTTGCCTTTGATCGGTTCTCTGCCACGGCCATTTAAGACTTAAACGTGTACGTACTGGGAAGCTCCTGCTCTGCTCTACCCCTCGCGTAGAAACCTCGCTCCCTGAAAAGCTGAGGTGTGCTCACAGCCACCTGGGGGGGGGGGGGGTTGGTTTCCACCTGAAGCCAGACACCGGCTTGCTCTCCCTTCCCTTCTGGGCTGGGCTCATCTGCAAGCTCTGGGGCTCGGTGGGGATTATCCTGGCTGCTTTTGCAGCCAGGATTTAGGGTTTTCGGGGAAACCACCTGGCTGCCACCACCCACGGGACCGCAGGTAGCCTGCTCTGCCCTGCTCTGGCTTGCAAATGAGGGGGGGCTGCTCTCTGCTTATCTGGGGGCTGCTGGATCTCCAGGCTCTTCTCTGCAGTAGCCTTGGGATTCAAGGCCGTATGCCCTGCCTCAGGGTACCTCGAATAGCCCAGGTGACTGTGGTTGATCAGGGCTGGATTTGCTGCACGCAGGTGGCTGGGAAGTGGGGGTGACACTCGTGGAGAAGTGCTGGCATTGAGCTGGGGCAGCCAAAGCCACCTCACTGCCACTGTTCCTGCAGCCCAAGGCCAAGCCGGGGTGCTGGGTGGCATCAGGGCAGGCTGGGGGGGGGGGGGGGGGTGAAGCAGCCTCCTGCTGGTGCAGTCCCCGAGCCTGGCACAGGCAGGGGTCTGCCCTTCCCCAGAACAGCCCCTGAGGGACCCTCTCAAGGATCAGAACCTGGGAGACCTCACAGAAGCTCTGCAGGCACCAGCGGTGGGCGCAGATGCTCCTCGTCTCCACTGAGATGCTCGGGAGGTTTGCTGTGCTGATTTCTTGCTCTGTTTCTCTTAACAGAGGTGGGAGGATTTTGTAATTCCTGTGTTCCCGTTACATGTTCTTGCAAATGGGCTGAAAATACTGCATCTGCCGGGCTGTTTTATAACCATTTTTCACTTTAATAACTCAAGATTTTTAATTCATTTGTGCTGGGATTTTTTAAAAACCATGTCAAAATGTTCGAATAGGTAGAAATCAGTTCAGTAGGTGCCGTGTCAGCCAGTGGGAAGTG
This sequence comes from Heteronetta atricapilla, assembly GCA_011075105.1. Lineage (NCBI taxonomy): Eukaryota > Metazoa > Chordata > Aves > Anseriformes > Anatidae > Heteronetta > Heteronetta atricapilla. The sequence continues at coordinate 3,358,146 of CM021757.1, forward strand.
TGCCTGGGTAACCCTGGCTGAGGGGGATCGGTCTGTCTGTCTGTCTTACAGAATCAAAGCAAAAAGGGCAGCAGTGGCACTGCCTCCGGAGCAGGCACGAAGCTAACGGAGAGAAATGGAAACGGGTGGCACCAGGCAGCAGCACAGCAGCCAACCTCCGAGGCACTTCAGGTGCCATGAGCAGCTAACGAGCTCCCCCGTGATCCCTCCCTTCCTGCTGCTTTGCTTTCTCACCTGCTACCTGCCCCTATTTCCAGGATGGCCAAGAGAACAGTTACCAACCTCCCGAGCAGAGCAAGCAGCGATCCCCCCGAGGTGCGTGGATATCTGTTGGTTCAGCCACTCTCCTTGGGGAGAGCACAGCTCCAGAGGCTGGGCCCTGTTAAAGTTTATTCTGGGGAGAGGAGCGGGCTGCGTGCGGCTGTCCCTGGCCGCAGGGAGCAGGGGATGAAGGGGATTTTTTTCCCCAAGCGAGGGGCACTCAGTGTTCTGGGGCAGCAAGTTTTTGGGGGAAGGCCCGAGGGGCAGCCTCCTGTTGAGGCTGGGTCCTCCGCTCTCCTCCACCCCCGCGCTTAGCATGCTGGCTTCATCTCCTCGGTGTCTCAGCCATCAAGGCGCTGAGGGATCAATATTAATTGTGTGAAATGGGCTCCGGCGTCGTGGCAGATTATACCATCCCTGTGATTCCAACACAGGGGAGGATGGGGAGATGTGCGTAGGTGTCATTAGGGCCGATTCATTTATCAGAGCAAATCTCTCGAGTGCATTGGCAAAACCAATGCCAATGTCTTTTTCAGGAGTGTTATTCCTCCATAAAACATTACAAGGAGTCAAATGTCCTGGTGTTATTGCCCCTGGAGTTATCCGTGCTTGGCCGTGGCTGGTGTAATGGTGTGAAATGCGTCTGTCCAGCGTGGTGCCTGATGCTCTGTGCTGGGGGACAGGACCAGCACCACAGCAGCAAAAGAATACCTGCTGCAGCTGGCTCTGCCTTCAGATTTTTCTGCATAAAACACTTTCAGCTGGCTCTATTGCCTTCCTGCTCAGTGCTCAGCCCGTAAGGGGAGAATTGCTGCTGCCCTCGTCCTTCATTATCGCTACTTGTACTTATTTCAGGGCATGAAGTCTGTCAATAGAAATATTTCCTGGGTCAGCCTCAACAAATTGCATCAGAAAATCCTGTTGATGTGGTTCTCAAGACGATTCAGCTCCGCTTGCAACCTGTTAGGGCTAATTCCTTTGCCCTAGACAGCACACGCTAAGCGTACATCTGGGACATGCTGTAATGCTACATGTTAATTATTTACTATGACCAGAAAGGAACTTTGCATCGGGTTCTGGGTAAGGGATTTGTGGTTTGTCCTGCCGGGCTCTGTGCTGTGGCTATCGGTGGAGAAACAGCAAGGCCACAGTTACAACAGCAAGCACGCTGGGAGGAGGAAACAAAAAATAAAGCTAGAAAAAAATGACATTAGAAAGAAGGGACTGCTGAGGATTTATTTCCAGCTGGTCCCAAAGCACCAGAGAGAAATAAGCCACTCAGAGAAATCTTGAATGTGATCGGTAACCTATAGTAAAAATTGTGAGAATATTTGGTATGTTTGCATCCAAGTGTCGATGTTGTTAGGAGCAGAACCCCATCGTTAGAGGGTTTTCTGTGAAGAGTGATGTCTTTCTTACCTCTCCCCTCTGTCTGATGTGGAGAAAAGTGAGTTCCTATGGGGAAGGGACACTGATGTGTGTGCTGTGCTGGCACCGCACCGTGCGCTTCTCCCCACCCATGTGCCAAACGCAGGCAGCGCAGGGAAAGCAGCGCTGCTGCCTGCAGCAGTCATTGCAACTTTGGCACATGAATGTGAGAGACTGGAGGGGGCGATGCTGAAAAATCCCGTGTGGTAGGACGGGGCCGGCACTTCCAGGAGCAGCACAAGACCTGGTGACACTTGGCTGTCACCCCCGGCACCTTTCCCTCTGCAGCAGCCTCTTCTGTCGTGCTGAACGGGGAGCAGGGCGCGTTCGGAGGCTCCCTGCTCTCCGAGCTGCTGTTATAAATCTCTGCCCTTCGGAGGTCACCGCCCCTCAGTTCTGAGAACCTGATCTCGCCGATTCCCAGAACTGCTCGGCGCGGTATCGATCTGAGCACTGACTTGACAAATCCGAGCAAAACGTGGGGCTCCGATTTCAGGCAGAGGAGGATCAGCCCCCCGAATTCTCTTTCTGGAAGGAAGGTTGGCTGGGCGAGAGAGTAGCCCAAAAAACAGCAGACAACAAACACAAAATGCTTTGGGAATCCTGCAGAAGGAGCTACCAAATCAAAGCAGCTGCATTTGTTGGAAAATAAGAGTAACGCAGCAGGGTCCTCCCCACACCTACAGTTTAGCTTTTCATTACCATGAACGCTTCCCTCAGAAACATCTGCCTGCCTGGAGGAAAGAGGCAGATGCAGCAGGACAGGGCTCCTCCACGCCTGTATAACTCTGTGCTCAGGACAGGGACAAGGTGCAAGGAAAAATTGCTTTAATTAAAACCACAGAGCTTGTCTTGGTGGCTGGTGCGTGGTTGTGGTGGGAGTGTGGGCAACACTCGCCGCAGCCAGAGGTTGGATGTTAGGGGGAGCGTTGAGGCTGGGCTGTGAGTGGGACTGCCCGTGTCCCAGTTTCAGCTAGGATGGAGTTAATCCTGGGAGGATATCCAGGGAGGGAACCGTTTGTTTTCAGAACACCCCCAAAATCCAGGAGCAAGCCCCCTTCCCTATACTCTCACTTAGCTGCCCAGGGCTGCAAGCTGGGCAAACCCAGCTCAGAGGGGAAGAGAGGACCAGCCAGGGGCTGAATGAAGGGCCTCTGGCCAAAGACATAGACCAATTTATTAATTATAGTATTTTTACACTCATAAATAGTAAAGGCAGATTATACCAACGGCAGGATTCCTTTTCCCCCTCGCTTCTGGGACACCAGAGGCACCTGGTGGGAGCAGGGCAAGGCAGGAGGGCCAGGAGCTGCCAGGAGCATGGGGAGGCAGCAGCAGAGGCTGCCCCACGTCCCTGGCCTCGCCTGGGGCAGGGAGAGCTGCTTTCCCTGGCCTCGGGCCCAGGAGCAAGGCTGGCAGGGCTGGCATTAGCCATGCAGGGGTGAGGCAGTGGGGGAAATCAGGCTTTCAACACACAGTTTCCTCTCTCCAGGCATTAGCAAGGCTCCGTATTCAGCAACGAGGACGTCAATCCAAAGCTGAGGGAAAAAGGCTTTTTTTCTTTCTTTTTTTTTTTTTTTTTTTTTTTTTTTTGTATAGGTTCACTGTACTCCTCCTTGTCTAGCTGGGCGCACGGCCGGAGCACCTAATTAAAAAGCGTGGCACATCTCACTGGGGATGTGGTGCCCGCTGTAAATTTTCACTATTGTGGAAAACCAGGCAAAGAGTGGTTCAACTGCACACGCTGCATTTGGCTGCAGAGGTATCTGCCCTCCCAACACAGCAAAATTTCCTTCAAACAGGAAAACGCCTGCAGTGGTTGAGTCTAAATTGAAATTTTAAGAACTCTGGTTTAGGTCACTTTGTATAGCTCTTTCTTATCTTGCCCCACCAGGTTCTTTTCTCGCCTCAGCTGCTTTTCCAGCCAAGCCCGGGATCCTGCCAGGTCTTCACAGATCCCGAGGGCTGCTGTAGGAATCGTTTGGGCTGGAATAACCACGCCACTCAGAGGGACTGGTGGCCCAGAGCTGGCTGCCTCCTGCAATCCCCCCACCTGATGGTGACGTTGGCTTTGACCTGCACCCCAGAAACACGCCACGAGGCAGCTCTGCATTTCCCCCGTGCTGTAGCAGGGCTGTGTGCTCCAGGCCTGCTCTCATCCTGGCCCCCGTCTCCAGCTGCCTTGCTCAGACAGAGCACCAACATACCAGACAGCCCTGGCAGGGAGTATTAAGGGCAGGGAGGTGACGAGGCAGGAGCATGCACAAACAGGATGAGCATTCCCCATTCCCACAGAGCAGTCCACGGGGAAGGCGTCTGATCCATGGCACAGCCCTCTGGGGTGAAGGCAAGGCTGGCCTTGCAGAGGTGAGTCCGTGCAGGTCCAAACCATCCCTTGCTGAGGACAGGGCATCCAGAGGCTCAGGACTGGAGGAGCAGAGCCAGCAGCAGCACTGTACCATCCTCACATCTGAGAAAAAGTTGAGCAGGAGAACATCTCGCCAAAGAGAGGAGCTCAGCAGGTGAGTTTGCTCTGGCCAGAGGCAGCAACCACCCAAGGTGCTGCTGAAGCTGTGGCTGCCCTGCTCAGAAGGCGTTTGCATCGCTGAGACCCGGTCCCATCCTGCCAAACATGAGGGTGGCACTGCAAGCACCCAGGAGCCCTGTCAGGTGCCAGCTGGTTATCCACACATCTACCCCAACCCTTTTCCTGACCGCGGCAGGTATTCGCCATTCAGTGCAGCCTCAGGCTGGCCTGGGAAAATGCCTATACAGATTGAATACTAACCAGATATCTCCTTATATACACAAGCAGGGGTGGCAGCCAGCTCCCAGCAGCACTAATAGGTGTAGCCTTTGCCATAAAGCTGCGGAGGGAGGCTCCCAAGGTCCGGCAGGTAAGCGGCGTTCTCATCCAGGTGAGACAGAGGCACCGTGTCCTCCTCGCTGATCTGCCGGTCAAAGTCTGCCTTCAGAGTCGGCCGCTGGTTATCAGGGAAGGCCAGAGAGAAGAGGGCTTCGGGCTCGCACACGAACTTGTACACGTAGCGCTCCCCAGCCACCTGCAGGGAAGAGAGGAGAATCATGCAGGCGCGCGGGTGGCACCAAAGCGATGCTCTCGGCACCAGAGCAGGCTTGCAAAACCACCTAGCAAACCCACCAGAGCCTCACGAGAGGCTGCTTTGCGAACTGACCTTCTGCATGATGCCCTTCTCGTAATAGTAGCGAAGGGAGCGGCTCAGCTTGTCGTAGTTCATGGCTGGCCGGTTCTTTTGGATCCCCCACAGCCTGGCTACCTGCAGGACAAAGCCACAAAGCACGTGGGTGTCTTTGAGCCCAGCCCAAGGGCAAAAGGCCATTACCCAGCTGCTTCTGTTCTGAGGAGCAAGACCACACCAAAGCACATATCAACCCTTCTAACATTTAAGTAAGAGGCTCGATATTTGTTTAGCAAACTCTTCAAGAGGGAGAGCAGAACTCAGGCTGAGGCAGAGACGTTTTTCCTGCCATTGCAGAGCTCAGTTTTGCTGCCCCCACTTCTCATCCTCCAGTACTCTGACATGCTGAAGGACTGCTTCATCCTGTGCTACGCTTGATCTGCAAGAATCAGACGAGTTTATCAGGAAACCTTCTCCTCTGGAAGAGCAACGTGCCTCTTACTCCCACTACGTGGAGCTCAGCTTTGTCCACGAGGCCGAGGAACCTCTTGTAAGCAGGCCAGCCCACCGAAACAACTCATCTGCACTGGCAAGTGCCCAAAAAGGTGATATGCAGCAAGAACAGGGCTACACACAGCTCTAATCAGATACAATCACATTCCAAAAGTCTCCTGAGCATCGTCAGGTGGAATTGGTTTGGTGGAATTTGTTTGTATGGTTTGTGGTTTTTTTGTGTTTGTTTTGAAACATGGTGGCATTAGGAATGACACCTTAGTTAATATGATTTTTGATACCGAAATCCCTTTACCCTAGGCCATGGTTTCTTTCAGATTTTCATGAAAGCTTCTGTGATCGGTAGGGATCAAAACCCCAAACCTCGATGCCAGCCTCAGGCATGGAGCGTGAGGAGACAGCACAGATAGCTGCGAGCTGGGGACTGAAGTGTGTCAAGTGCTTGGGCCTCTTCTAAAAACCTGGGCTTGCTGCAGGGTTTAGCCTGTACCCCTGGGAGGCAGGAGCCTTCGCAGTGCAGAGGAAAACCACCTGGGACTTTGCATGCTCAGAATCAGCAGCTGAGCCCACGGAGAAGCTAGATGGTTTCACCTCCTCTGGCTCAATCAGCTTGAACTCCATCCCTCTTCCAGTCCAGGCGATGAAGTGGGAATTGGTCGGATCGTCCAACAAAGCCACAAGAAATTGCCAGAGCTGGAGAGATCCCCGCCGCTGGTAGGGAGGTCCTTCCCGGTACCCTCCGACCTCCTGCTTGATGTCTCCTGCTGAGAAGGAGAAACAAGCTGTTTCCAAGGGTAACAGTGGGGGAAAAAAAAATACAGCTGCAAAGAAAGCATATTTCGCAAGAACACACCCAGAATATTTCAGTTCACATAAACCAGAGCAGCAAATTCACCAGCAGCTCTTCCAGGAGGAGCTCTGATGCCCCTCACAATGAAACTACAGATGCCAGAAGGCCTTTGCTGCTAAAAAAAAAAGAAAGCACAAAATGCCAAAAAGGCAGTATGAACCACAGCTAACACACCTGCAAAAACACAGCGCAATGAACCACGCGGACAGCGGTCAAGCAAGGATGCCGAATAACCCTGTCTCACAGCAAAACCAGAAGTTAAGTCTTTCTCTGACCTTCAAATTTTTCTGGAACCACACAGACGTCATCGGAGAAGGATCTCATCTGCTTGTCGTAGCTGCAGCCTGGAAGAGAAAAAGTCACGCAGACCGTCAGGGACAGGGGAGCAGCAGAGCACAATGTGGCGCAGGGAAGGGATGAAAAATGTTAGTTTCCCACATATTCAGAAAGCTTGGATAACTCTCAATATTTACGTACATGGAAAGGCATCGAGGAACAGCTACAGAACAATTAAACTAATTTCATTGCAAAGCACAGGAGGCAGAACAATCCTGCTCTCCGGAGCACCTAAGCGCAGCTGTCAAACCAACACCTGCTTAGGGCCCTCCTAAAGGGCAGTGACAGACCAGTCCCTTTCATGCCTCAGCCACGCCACTTCAGCTTCTCCATGCTTTTGATCACAATTAGCCGGGTAAATCTTTGGGATGGTACCGCACGGTTTCCTGCAGAACAGCCAGTCACCTGTGTGCCACCCTTAACACAGATCCTGGGACAGTCTGGGACAACAGGCCAGGTTTGCGTGACTCCTCTCCCTCACTTACCTCAAAAGAAGCATCAGCTCTGTGCTCTGTTACTGTTCTCACCTGTGAAAGGTGTTACATTTTTCCAGGGGGCATTGTAAAGTCATTAATAGAGAGCAGCAACATCTCAGAAATCTCCTATCTTACGTTTCCCTGGCTCCTTCCCATCAAGACAGGGAGTTCTCCCGGACAGATTATTTATGCCTGTACATTTTCTCAGCTAAATTTGCAAACGAGCAGGTCTTTTTAAGATCTCTGTGCAGCATGTATCGCTGCCTGGGCACTGTAATTTATATCCTCTATATCTCGTTTCCAGATCCCACGTTTTCTGAAACAAACCTATTTTCTGTCCCCAGCCAAAATGGAAGCTGTAACAGGGAGCTTTGGAAAGATTTACCTCGTATCCTTCATGCTCCTGTGTAAAGCCATTGTCTTCAGCAGACATTTTGCTGATGCTAAGGGCGGAAGGGTACTCTGAGCTGACAGACTGTGTGTTATTACAATCATAAACTACTCTCAAAAAAGCATTGTTTGGGGTTTACACATTTTCTTCGCTTGTCTGGACAGAAGGACCCACTGAAAGTGTAGTATCAGCAGAGATGTATTCCCTACTCTCAGGGGAGCTTTTTCTTTATGTATTTATTTCTGCTAAAGCGACCAAATTCAAAGTGTCCATTAAAACACTGGGACACCAGAAGCCACACTCCCTCTAGAACATTGTATCGGGCAAGTGATGTCAGGGCAGCAAGGCTTTGGACGTGTCTGCAGGAAAAAAATAAATAATAAAAAAAAGATTTATCCCTCGTGGAATATAAGAGAATTACCTGATTGTTCTGGTGTCTAGAGAGCTATTTTTGGAACTATAAACTTTATTTCTATTGTGATCCTCTGAAGTCTCTGCTATTTGCTCTGTGTGCCCTGTTTCTATGGGAAGCAGCAGGTGGAGGTTGGCTCGGCACACGTAGCTCAGACAGCTCAGACCCAGCTCCACGCTCACACGTCCTTGGAAAGGGCCAAGCTGTCATTAGCCACCCGAGTCTCTTCAACCTCTTTTAGTTTTAGACTTTAGGATCTGCTTGTCAGAACAGAGCAGGTTTATCTCACACGGGGCACCAGCTCTCTCAGGGAGCTGCTGCAGGGAGCAGCACTCGGGTTTCCAGCAGCAGTCGCTGTCAGCGGTGAAAGCTGATCCCCGAGCAGCCGGACTGGGAGCGCTGCATCTCCTGACGCCTCCATTTTGTGAATGAAATTCCTCTGCCTCCATTCAGGGATTGAGGGAAGAGGCACGGGGCCAGACAGCGCCGTGAGCCGCAGCTCGGGGTCGTGCAGCAAAACGCCCTGCACCCAGCGCCCCTCTCCTCTGCCGGGACTCGAAGGTCACCTCCTGCTGCAGGGATCTGAGATATTTGATTCCTTCCTTTCTGCTGTCATTTACAGAAGGTTTTTGGTGTAAATCCTTTAAAGCTGACCTCGCTTCTCTCCCTTTCTGCTACCTAGTGGCCCACACAACCCCCTGAAGGCCCAAAATCCTTGTGAAACCAGAACACCCTCTCCTCCGTTTCCAGTGTCATGAGTGGGAAACTTCAGTGGCTGGTGGTGGAGCACACTGCACAGAGCTCTCCAGTACATTAATTCGTCACATTTAGGGACTTTTACCTAGTCACTGCTCTGGTTTCTGAATGCCATCCATATGAAGTGTTCCTGTGTTCCTGTTTGTGAGGTCTCTTATGACACATGAGCAGGGGGGGACAGACAAAGGTAAATTGAAGGCAAGAAAAGTCCTCTTTACACACTGTGTAGTATCCTGTGAAGTCCATTCCCCTGGGGGTGTTTTTACTGAATCCAAGTCCTTCATAAGCTTTTGACATTTATGTGAATAACGAGACCACCCCATAACATTAGATTAAATACAAATGCATAAGGGAGTTTCAGGCTCCTGAGTTACATGGCATGAACTGTCCTCTAGCTGCCTTGAGCTAGGATAAAGTTTCTCTCCTTAATGTCCATTCCTGTGCGTTTGTTTGCACAACTGTAATGTGCACCAGGCATAATCCAAATTGGGCAGCACAAGCCTGGAGCAGAGGCTCCCAGGCTTTCTTGTTAATGGGGCAAGCAGTTTCCTTTGCTGTACATTCTCATGTGCATCATTGCCTGTTCTGTGGCAGCAACTACACATTGCTAGGGAGATGTCAGAGAACCTTAAGATACTCCTAGGGCAGAAAGTGAACCTGAGGCAGAAGCCCTGACTCCACTTTCTCTGCCAGTCCTTCAGTGAGTTCAGCCAACCCCCATGAACAAACTCCTTTCCTTTAAGGACTCATCTCTGGAATCCAACCAGAACGCTCAGCATTATCTGACCAGATAAAAATATGTCTAAGAACGCAAGATTTCTGTCCAAACCTCCCAAATGCATTGGACTGGCCAGGTGCCAAAGTGTTTTTAGATATTGCAGGAGTAAGGGCTCCAGCCAAGAAGCCAGGGCTGGTTCCATTAATGGAAATGGAATTGTCATTATTTATTAACGCAGCAATCCAGCCTTGCTGAGACGAGGCATGGCGTTACATGATCGTTTTCCATGTTCGTTATCTGTGAACACAGCATGCCTTTACCAAGCTTTCCAGATTTAGCTTTTGATGAACGTGATCCTGCGTGACAGTGCTGCTCTGATATGCAGCCTGGCAGGGCTATGGGCAGGACAAAAATGGTTCAGACTTTACCAGACAGACTGGGACATCATGATGAGCACTGTCTGGCAGTTCCTGAGCTTCACTGGAAAGTGGGCTAGGAGATCACTTTTTAATTTTAAATCTGCTTAACATCATACTGTCAAAAGCAGCTTTTGTCTGAAGACCTTCACCTTCACCACAAGACAAGGAAAAAAATAGATTTTCAGAGCTATTAAAATACCCTTAAGAATAATCCGAGTTGTTCTGGGTTAATTAAAAGTTTGCAAAGTCTCCCCCAAAGGCTGCTTATTCCCTTGAGGAAAAAAATAAAATAAAAGCATGCCTTAAGTCTACTCTGGGTAGGCTTAACATCACCTTCAAGCTCCTGTACCTCGCTTCCACTATCAGAAATGTCTTCCCAGAACATTGCATGGAAAGTGAACGTCCCGAGCTTTTCTTGGGCACGCTAAGCGGTCTGAATTAATTGCATTTCATACCCACAGCCAGTTTTCTGGACCACACACCCCCCTGCAGATAAAACCCGGTTTATACCTGAGTCGTACACATAGTCCACCTGCTCCTGCTTGATCACCACGGCTGCTGGGTACTGGCAGCTGCTGCCCGCCCGGCTTGTCTGCTCGTACCGTGGGTCGTGGTACTCCTGCTTGAAGCCCTGCGGAGGGTACTGGAGGCAGGGTTCGGACAGCTGGCGCTGGTAGCCAACGGGGGCTTCTCGGGCCATGCCCTGCGAGGAGGGGAAGGAGCGGCACATCTCCACGGGCGGCTGGTAGGCAGAGCTGGAAGAGGGGAGAGGCCGTGGGATGGCTGCTTGCCTGGCCCTCCGAGCTGCAGGGGGGCTGCTTAGGGGGCAAGCTGCCTTGTTTTGCTTGTTACAAGGGCTGGAGGAGCTGCATGGGGCAAGGAGGGGACCCATCAGCAGGCATTTGCCATGGTGGGCTCAGTGCTGTAGGCTTCTTCTTCAAGCCCCAGGCAGCAGCTGTGGGTCCCAGGTGCTTTAGTTTTTTTTTTTTTTTTCTGGGATCCTGAGGTTGCTAGTAGCTGAGCACTTGGATCTGGATGCTGCAACCCCTCCTGTTCCGAACCACCAAAGCCTGGCCAGCAGCTGCTCCTCCTAGCAGGAAACTCACCTGTTTTCGATGAGGTATCCACAGCTGGATGTGGGGTGGGGTGGCCCCGCAGGGGTCAGGAAGCTCCGGTCCTGTCTAGGGAACTGTTGGAGTGGTGACTGTATCGGGGTTCCTGGGTCGGGGGACTTGATTCCCACTTGTCTGGGCTGATCATAGGCACTGGGACAGTCAAACGGATATCACAGCGTTACAGTTCTGCAGTCAATGTTGCTCTCAGCAACAGGGAAAAGACAAGATGTTGGCCCAGATCCCCTCCCCATGGCTCCGGGCTACCCCACACACTGGAGATACCAACCCCTGGGCGATCTGGACTGCAGCACACCCATCTCACCCAGGTCCGATGGTGGTGACACCACCCCATCAGACAACGTGGTAGCTCTTTGTTCTAGGAAACAGTTCCCCGTAGGTGCCTGGGGGAGCGGCGTTACCTGGCGTAAAGGCACTGCTTGCCATTGCGGTACTGGAATGGCTGCTTGTGGTTGCAGGACAGCGTGGGGTCCGAGGAGGGACTCTGCGGCTCCTTTTTAATCTTAGCAGGAGGACTGTGAAAAGCTACTGTGGGGGAGATGTGAAAAATCAAGTTGAAGCTTTTTTTTGGTTACGGAGAGAGTCCCGAGGGGTAGAGTGCCTATATCTGATTTTTGAGCACACAAAAGCAAAGCTTTGGTTTGTGTTATGCAAAGTGCTCCTTTGTTAACACACCTGGCAATCAAGTCTTGTGGGCAGCGTTACCACCTAACACCGCATTAAGTTCTAACATACTTCTATGATGTTGTGCTGCAGATTTCCTGATAGCAGAGTTTGTCTTGTAGGACAATAAATGAAGGTTTTTGCAGACAAAGCTAATGAGCTGAAAGCCTTCCGTGGGAAAATACCATTATATACACTGCATCCTACTACAGGCTGTCACTGGTCTACCTTGCACACAGACACCTCACGGAAGCAGCCTTTCCAGAAGCACCAACTGATTTATAAAGATATATTATTCTATGTTATTTTATATTAGCTATTCCAGAAGAGCTGCATCAGTGTTAAAACAGAGTACAAAGCAGAAGGCTTACTTCCAAGTCCCCACTTTCACTAGAAGCCACCTCCAAGCTGGAAGAGCAGCTTGCAGGTCCTCTCCGCAGCCTCCCTCCTGGTGCATACGAGGAGGAATATTTCTGGGCTGGTTAGAATTTCATGAATAACAAACGTGGGCCGCAGTTTACAGCACCAGGATGTGGGTATTGTTACTTCTTGTGCTTAATTAAATCCAGCAGGGAGCAAAACTTCCTTCACTAGTTCATCAGAAAACCTCATCCTGGCTGCGGGGCACGGTAAGCATCTTCTGCCTTTGCCTCTGGGCTCTGCTACTGCTGTTAGGAGGCTGCTGACACTTGGGAAGGAAAGAAGAGTAATCCCAGAACGATGCACAGGTCTAGGCTTGTTTTTCAAACAAGGGAGACGTCTGTGCTCCAAATCAAAACCGTAAGCTCTTCCTAACGCTCGCTGCGGTCCCCGTTTGCCAGTTTACTCCTACCTCTCGAGCTGACAGAACGCTGCTTACGAGGAGTGGGATGTTCAGAGCTGTGAATACAGTTCCAAGGGTGGAAGGTCACATCCTGAGCTGCAAGTACCTCATACTTTTGCTGGGTTTCTTTCAGCACTAAGCCAAGCCGTATGAGCAGCATCCACCCTCAGGACAGCTTTTGCTCCCAGCAAATCCTCTCTGCCCCTTCAGAAGCACCATAGCAGGCTGCTAGCAAAACTGCTGCTGCCTCTCTCAGCACAGGAGGTTCTGGCCACTTCAGTTTGCCAACACACCTCCCAAAAATAGTTTTTCTCATCAAGAAAGGAAAAAAACAAACCACAAGTCTGACTCCTTTTGCCTGCCTTGGGATTCAGCCTACCCCAGGAAAGCCCATCTTCATTCTCTGCATCACACCAGGACCCAAACGGCTCCAAACAGCCCGGCACAATCAGTAGGAATAAATCCATCCATAAGAGACCAGAGCCTTGTACTGCTTCTGGCTCCTGCTCCTCCTCAGGGACAAGGGGCTCCCATGGCCAGCCTTGAGCAGTTCTTTTCAGTGTGCAGAGTAAAGGGATGGACAGAACCCATCTAAAAATGCTGATGTTTTGGCTGAGGCTTCGGAAAGAAAAAAAAAAAAAAAAAGAAAGAAAAAAAAATAGCTCTGTCCAGTACACTGAGCTCCATTGAAGCCTCGAGAAGCTAAATGTGCTAGGAGCAGCCAATTCTTTCCGGCCCCTAATAGCTGGAACAGGCTATCGCATTACAACTGGCTCATTCATTCGGAGTGAAACATGGGAGCAGCCCTCTCCTCAGTTCTAGGTCAAAGAGAGGAAGAAACAAGCTGCATGACTCAGAGAGCATGCCAGAGCCAAGGCGGGGAAGGAGGTAGGCGAGAACACCGCGTCAAAGCGCTTCATTTTGGTTTTCACAGGGAAAAGTGCCCCAGGCAGAGAGGGGCATTGGCATGGGAGAGCACAATTGACTGCAGCAGCTTTAAAGGAGCACCTCTGCTCCCTGAGCTGCCAGGCGTGCGTGCCCAGAGGATGGGGAGGCATCTTCTCGCAGCCCTGACACGCCGCTGAAATGGAGGCTCTGGGTTCCCGCAGCTATTCCGAACGGTCTGGATTAATTTCAAGTGCGTAGGCTTGGTCAGCTCAGCACCAGGCTCCAGCTGAGCTGGCAGCACGCTGCGAGGACCGGCTGAAGCAGGCCCAGTGTGAGAAGAGCAGGAATTGTTGCACAGCCCCAGCGGGGAAGGTTCCGAGACCCACGCCCGGACCTGTGCAACGCTCAGCTCCTCTGCAAGGTGAACGCTCTGCCCAGCTCTCGGAGCGAATGTTTGCGGTGTGCTTCGCACGCCCCTGTGCAAACATGTGCTGTGTTTTCAACAGATGGCTCCTCGGGGCAGGGAGAGGCCGTGCTGGCAGCACGAGCTCAGCCAGAGGCCACGCAGGTGAGCCCCAGAGCAGCACCCGGGGACACGCAACACCTGGAATTCCACGTACAGCCCCCTTCCTTTTGCTCTGGGGGGCAATTGCTCAAATTCTACCATCCTAATGCACTTCCTAAACTCTTCAGGGATAGCTAACAGTTCACACACACCCCCACCAAGACATCTGCTGGAAGCACTCAGCATAAAGGACTGGTAGCTCCCACCACACACATACCTTTACATTGTCTAGATGGGGACAGTTAGCTTTTTTTTTGTGTCTTGTCTTTGTCACAGCAATGCAGGTGCAAGCACTGCAGCCTCAAAGCCTGCGTGCTGCGTTTACATATTCCTTTGGGTGAAGTGTCTCCTGCCCTTCTCCCCCGAGATGCACCGTCCGTCCGTCGCCCCTGCGCTACTTACGGTTCTCTGAATGGAAGTCAGGCACAAATTGCTCATCGCTGTCTGGAACCTGAGCTGCCGGGGGAGGGAAGAGAGAGAGGAGAATTAGATTTGGCACTTTGTGCGGTGTAATTAACAGTAAGGTAGAAATAAGTCTATGCAGGAAAGATCTGAGCTTTCCGCGGGGATGCACTTTAGTGACTAAGGCTACTTTCCCTCTGGGATTAATGAATCCCATTCCTCTGCCTGCAGTTGTGCTGCATCAGCCTGCCACTTTCTTGCTCTCTTACCTTGGAGAGAAAAAGGACACCGAGTTTATTAGCTCAAGGCTCACATTTTTCCTTAGAAACATAATACGCAGAGATTTTTAAGCATTTAGCAGGGGGGGAAATAATTACCAGCTGATAGATTTGGCAGGGTTATGCCAAAGCGCTGAGAATGGGGAACATCTATGGCTTCAACAGAAACAATCCTTTCAGTAGCTCCAGAAGCAGTGGATAGCTTGGCACTAGCAGAATAGGCTACAGTACGTAGATCAGCAGAAAGAGAATATTTTAGAAGAAAATATATATATATATATATATATAACCTGGTAGCAGGAGAGAGAAATTATAACTAAGGTCTTGCACGTATGTATGATTTTGTGAGTGGGAAATGTAAGAGCAAGCCTGACTACAAAGCCCTGCTCTTTCCCCAGTGAACAATGCTGTACAGCTCATTTCTAAGAGCCTCTGCCCTGCGGAGAGCACTGTTAGCACCACTCCAAGAACATTCACATTTCTTAAACCTTGCTGGTGTTTCCAAGACTGTCTAAAAGACATCTGAAAGCCTGCAGAGGCCCCATTCACCTGGCAGCAGCACACCCCCTACAAGACGTTGCTGAAGGTGATAAGTCGTTAACAGCATTAGCATCTCAATGATGCTGAGAAGCTTCAGGCTGCGGTAGCCAAACTGGAGAGGCTTGTGGCATGAAGTCACAAGCACGCTGTCTGTAGTTTGATGCCACTGGATGAGCCAGGGGTTCACATTCAGTAATTCTGATTTCCATGACAGACTAGACTTTGCTAAAGCTGTATATATATATATATATATAAAAAAAAAGCTGGCGAGAAATTCCCATAGCATCGACATTGGAGATATAAGGAAAGTCTTCCCCTGTGTACTTCATTGCTCTTTGGACTAAATACTCATTTTAAATTAAAATACTTATTTTACATTAAAATAATGGAATTAAAATATTGGGATTCCACATTGGAAAATGGAATTGCTCACCTGCCTATACGCAGCTGCCTGCCTTTTCTCATCTCCTGCTTTGATCAGCCTGTTCATGGATCACCTACCTCGAGGTGGCCTTAGCCCACGCCCGGGTTGCCCTGAAGCCATTTCAGAATAGGGAATTAAAACATACTGAAACAGCCCAGAAGAGGGAAAGGTTTTATTGCAAGATGCACAGATCCCCTTGACTAATTATTCTAACACAAAACCAAACGTTACAATAGGAATTAAGTCATTTTGGTATATGCAGCTAGTGCTGGTCTGTTTATTTTGGTTACTAGCTCTTCTGATTTCACAGAAGCCAGCTCCACGTTCCCCAGTTTCTGCTTCCCTCATTTGCCAAGTGAAGCATTAATCAGCTCTGCCCTTGCACATTTGCAGAGGAAACAATTCCTGCAGATTTTTCAACCGTAAATACAACCGAGCACGCTTACGCCCTCCTACAAGATGGTTTGCTCCTCTCTTTCCTTAGCTCACATGGCTTCAGTCCACCCCCAGAGCAGCCCTCCACTACCCAGAGACAGCGGCTGGCGTGGTGAACTCAGACCTGACAAAGAACCGAGCACCTAGGTAGACTCTGGGAGAAATTGCCATGGAGAGAACCCTTAACCACGGCACGTGTCGCGTTACAATAATATTTTATTACTTCCAACAATTACTTTTATGTCCCTTTAATTGCAGGAAAGGGAGAACTTTGCAGCAGATGCTTATTTCACAAAATCTCTCAGAAACTATTGCTGAAAATAGCGTCGCTGTTAGCTCATAACGGAGCCAGTTTGGGATATTGCAATGCGAACAAAAATACCGCACTTAGCTCTAAAGCAAAAGGTGAGGTAGTCAAAGTAAAGGGAGATGAGGAATAGAAGCCCAGTAATCTCAGTCATGTGAAGCTGAGCTAGACAAGACAAGCCAAAAATAAACCTCAGGGAATAATACTGTACTAACGACAGGCTGTGGATTAGAATGGAAGGAGCCAAGCTCTCCTCACTGCTCCTTAAAATAACCTATATGACAACTAATGGGAACCATAAGTGGTAAAAGCAGGGGAACAGAAGCAAACCCACATAATTCCTTTTATGAAGTACCTTGAAAAAGTGACATCAAGATAGGAGAAATAACAGGAGCTGAGTTTGGATTTCTCAGCTTACTGCCCATTGCATCGCTGACAACCTCACTCAAAGGATCACTTCTGTGCAGCTGCCAGCTTCCATGTCATTTTCTAACAGACTCTGGTTAAAACGGTGTAGATGAGGACTTCAGAATTTTAGTAACAAGGCCTAGGTTTTTCTAAGCATCTGTTTCTTTTAAGAGCCATCTATATGCAGACAGTATTTTATGCAAGGGTGAAATCAGGTGTTAATTGCTACTGTTAAAAATACTCTAAAAAGCTAATAAAGATACCCCATGAGTGAAATCACACATGTATACACAAAAATATATTCATACATATATACTTGAGTATATACATGGTTGAAGTTTTATAAACACTTCGCATATGGCTGAATGCCTGTTGTAAATTTGTATCTAATATTTGCTTCCTTCCTATTTTTTCTCCTTAATTTAAAAGTAACTGCAAGATAGAATAAAATAAAATAGTCAAAATAGCTAAATGCCCTGCTTCAAAAGGTATTTTTTTTGGTTAAAATCCTGCAAGTGGGAATCACCATGGGAGAAAATAGGTCCCTATGCGTGCAGTCTAAAATCATAAACCAGATGATTAAAACACACTCTGAATTTCCTCAAAATCTCACTTTGACTGTGACCAGATGTGATGAGCTGTAGAAGAAACCCCCTTGCTATTTCCTGAAAACACGCAACAGATATTATCACTGGGCATGTCTTGCATTGCAACTGCCAGTTACTAGGAAGTCAAGTGTTTCTCTTGCAGTCACCTTGGACTTTTTAATCTAATAAAGACAAAAAGACATGGGAATGGAAATTCTACTAGCCAAAACAGAAAAAAAAAAAAACAATAGCCTTCAACAAGTTTTTATTCTCCAGATTCTGTTGTGACCTTTCTAAGCTAACCCCTGCTACAAAGCCATCTCTGAAGTCTTCTGTATCTACCAGAGTTTAACGATCGTTACTTCTGGACTCTACTACCCTCATTTAATTTTGTCCCTATTAAAATCTTGTCTTCTCAGCTCTGAAGGTTCATTAGTAATTTCAAGAAATCTCTCCTCATTTCCATCAAAAAATCTCATTAAGTTTTATGAAGCACTGACTGCTGTGGGGACGGTATTGCTCTTCATGTTTATGGCACAAAAGCAGGTAATGGGAAACCTGGAGCTCATTCGGAGCCGTGTGATTTTGACAAGCTTTTGGGATGCTCTGTGACTCAGCCATCCCGATCAGAAAAATCAAGACTGCAACGCATAACCGCCGGATGTATTGCAAAGAAAAAAATCATAGGAAGTGGCAAAGTTCCTGAAATTCTTTGAACAAAAGATGCTACAGAGCATTAATACTTCTAAAGATGAGGTGAGAAGGTAGGAACTCGGGGAGACAAAGTACATTCACTGACAGGAAGCAAAGGGCAGAGCTGTCTGGAGAATCCAGAGTTCCTTGCACTCTAGTAGCCACTAAAGATTTCTTCCCAGAAGTGGAAGGTATTCAATAGGAAATATGGTTTTGTGCTGCTACTTTTCTTCTAAGGTTTGCATTACAATTTATCAATCACATGACAGCAGGTTCCCTTTCTCCGTTCGGTGCTACAAGACCCTGTGATGACCTTCTCTTCACCCGGGGTGCTGGTGAATTCATCCTACAAACACTCTGCTACTGACAGACGTATCGTAGTGATTGTGTGCAAATGCTTTGGATTAAGGAACTATTTAAAAATATTAGAAAGCCTAAAATTGGAAGTCTACCAGAATCCGACTCTGAGGCAAACGAATCTCATCGGCATCTCAAGGTTTTTGCAGATTTAAGAGAAACTGGTCTCAATCAAGTACACACACTCAGTGGATCTAATAGATGATCAGCAATTAATACCTCTTTTTCTGCTCCAAATTAGCAAATTGTTTCAATCCCAGACAAGCCTCCAGATAATTCCTTTTGCATCCTTACAGTGCTCACACCCTTGAGTACTGCCTGATCAATGACATTTTAATTTGAAAAGAACATAAAACATTTTTTTTCCTTACTAACCATACTTAGGTTACTCCCTTTTTAAAGGTTTTTAGAAAAAAATACAGAGAACTGTTTGACAGGTTTGTTGTTCACTTGTTGAAGAAATCAAGGAAAGAACCCTGCTCAAAATACCATGCATATTTTTATATTATTGTTAAATATTTGTTAAGTACCTAGAAGCACTAAGTGCTTTTATGTTTATCAAAAGTCTATACTTGAGGATACGTTTTGAATTCTTCTAGAAAAGGGATCATTTGTAGTACTGTAATTAGAACAAATTCATTATGCCGTTTAGAACCACTTTCACTTTGAATTAACGGCACTCTCTGGACCTTGAAGTTTCCTCTTCCTTGAAGTCAAGAAGCAAAACAATTTGGACTTCAAACTGAGCAGCATGTAGAAAGACAAACTCCAGGAAGGTCCTTTCGGAGATTTTTTTTTTTTTTTTTTAAACTCCTAAGAAAAGCACCTTGTTCCCGAATTAAAATAACAGATTATTGTTTGTTTAAGAAAATATCAATATTTTGGCAACTAACAAAGATAAGCAACAAATTAGCATAAAATCAAACCAGTTACAAGCAGAGGCTGAAACGAAAATTGTAACCAGGAAAACGGGCTAACAGCCAAGTTCCATTCATAAGCAAATACCCAGCACAATAGTGTGATTCATGCTTCTTCATTTACACAGCCCAGAGGTTGGCAAGTCTGAAAAAAAAAAACACTCAGCGTTTGGAGCTAGGCAAACGAAGCGAAGGAGCAGAACAAACACCGAAAGACGAACGAGCGAGAGCCGAACAAACCAAAACAGAGCGAGGGGAAGGAGCCTACCTTCTGTCAGCCAAGTCTCCTGGAACTGGCTCAAGTCCTGGAAGAGGTCTGCACGAAAAGCGAGAGGGTTCCTCAGTGGAGCGCTGGGGAGGGACAGCAGGATGCTCCAGCGGTGGAGATGCCGGGCGGGACGGGGAGGTGGGGGCGGAGGCGCAGGGGGAGGACCTGCTCCCTGCCCAGAAGCCTTCACCACCCCCAGCCTCCCCTCCACCTCCCCCCTTACCTTCCGAATCCTGCACCGGCGGCAAGCCCGGCTCCACGGGGCTCTTCCCAGCGCCCTCCGGAGCCCCGCACTCGGGCCCCGCATGGCCCGGCGGCTGCTGCGGGAGGAGAGGATCAGTCCGGGGGCTCTTAGCGGGGTGTCTCCCGGCCCAGACCCCCCAAACCCTTTCCACCCCCCGCCCTGCGGAGCCGCCACTCACCTGCGGGAAGGTGAACGGCACCTGCTGGTCCAGGTACCCCTTCATCCTGCCGCCCGTGCGCTACCTCCGCGGAGCTGCCGGCTCTCGGCGGGCACCTGAGGGGGGGCAGAGGCACAGCGGGGGTTAAACTAACAACGAGCCGAGCCTCCCGCACCTGCCGAGGCCAGCCCACCGGGTGGGGGGGAACCGTATACCCGGTGGGGGGGGCTCCTCACCGCTCCACAAACTTGGATCAACGGGCGGGAGCGAGGCCGCCTGGCCGGGACGAGCACTCGGTATGAGCCCCCCGCCTGGCCGGGACGAGCCCCCGGGCCGAGCCTCACCCGGTGGTGGCGGCGGCTCCCGGCCCATGCGGAGCCCGGGGCAGCCCCGCCCGCCCGCTCAGGCCGCCGTGAGCCCGGGGCCGGGCTCCCATTGGCGCATCGCCGCCCGCCCGGCCCGGCTCCCCGCTCCTTTGTTTCATTGACTCCCTGAATGAAGCCCTGCGCTGGGCACGCCCGCCAATCGCAGCTCGCGCTGGGCCTCAACCAGGGGGGAGTGGGAGTGGCTTTAGCCGCCGGGGCCAATCAGCGCGCGGCGCTCGGGTGTTCATTCAAGGACGGAGCGCCCATTCATAAAAAAACTCCCGAAGTTCATTCATGAAAGGCTGCGGAGGAGCTCGAGCTGCGCCTGGCAGCGTGCTCAGCCTGCGCTCTGACTCCCACCCAGCGGGGCACACGACCAGGCCTGCCAATTCTCACCCACGCAGCAGTCATTTTAAAACAGTCTTGAGGTTGTTTCTCTTCAGACGCTGTTCTGTTCAGGAATTTCTTCAAGTTTCAACAAGATTTGGAAAAATCTCACTCATCAATCTGGAGTTAAAATAACTAAAGCCTTAGCTAACAAAAACAGTTTCTCTTGCAAATGTTAAAGGGGCAAGAGGCCCAAGTTATCCCTAAAGCTTAATGGAAACTGTGCATTTTGGACAAGTTTTCTCTACAGTTAACATATACTGATGTGCCTGTGATGCAAGGAGTATCTGCTACAGAAAATAATACATCTAAGCATCTAGTCAACATATATCTGAATCTTTCTGCTATCAAGATGCAGCTCTGCTGTTACCAGGAACCCACTCTGTCTGAGAACCTGATGAAAACGCCATTTTAGCCTGTTCATGGGAGCAGAATAAGAATGTGTTAACTGCTCCCACATCCACACACATTGCAAATATGTGGTTAAATACAGCACTGGAAATTTAACTTACTCTGACCTGAGAAGGCCACTAAAGTATATGAGTTAATCTCTTTTGACTTTTGAGTTTTACTGACTTTGTTTCTGTTTATATATTTTGTAACAACCTATTCAGGCTGTTAATTTAATTTGATTGGAGAGCCACAAGAGAAAATTTCTCCCAGTTAGATTGTTGTTAGGCAATTTATACTTTAAGTGTTTTGCAAAGTCTACGAGTCATCAGATACTCATGCTTTGCACTTTTTCCTATACAGATCATTGCAAAACAACAGTTTGACTCTTGCTTATTTCTGCTGCATTTCCTGGTTAACAGATAATGGAACCTTTGTTATTCCAGGTCTGATTTCAACATATGGCTGTGCTTTGAAGCAGATGGGATTTTCTACTGTAATATTTGTTTACTTTATGGTGTTCTAATTTCCCATTGAACAGGCAGCAACAGAAATGCTGCTGTAGGATAGGCCTTATGGCCCAGCATGGTTCTTTTCACCTCCCTGTCTCTGTAACATGAAAACAACCTTCCCAGCATTCTTTATTGCTGTCAAGTGCAGAGACACACTTAACAAGAGGCTGTATAGACACACTGGAACTTGACTCTGTTAATGTCAGAAAATCTAAGGTTCTAGCAATGCCGTGTCAAGCAGACTCAGCCTTTTACCTTAGAATACATAAAATTTCTGTCTCCATTCAGACCTTGTTAACTGAGAGCTCATAGATAGATGCACATAGTAGCTCACCTTAAAAGGAAAAATGAACAAACAAATAACCAAAACCACAACAGCACAACAACAAAATGCAGCCAACCAATGAACAAACAACCAGACAAAAGCATTAATCAACAATACAAGAGGTGCAGTACTAGAATGGGGCCGTCATTATCCTGGTACAGCTGATCCTTATGGTGAGTTAAGTGAGGTCAACATGAACCTGAGGCTCCTCATTATGAGCACGGCCAGTCTCTCATTTAGCCATGACGACAACAATGGCTTTGGGGGTCAAGTCATGCTTTAAATCCACTCACCTAGCCATCTACTGGTTTCTCTGCACTCTCCTCAGTGGTATATATGGATCCATCCTTTTGTTTTCACCTTATTAAAATAGTAAAAGTGTTTTTGTTTAGTAGCGTGGAGGATGCAGGGTTCATGAGCAACAGCAGAGAAAAGTGTGGGTTCCTAAAAAGACTGCTGACTTCACACGGGGAAGCACTCAGGATAAGCAAGAGGTTAGTGGAAGTTACAGGTACCAGATTGTGTAGTTTCCTTGCTTGATGGTTTCTCTCCTGTTCTTATGTGTTTGTTGCAGAAATATATTGTATGTTTGTTTTCAGATGTGAACTGATCAAATGGGGGCATGGGGCTCTGGAATTACTGTTTATAGGTTCAAAAACTAGCACTTGGGATCATTAATTACCTTCTAAAGTTTTTTCTTTGTGTGTTTGAGCGTGTGAAGAGTTCAGAAGTGATATACAAACCAGAGGGAAGCTGTCTCTTTCTTGTTAAGTATTAGCAATAGATTTACTCTAGCAATGTAATTCATGCTGCCTGGGATGTTTCATCCCTGGATTTACATTTCTTCTTTTTTTTTTTTTTTTTTTTTTTTTTTTTTTTTTTTAATTCTAGTTAGGTGCTGGGTCTAATCCTTCTGCGTCAATCCCCATGATTTAACTATTTCCATATATTGTATAGGCTTGAGAAAACCCACTCCTGAGTTTCAGATACATTCCCTGTGGTCCACACCAGCTATGGTTAGTGCAACATAAAGTTCCCAGTCATAGATCCTGACAGCAACAGAAACAAACAGCACATCTTAGAACATGGTAAATTGCAAGATTGGGGGGGGGGGGGGAAATCTCTGTGCTGTAGAAAAGAGCATGAACAGACCTGTACCTTTATAAAAGCATAAAGAAACAGCTGGATGAAGAGCTCAGGTTTCATCCCATCAGGAGTGAAATCAGCCCAGCCACCCTCCAATAGCCCATTGTTCCCTGAGCAGTAGGATTGTGAATAAGGTGCTGAGTCTACTCATTGCCTGTTGATATTAGCCATCTTTCTCTAGCACGGTTTTGTAACATCTGAGAAAACACAGAAATCCTGACACAGGAAACACTTGCTAAATATTTGTGTGCAATTCTAACTTAGCCTCATGAATGACAGTGTTCAGGAAAGAGCCTGGAGAGAAGGAGCATGTCCCCTGAGCTGTGCTTAGTCCCTGCTTCTGCCTCTTGCTGTCAGGTGGGTGGCAGGAATACCAAGCTGGCTTCTTAAACCATAAAGAAGCAGTGAGGGGCAGCTAACTGTAGGGAGCATCAGCTACAGAGTATTCCTGGAGGGAAAGACTCAGCTTATGCTTTAGTGGAGAGTCCAAAAGGCATTAAATGTGTGGGTTCTGTTGCTGTTTCTTTCACTAGGGGGAAATACCTTGTCTGCATTGCTGGCTAGCCTACTTTTCTCCTGTAGCATGCATAGTAGTGGTCTGTGTCTTGACAAGAAAGGTGTGGAGGTTGAGTCACAGCTCCCTTGCATTCTGCTCTCCCTACAGCAGCCTCTTGGTAACACTCTTCAGGCTGTGGAAGCTTTTTCCTATGGAGTTGATGAATATGTGGGCAAAGACGTTTGCCTTGGAGTGCTTGCAGTCTTCCTCCCAGGCTGGCAGAGTGACTCAGGCAAGAATCCTAGTGGGGGTTTTCCAAATCCATGCAGTCAGGAAGGGACCATTAAAAGTGTGGGGCTTAGCAGCTAACCATCTGACCACATCTGTACTGAAATGGAACCGGAGAGCTTTGACTCCATAACGTGCAGGCTGCTCTGTGATATGCTTCCTAATGCATTAATCAATGGGCATTTTGGGGTGCTATTGCTGTTCTTGATCTACTTTAATAATGGGAATGGCTGTTTATATTCTCGAACTGCTATTTTTGGCAAACTAAGATGAAAAAGTGGTAAGACTCTTTGTTAGAGTGAGTGCCCCTCAATCAGCATAACTTCGTTTTAACAATGTTATCTGATAATTGCCTGGCATTATGTCCACAGATCAGAATCATTGTCAGCTAAGTCACAGTCTGCTCCTCGTCCTTTTATTTTGCAAGCTGTAACATCAAAACTAGCTAGAATGAATAAAAGGAACAATGTCATCTGATTTCAAAGACGGATGTTTGGCAGTGACCCCATCATAACTCATCTTGAGACAAAGTGAAAGAAAGGCTGTGCCCAAGGAAGCCCAGAAGCTGATCTGGCACAATTGGTCCATATTCCTAGAAACAGGATGGATAAAATTGGCAGACACAGGTTATTGATCAGGGTTTAAAATGCACAGTGTGTTTTCTTGCTAGCAAGTTCTTTCTCAGGCATGAATATGAATATTTAAATTACAAGGATGACTTTTGTTCAGTCTTTCTGCAACCTGCAAGAAGCTCTATGGGAACAAGTTATTTTGAATTTCACCTTTTAATTTCAAGATATTATATAGGAGGAATACAGAAGGAGAATTCCATTAGCCCATGGAGGTTTGTTTATGAGACTTACCATGCCTTTATGGGTGACTTTCTGTAGTCAGTGTAGTCCCAGTGTGCAAGAAAGCATCTGGGCAGGTTTTTGCTCTTTGGGAGCTGTTTGGAACACAACAGACTCTGGTGACAGCAGTTTTCTATAGGGTTTTGTGATCAGAATGCCCCTTTTAAGTATTCATGCCAGCTACTTTTTATAATGTTCTGAATGAGAGAAGACAGCTCAGGCACTTTGTCTGCAGGAAGGAAGCAATTAAATTATTAGCACTTTGAGAAATTAAATGATATAACTTATGGCAGAATAAGTTTAGCAAAATCTTATAATGTAAGAAAACAATTAAAAAGAGTTATATAAGGTTGGGTGGCTTCTTTATTGTGATAGAGTGAGCAGTTAATTGATTGTCATCTTGCTGTAATGTACCAGGGCGGTTGTGACAGCAAATAGAGGAATTTGTGCTCAGGATGTATGGAGATT
Organism: Heteronetta atricapilla; assembly: GCA_011075105.1. Classification (NCBI taxonomy): domain Eukaryota; kingdom Metazoa; phylum Chordata; class Aves; order Anseriformes; family Anatidae; genus Heteronetta; species Heteronetta atricapilla. Next base: position 3,383,181 of record CM021757.1, read on the forward strand.
AAGTGCACAGAAAGGGGAATGTCTTCTAGGGAAATGGGGGTGAGCAGCAGCCTGCTACCCTTGATTCCTCCTCCTTATATCCTGGGGGGAGAGATGAAGCAGAGAACTTCCCTGTCCCCTTCTTCAGCTTCCAAGGCCAGATGTTGGAAGATTCCATTTTGCCATTCCTCTTTGAAGCATTTAGGCTTCCTGCATCGCTGTAGAATTGAATCCCCCAAATGGGAGAGGCCCAGAGGTTGCTCTACCAGCACTGGCAGCGGAGCTGAGCAGCACTGTTAGATTTGTCACCAGCATCCTGCCCTTCCAGAAGGTGCTCATGAATTGGAAAACCCTCCCAGGCTGTTCAGCTTCTATCACAAAATTTCTGGAGATATTTGCATCCTCTTCCATGAGCCCCTTGCACTTTGTTTAGCCCAAAGAGAAACACAGTTTCTGGCCTGGAAAGCAGCTGTATTGGAAGAAAGGAAACTTAGCTAGAACCTGCAAGTTGCAAATTACCTGTATTGCCACTCTGAAGGATGCTCCTCTTAAAATCTTTGAAGATAATTCTGTGCTATTTGTATGCTTCATGAATACTGGGGATGCACCATTACATAGGTGCTTGCAGAGTGCTGAATGTGACCAGAGAAGGGAAGGATTTGGGAAATGCTGTTACAGTGAAGGTTATAATACTAATTATAGCAATTGTTTTCTTATAATGCAGCTGGGTTCCATTGTTTTAACTGCAGAAATCATTGCAACTTCTCCCTGAATGTTTACATGTTATCACTCAAACTAAAAGCACTGAAAGGTACATGCAAGCAGAAGATTTACATAGGCTGTCACTCTTAAAAGCATTGTGGATTTGAGGCTGGAAGAGAGACAGCCCAGCCTAAGCTGCAAGAAGGATGCTGAGGAAAAGCCTGGAGGAGCTTAGAGCACAGACACTGTTGTTCAGTCAAAAAGAAGTTACGTATTCATTGTCAGACATTTCTACAAATTCCTGCCTTAATTACCAATCTGTGCTTCTAACAGGTATAACCTTAAGATTCCCAACTTTCCTTTCACATGGGACAGAGCAGCAGCACGAAGCACCAGGGGTCAGTCCCAGCGCAGTCATGTCTGCAAGCTCTGCTCTTTTTCTTTGCTCTCCTCTTCAGTTAGGGCTTCTAAACCCAACTTTCTGCCTGAGAATACCCCACTCTTTTCCATCTTGAAAGGGGTGAGGTGGTTCATCTGCTGAGATGGAGCTGGCTGGGCTGTAGCCCTGGACCTGGGGGATGTTGGTGTGACCGTGGGATGTGCGGAGCTGCTGGAACAGGGGGGCACGTGCGGCAAGGAGGAGGCTGGCAGCAGCACTTGGCCATGTGAATGTCTCCTTGTATTGAAGGGAAAGAGGACAAAAGCAACTGGACTGGTAAAGAAAGTGCTAGTAATTACTGAGCACTCAATCAAGGCAGGAGAAGAGCCCAGACTTCACTTGTCACTGTACAGAGCTGGGGTACCAAAGCAAGACACGCAGCTGTTAGCAGGTACTAGCAACTTGCCCCATTATGGTTGAAGTAACCACCAATAAAACCTAATCAATGAAATCCCTTTTAAGTTGGTTGGATCAGTGACCCAGAAAATAGCTCCCCTGCAGAAAAGGAAATGATAGTCTATAAAATGAGAAGTCAATGGGAAAAATCTATTAAAGTGAGGGAGCTATCAGGAGACCTTTGGTGTTAACTGAAACCTTTTGGAAAGAAGCCACAAAACTTGCAGCAGACTTTTAACCCTCCAAACCCTGCCGTGCCAGAGGAAAGCCATCTGTCCTGCTGCAGCCCAGCAGAGGGCAATACAGACAGCCCAGCTCCTGCTTCTGCAAAGCGATGCCTGTCAGCGGGAGAAGGGTTGCAGCAGGAACAGCAGGGCACTCAGTCAGCTTTTCAGGCTTCAGCTGAGGAGCTGACAACCCACCAGTGTGGGTGGTGATAATGGGGAGCCCTGGTCCAGTGACAGGTTTGTCTTGCCGGACATTGGACTTTTCTCCCCCTGCCAAAGAGTCCCTCCACAGCGTACCTGGAATTATCGGCCAGCTGCTTCAAACTGGGGAGCTGGCAGGAGCCCAGCAATCAGCACAGCATCCTGTGCCTGGGGCGGTATGCAAGGTGATTTTGGTGGACCCAGAAGAGCATTATGAAATAAAGGGTCTTTCGGCAGCAAAATTCAAAATAAACCACCCCCCAGAAGGTGGAAAAAAAGCCATTAATTTGATTTCTCATTGGGGTCTTCTTTTGGTCCCCAAAGCAGCTCTCCTTTGTCTAGCTTTAGACAGTAGTGATTGATCATTACGGCCAGAAGACAAAAAGCAGAATCTCTGCCTTGCTACTGCCCCTTCTCAGGAAATTGCTCTGTTAAGTCAGAAACTAAACAGAGATCCAACAGACATGGGAACATAATTAAATCACACACGCACACAAAAAGTATCTTGAAAGAAGTTATTAGCATAGACCTCCTGAAAATCTAATCTTTCAGGTTTTGCTATGCATTAAGTTCCAGCTAAGCTTAATTGGGCTCAATGAACTTGCAAAGTACTCTGCAGAAAGTGCTAGATCATCTGCTGTCCCCATTTACTATGAAGCTGAAAACAAAGTCACTGTTGCAAAATAAGTTGGGCATAAGGGAAAATTATCTATCCAGAGGTATAGTGCGATCAGTTCTTACTGACTTGATTCTTGCACATGAATCACGTGGTAGGGAAGAGAGAACGTTCATGTGGAAGCAGAAGTATCAGTCAGATCTGTTTCCACAATTTCAATTTAAAAAAGTATTGGAAGTGCTATAGCACATCTGCCCCCCGGACACTCATCCCTTTTGTTCTTCTCTTCACTTGGTGCCTCTGACTTTTTTATTGCATGTAAGCAGAAAGGAGGAAAAAAAAGACTTGTAAACACCAGGAGACTGGGTGAAAAACATGTTTAACCTCTGCATACCCTTTTAAAAAGCCATAAGAAAATCCGTAGAATTACAATGTGAGGAAATGTATTTTCTAAAGAAGCTGCCTTGGGACTGGAATGTCAAAGCTGCAGGAGTTGAGACTTTTTTCTGCCTGCAGTAAGAGCGATATTAAAACTCCAGATCCTGAAAGTTTGAAAGAGGCTCCTACTTTATCAGATTTTACCTTGTTTTCTTTATAAACTGTTTAGCCCTGGTGCTTGGCCAAGCTTCTTGCTTGCCAGAGAAACCTTGGTGCTTAGTGAGGGGAAGAAGTGAGTCATCCCTTTACAGCTCTACATGTTTTCTGAATGAAGCCCTGATGGGGTATGGTTCATGCTTCTTTACACCACATACTAGCCTGGATGGCACTGAAAAATCTCAAAGTACACAAATATAATTTGCATTACGAAATACCTTTTTTTTTAAAAAAAAAAAAAAATTATTATTCTGAAGCTGTTTTAATTCAGCCTAAACCTGTCCAGAAGTGGTGTTCAATCTTCTTTTTTGGCTTTAAGAGGCTTCCACTTAAAATGTGGTTGGGGCTGGTGGTGTTCAGGAAATGCTGTCAGCTCACCTGCTCATGGAGCTGCCTTGACCATGCCCATGCTGCCATGTCTCAGATGTTCAGCACAGCAGAGCTGAGGCTCAGAGGCTCGTGGCTCTCCCATCTTGCAGCATCTGTGTCTGAAGGGCAATGCTGCAGCATGCTTGGGCTGTGAAAACACAAGTGTCCACAATGTCCTCATCTGTGTCAGAGGCCTTGGTGAAAAGGGGCACTGCTTTGTGCCTCATAGACGAAGGTATACATTTTAGAGCAGGGAATGCAAAAATCCCCAAGCCCCTGGATCCAGGAGCTCTTGCAGCCCAGCTATGTCCTTCCTCCTCTGGTACAAATCCTGCAGGAGCGGTGGGAGCTGAACCACATTTTTTCTAATGACTAGAAGCATCTAAGAAGCATTGCCAATCCCACACCTTGGGTACAGCATGCGGTCTGCTAAGCAAGATGCTGCTTGATGTGTTGGGAAGGACAGAAAGGAGTTGCTTGGGCCATTGCTCATTCCTATTTTTAGCTCCATTTCTCATCTGTAAGAACGTTAGATGCTAGCTAGTCCAGCTCATCTTCCAGCAAGGGACCTTCATACTCTTCTAGTGAGGGAGTCCCTTCCAGCAAACCTCATGCATTGCAGCTCCTCCTGAGCAAAGACAACCCCCTGTGGCTCCTTCTGTTTACTCCAGCAAAGAGTGAAGTGATTAATGGGGCCAGAACATATCTTTCTCCCCAGGATCCACAGATAGGCACAGCTGAATAAATACCCCATGTTATTGTGGTCTGCTTGGTTGGAAGTCAAACTACAGGTAGCCAAGAGCACTGCCAAATGTATTTATTGCCACGTTGCATTCACCAGCAGTCCTGTAGATAAGAGCGAGGCAGAGAGGTTGAGAAGGACCAAGTGGCATTCCCAGCTCTCCCTGTGCAGGAACTGGAGTGCTCTGGGCCTCCTCTAGGGAATGAAGTGGCTCGATTGCATGCTCTCCTGGGCTTTTAGCAAGCGCCTTTTTATTTGTTTGATGCACACCGTAGCTCATCTAGTGCAGTCTGGTTTTTGTATGGTTATTCTCAGCCCTTATACAGAATTTTGTGTCCCTCCGAAGTGATAATTCATTTTCCCAACAAGTTTTACATGGTTGGGGTTCATGCCCCTGTTGGGATAGTATGCCAAGTCCCCCTTAGGACACAGGCTGAGAAAGGGTTAATGCTTTTCACACTTAGCCAGCATCTGAGGCTGGATTCACGACTGGGTTCAAGCAGAAGCACAAGGTCCTATGGAGACTTCTTATAACCACTGCTCCTGAGCTTGCAGCAGTTTTTTTTCTGCTTCCACTCCTCTGCCTATTTTGGTAAATGCTGGCAGAACAGAGCTGATTTTGCTCCTTAAAAAAGAATTAGTATCTTTGGAGAAGAGTTTTTTGTGAAAGGACTTCTGTGCTGATGAATTTTCTATTTTGTAGCTAGGGAGATGGTAGCACAGAAAAAGGCAGGCTTGATGGAGTGAATATGCTTCCATTTCATGTTTTTATTGAATAATATAATTTTGAAAACAGTAAGTTTGACTGTGTTGCTTATCTTCAAGCAGACCAGCCTTCCACGCAGCCTATACTCTCCTTTGACCCCTGTCTTTTCTCTTGGTGCTGTTTGTGGCCAGTTCAAGGTGTTCCTCTGCATTTTGTATCTAGAATAGCAGTGAATTTGTCTTTTTGAATGGTACCATCAAAGGTTTTGAGCTTAGGCTGATATTATTTAACATGAAGTTATTGAACCTATACAAGATGCTCTTCTGTATCTCAGTCAGTATGGTGGCTGGAGGAACATCAGTGCTTGGTTCCATATTCTGTAAGGTTTTTAGTTCTTTAACAAAAAGCCAGATAAGCCCAAGATAAGTACAAGACCTGCAGTGTGACACCTCCCTGCCATCAGGAATAAGATGGGATCCTGAAAGAGGAGCGAAGTTTTGTCTGAAGCTTTTGATTTTTGTTAGTGCTTTTGCTCCCTATGGGTTATTTCATAGACTTTCACCTCAGTGCCAACAACAAAAACAGATTTTTTATTTAAAAAAAAAAAAAAACCAACACTAAAAGCAATGAAGAAGGAACAAAACTAAGTCTTCAAGATGTGTACTGTGCTTGGGTCTCAGCAGCAGCATGCTAGCAGGAGATGACTGCTTCCCCTCCAGGCTTTTCTAAAAGGCAGCACATGGAATATTGATTCCCAGTGGCTGCAAAGTCAATATCCCACATGTTTCCAGGCCAGTACGGGGAGCACAAAGGTTATGACTTGCGTTGAAGTCTGGGGGAATCCTGAGCAGCAGATGGAGCCATGCGAACGGCATCCCTGACTGTTCCCAACCCCGACCTTGTCCCTCTGGCATGTACAAATGGTTGTGCTTTGTCACGGTAGCTGCTCTGGAGACAATTGCCTGGAATAAGGCTTTTGTAGGAATGGCTGTAAGGCTCGGACTCCCTGCTGGGTTTTCCAAGTTTGTTGAAGCACCTCTTGGTGTCAGAGGGCAAAAGGGTCTCTGCCAGGCTCTGGTTTGTGGTCAGTCACTGGTGGCACTGGGCTTGTGGCTGGCAATTAAGAATGGGAAACAAAGGTAGCAAGAAGAAAGATGAGGAGGTACAATAGGAAGGAAAACACCGGTGATACCCCTCTTGAAAGGAAATAAGAATCAAATTGAATCAATTTATTTTCATGTTATATTTAACTTCTGAAGTGTTAAAGTGCCATGGGCTTGCAAATAGAGCAGCTCTTTTGTAATCCTTTTCTCCAGCCTGCAGAGAAAACAAAGCTGTTGGTTTAGGACGTGGAGCAGAAGGCGCGGGGGAACCTGCCGGAGGCTCCTGCTGCGCGGGGTCACGGGTCGCGGTGCGCAGCCGGCTCGGGATCAAGCTCAAGGTTCTCGAGTGATGGAAAAAACGTTTGACACGACGTCTCTGTGAGCCTGCCTTGCTAACGTGAGCCAGCTGAGGGAACACAAACAGAGGCACTGTAACCAGCCCAAATCCCACCTTCCTCTGAAACTTCCAAGCCTCTTTTTTCCTGTCAGATTCCAGACAGATGAAATTTTCCTGGCGTGGGCCCACTCCTGATTTATCGTGATTCAGGGATGTTGCCAGGACTTGAGTTTGCTGATTGACAGGCTAGGAAGGGAAGGTGCCTGGCCCCGCAGATCAAATACGGCCTCATCTGCCCCCGTTCTGCCTCCTCCTTCAGGACTTGCCGTGCTATTTCTCATTTTCTGGAAATCCCAACTTGAATTCGATTCCAAGTCCTGGTTGATACTGTTGTTTGTATGATAGTGTCAAGAGTGAGCACATTCCTTGGATCATAAATCATCTTAACCTGACCCCAATTAATTACAGGCCCTGGGTTTCATTTCTCTCGGTTCTTACCAGCCATAACAAATGAGGTCATTCTGTGTCAGTGAGACATCGGAGCAGACACTACTGGGGAAGTCACAGGGGACTCTGATCCCGTTATGCTGCAGGAAGAGTAGAGGAGAAGAAATGGGCCACATCCTCCCATTGCTTCCTAAATAGGAGCCATGGGATGCTCAGCAGCAAAGTTAAAGGCTTATATATATATAAGGATAAATGAAAACTATTTAAGTTTTATTTAAATTTTGGCAATGTAGTGAATGAGGCAATCTTTGAGGCTGAGGGCTACCAAGCTTGCAGGAAATGTCCTGGGTGAACCCATCCGAGCCCTTGTGCTTTAGCCAACCACTCAAATGGGTCTGGAGCTCAAGTGCACATCAGAGGCATCTGAAGGGGCTTTCCCTGTTGAAGACCCCTTCATTTCTACGCAGCACGTTGCAAAGATTGCATGGGGCTTGTGTAAGAGATTGTGCTTCTGGGTTTCTTAGAAAATGCGGTGCTGGAGAGGTGCTGGTTGATCTCCCAGCCTTGAGGGATTCGTCAGAAGTAGTACAGCACCAGTGCCCATGGCACGGTGCTCAGCACTACCTTGAAATCAACGGGTGTGGGAAGGGAGCTGAATCCAGAGGCTGAGACTTATGCCCTGGGTTCCAACAGGAAAATCCACAGGACTTGCTTATAACTCACTGATTTCACTGTTATTTTATCAATACCATTTATCTTGTTCACTTGTTATTGTCATAAAAGTGCAATAACAATGCAATAATGGTGAATGATCAGAAATTCTGGCCCTGTGGAAGGGCAATTGGATCCATTTCCTAAGGACTACCAGCAAGAGAAATTTCCTAGAAAGCCTAGATCCTTTTCCTTAAAAATGTGTGATAAGATGAGAAGAGATGCAGAATTGAACCACAGCTGCACAATAATATATTATTACTTATGGCATAGGCATTGCAAAGCATGGAAAAAAGGATGGAGAATGGTTCGTCACAAACTGGAATTGGGGCAAAAATACCTTCCTCTTCAAATTAATAATTCATTCATAAGTGAGTTCTAAAAGTATAAAAATATTAATAAAAAAAAAGCTGAGGGTGAGAAGATAATTGTGTTTTCAGATGTAATCCCTGGTGCACGCAGCAGGAGTGCTGTTTGCCACCTCTTCCTCATGGGCTGCACTGGGAGTGGGAAGTTGGCAATTTGGCAAAATGACACTGGGCACTTGCTTTTACCTGCACAGAAGTTAAAACAAATTAACATCTTAAAGGAAGTTAATGTGTAACAGAGGACACAAGTGAGCATGGCTGGGGTATCTCATGAGAAGAGAGCAGGGGCTGAGCAACCTGTGCTAAATTGTAAGGCTTCATCTGTGTATAAAGTACACAGGTGTATTTTTCACCACGTGTTGCCTCCTCACCTGCCCATATAGTTGTGTTCACTGCAACTAGAGGGCTAACTGGCTGTCAATGATGGCCTGATACTAAATGATGCACAATAAATGCCATGAAAGGAAGTCAGAGCTGCCAACACAGCACATCTGAGCATCGCTCCCATATACACAGCTATAGGACAGGCAGTTTTGGCTGTTGATGAGTGCTGTGCCAGGCTGGCATGGGGTGGGCTTAGTGTTGCATGAGATGCACTCTCATTGCTAGCCAGCTTCACATCTGAAGAATATTTTAATATTCTAATAAATTAATATTTTAATTTCCATTAAAAACTACCTGCCATTTAACCCTGTCTACCACTGCCTACTTCTGAACGGAGTAACACCAGTTTTTATCTGGGAAACCTCATACTGTTAAATGCGATGAGCTCATCCTATTTCTTGGCATCATCTCATCTTGATTTTGGCAGAGACAGAATGAGATTTCAGCAGAGAGAAGACAGTAATAAAAGCTCATTTTTTCTCCTAAAAATAATGCTAGTTGACTTAGTCCTAAAAACTGTGAAGGAAAGTGAAAATCCAAGCCAAGTTTCATATTTGAAGCTGTATGCAGATTCCAAATCCAACATTAGTAGCCTTGTGTTTTCCAAATGGTGTATTATATTTTTCAGATGCATAAAAGACAGTAAAGCAAGTGCAGCTGTTTTTCTCAGCATCCAGAGGCTGATCTCCAAAACAGCTTTTTGACTGGCCCCAGAATATTGGTTGTGCCCATCCTCAGCTCTAGAAAGCTTCAGGTGCCATCTCCTCTCCAGCTGCCTCTCAGCTTCTTGCTTTGTTCTGTAGAGAAACACATGCAATACAAAAGAATTGTGATAGGAATGGTTATGTACCAGTGACAGTGAGATGCTCTGGGCCAGAACGATCTTCCAGATGAGTGGAGTTGTTATAATGCCATCGGGATAAGAAGGGTGCTGCCATTGATCTACCCAACTGGGGCTCCAGAAGTCTCGGTTCCCCTACAAGTGCTCTGCCAGCATTTCCCAAATTCCTACTTTCCACCCGGAAAAGGAGGGCACCAAGGGACTACTTTTGCTTTCATCTGGAAGTTTGGTATTTTAAATGACAAAGTGCCTTAAGGCAAGACCTGCTCTGAGTGAGCACTGCGAGGCTCTGATCTCAGCTGAAGTCTCTTGGTGCTCCTGAACCCAAAGGATAAATAACTGAGAATACTTTCCACTGAGTTTGTCTCCATTATGGCTTTCTCTGACTTTATAAATGCTCTGCTAGTGTTGGGAGGCTTTTTCTAAGAAATTTAGCAAAAGCACAAGAGCAGGAAGAATCTGATTCTTGCAGTAGAATGGCTTTTTTTTTTTTTTTTTTTTCCATGCTTATTTGTCTAGTGTTTGAATGGTTGGAAATGTCTTCTCAGTATGTGCATTAAAGACTTCCTGCCTGGAGTGTGCAAAGGACTCCGAGCATTCACAGGATATTAAACAGATTCGTAATGGAACCCAACAGTATAAACATGTCTTCGGCGCAGACAGGAATGCCACAAACCCTTATGTCGTGTAATGTAAAACATACCCCGGTTGTGTCTGTCTTCTCTTCTGCAAATAAACAAGGCAGAGATGTGTTTAAAATGTTTCCTTCTGAGGCAGACAATTTCTCATCTCATTCTTTCATTCTCTTTTTTAATAGATATATATATATTTCTTTTTCAGGTGACGCTTTAAAGATCTTTAAAGACTTTCCTTTAACTCAGTCCTGCCAAGTTAGGGCTATTGGAGCAGCCCGGCACAAGTCTGTGCTGCTAGTCCTTTTGAATGAGAAGCCTTCTTTTACAGGTTGTCATTTTCTTGGTAGAATGCATAGAGTATAGGCTACATATAGGTACGCATTGGCAAATATTTAAATAAACTGTCCCATGATGGAGAGCGTCCTCTGACACGGAATTCCTTTTCTCTTTACTTTCTCCTTGCAAAATCCTTCACGCAGTTTCTCCCCCCTCCTGTCCAAGTCTCCTCTGTGGTGTGACATTGTTTTTTTCCTTCTTAATGCCCTGCCAGATGCTTCCTAGAGCTGCCTACAGCTGCCCTGGCTCTACTCTCCCCGGCAGGGCTGGTGATGGGTTTTTGTCAGCCACTGGCAGGCGGCAGGCACCGGCCCTGCACTGAGCAATGCACCCTGAGGAGGAAAGGCACCCTTCTCCTCTGCTCCTTGTCCATAAGACCAATTCCACCACATTTAAAATCTGCTGTGCAGCACACAGAAGTAAAGAATACATAGATACTCTGTCATGAGAAATCTGACCAAAAGAAACATCTGAGCTAGTGCTGCTGCAGAAATATAGAAAAGCAGCTGTGATGTACTGGAGTGGAAGCTCTTAAAAGGGAGACCTCATTTATTTATTTATTTATTTATTTCCCTCATTGCCATGCAGTGCCAGGATCCTTTCCAGCTTTCCTTTCTCTCTACCAGCATGTGAGACTGCCCTGCCGGGTCTGATCAGGTTGCTCCCTTTGGCTTGTTACCTGCTTTGTGCATCCTGCACGTGCTGTACGTAGCCCTCTTGGTCATCGCCAATGCCTGAGCACGTCCAGCAAGTGCCTAAGATGGGCTGTGCTGTATTTCAGGTGCTCGTGGTGGCAAAGTAGCTCAAAGCAGCCCCAAGGAGCGCATGTAAACCTGCCTGCCTGAGAGCAAAAGCAGCCGTAGGTTCCTCTCCTCCTGGTGGCTGGCTTCTCTTCTGGATTTTATCCCTCATAAACGAGGGTAGCGACCATCACAGCATTGAAAGTGGAATGATCAGGGAGCGTGGCTGCTGGGTCTGCCCTGTTAGGAACATGGTGCTCTTCAATTTCACCTGCTCTCGCCTCGTTTGAAGGCTTGCTTCCAGCTTTGTCTGAAAATGCTGTGTATTTGGTGAGAATGCTGTGTTCTTTCCTCTTTACAGTGTGCAAAGCTAGAGACTGCAGACTGATCGGAGTACATGAAATTAGATCCCTTGAGTAAAAATCAGCAAGTGATATCCAAGCATAGACTGAGGTTAGCCTAAAATAGTTGCAGTGAAGGAAAGAAGAGTCATGCTGACCTCGGGTGTGAGCAGGACTTGACCTGAGCAAGAAATCTCCAAGCACTTTAATGCAGCTCAGTTTCTTGGGCCACATTTTTCCTTGAATCTCCTTTTCAATTAACTTCAAATAGAACAAATTATAAGTATCACAGATAGTGATGCTTCTTTTCCCTGGAAAATAGCTTTCTGGTCAGATTTGTGAGCACACAGAATGTCCTGGGTCCCTTGTGCCCAACACCAGGACCACAGGTCTGTCCTCCTCCTACCCTGCAGCTAAGGAACATGTCTGGAGCATGAAATCAGACCATAATGGATTTTCTTTGTCTGAACTTTGTCTGCCGCACAGGTCCACATCAGCTGCATCGCTTTTCTTGATCTTCTCTCATCTAAGAAATACAGAAAAGGCTGAAATGTAGAAATACAAGAAAGAGTCAACATACCAGTAGTATAGAATGAAAAGTAGGCAGAAGTATAAAACTGTAAGGATGTTTATTAGTCTAATAGGAGGAAATTATCCTTTTCTGATGTCTCTTCCATCTTTAACTTCATTATAGTATTGTTAAGCTAACGCTCAGCTGGTGATGAACTCCCATGTGTAGGAAATACTCCCCATGTGGGCTTCTGGGTGGCAGGTGATCACGGTACAAATGCAGAGCATTGAAATCTTTCAGTGAATTAAAAATTATAAGCTGTAAGGAAGCCTCAGCCTCAATTCAGATGTCTTCCGTTTCTTGCTCCTAAGTTGGGGACCCACAGTGTGATAGAGAGAGGCTTGAAAAATATTTTCTTCTCTAAAAAGGAAAGAAAAAGAAACATGACTCAAGCCTCTGTGGTATGAAGTCACCATCCTTTCTGTTACTCACTCCCATTATCTCTGCAATCTGTTCCCAACGGGGCTTCCAGACATCCAGCTGCTTACCCTTGGGTAAAAGTTATTTAAAAAATAAAATACCAAAAAAAAAAAAAGTTACACTATAGAAGGATGGAATAGTGGTGTAAAAGTCTGGTCCTGGATGAAACCCCTTCCTTCATGCACAAATTAAAACAATGTGGCATTGTGCAGGGAAGGATGGGGAAAGGAAGTCGGAGGGCTCTGCAGACACCTGCCCCTACCCAGGCTGCAGTGGAAACTGCCCCGTCGTAATTCACAAATATAGTCTGAAAGGTGATAGCCTGGTGCGCAGATTGTTTTACATCCACACCAGGCAAGTTCCAGTCAGACAGAAGCCCTTCTACTGTAATCACTGAAAGAAAATGGATTTCCTGTCTATCTGCTTAGAAGTGCTACATGGATCCAGTACTCGGATCCATGTCACTAATGCAGACGTATAATATTTCTTGAAGGGGCAGTGTGCTGTCCCCAGGGGAAGGGAATTACCCAAAATACGAGATAGTGGCTGATGAAACACAATAGGAGTGCAGCTAGAAGCGGGGGAAGAAAGCATAGTAACAGAAAAATCATGTGTCTGCTCTATAAGCTGCCTGATCCTCTGTGTGTGCTTGGCTCCCTGCATAGGAAACTCCACTGGAAGTAGGATTTGAAAGCTTTGCTTGTGTAGAATATGACCCAATCAATGTCTCTGGCTATAAAGTGATTCCTAAAATGGTTCTGTTTTCCAGGCTTTGGTTTGTTAGTCACGCCATGCCTGTCCATTGGGGTTTCAAGGGCTGCCCTCGTTAGCCAGGGATGGGCTGGGAGCTTGCAGGATTGCTGGAGGAGAAACCTGCACCAGTTGCTGGGCACATGCATGCCTCAGCACCCTTCGTGCCAGCTGGGAGCAGCTGTGACATCTCTGTGCCCCCAGGCGCTGCTTTGTTGCTGAAGGCGCTGAAATGAGTCACTTCCCAGTGGCTGGGGTGTGAAGCATTCTCTCCTTGGGAGAATGAGTTCTGGGTTAGGAAAGGCAGAGTGTCTGGGGCGACGATAGAAGCATGATATAAAGGTGATCAAGTGGAGCTTGGGCCATCCCCAAGACCTCTGCTTTCACACTGGTAGCATGCCATTTCCACTGCTCTTGTCATGCAGCTAAACCAGCACTGAGCTCAGCACCATGCACGCTGCCCGTGACCTAGGAGAGGGCTTTGCAAGTCACGGGTCTGACGCATGCAGATACTCAAGATCCCCCTTGGTCTCAATGTGCTATGCAAAATGTGGTGCTCCATGAAACAGGGCAGCTCTAGAGGTGTTTAAGAAGCAGTTGGACTTTCAGGGATTTGAATTCAGACTAGATTTTTCTGTGTCAAATGCTGAGAATCCTCTGATGCTTCTGCCTTGGCTTTGCTGCCTGATGCCTTTTCAGCTGAGCGTTTCTCCAGCCTCCCCAGAAACATGGTTCTCTGCCATCTGGTGTGCGTTAACCTTTGCACTCCTTAGCAAAACATTAGGCTTTGCTAGTCATATGATAAGGTGTATCCAGTGAAAAGAGAAAAATGGCAAGCTAGTTTTTTTTTTTTTTTTTCTTTTCTTTTTTTTCCACATTGCACTGACAGAGAGTGCTTCTACAGCACAGCAGCATCTCAGCAGAGATTAATGCCTTGGTGCGACTTCCCGAGGCCCAGGAAGTAATAGGCTTAAATATTTGTAATAGAAGTAAAAAATACAAAATGCACAGGAGAAACTAAGTTCAAGACCTGGTCGTACTTGGCCTTAGAAAGGTGGAAGGGGACGGCTCCTAATTCTGTAAGAAACTGCAGGGTTATTATCATAATTAATAAGAAGGAAATGCCAACCGTAAGAGTTGCAGGGCAATGCTTTCACATGGCCCTATCAGATACATATCTCTATTCATCTACCTACATAAACACAGATCTATACAAATCCTTGCAATAAGCCTCCTGGAGGAGTTGCAGAAGGCATCACAGCGTTTCAGAGTTATAAATGGGCGATTCAGACAGCTTCGCCGTTGTGCTGCGCTACTCTTCTCTCCACAATTTTTGCCTTTTATGCTGTCAGGGAAAAGTCCAAGCAGGTGGTTTAAGAAAACATTAGCAAGGTTATGTCATAGCTTTAAAAAAAAAGTGTTTGAAGGGAAATGGAGCTGTTGCTTCCAATTTTTCACTCTTCTGTCTCCATGATGAAATACAGTCATATCCACTTAAGTAATACCTTATGGAAAAGGAAGTGTCGTGTTTTTATTGGACCCCTTTTATTACCAGCCTCGGTGAAAAGTGCAGTTGTGAGCAAGTCTCTGCTCCTCCGGCCTTTCACCAGCTTGTAATCCTGACAGAGAAAGGCTTCTCGGGCAGGCGGAGATTTGCAGCAGCAGGAGGAATGGTATATGGGAAAGGTCTGGCTGCCCCAGGCACAGCAATAATTTATGAAGGCTGATGCCACCGTGCGCTGTAAGAGCCTTTCGCTAGGTGGAGCTTGCGACTGAGGACAAGTCACTCATTTAGTGCAACCAAGTTCCCATCTAGCTGCAACGTAGCCCCCTCTCCTCGCAAGACGTGACAAAGCGGTAGGAAATTCTGAAGCTGAAGCGCATGGGAAGGACGATGCTCTGCTGCTTGGACCCAGGGAAAGTCCTCCAAGGGTGTCACCTAGGATCCTATCCACTCTAAGGCAATTTGGGTAGATGTTTGGAGAGCCTGGTTTAAACTGGGATGAGATGTTTGTGATCAGTAAGTGACAAATAGAAACATATGGGGTGGAAAGAAAAAGCAAACAAGGTGATTAAAAATAATCAAACACCATCCCTGGCTGGTGCTTTGCTGCTTCTAGTGGCACGTGCAAGGTGTTTGAGCCCTGTGATAGCAGAAAATCACTGGGAAGAGTTCATTCTGTCTGCAGCAAACGCCAAAGCACTGCGAGGTGAAACACTTCAAAGGAAGAACCTCTTCTCAAGGCTGGCCACAGGCCTGCTGACATAAAACTGCCACAGATCTCCAAAGCTCTGCTCCCTGGGGAAACAAATACAAATGCTTCCAAGATAAGAATCGGGTGCTTCCTTCAGCTCCGCTCGTTTACCACGAAGTGGTAATGACTGCTAGGGAATGATTTATAATCTTTTCTTTTGAAACAGGTATTTAGAATATAATCTTGTCTCAGGTGGCTAAAGATGACCTTTATTGTTCAGCTCTGAAAGAACTCTTGGAGGGCTAACAGATGAGGCCAGCACAAAAGCTTCAACCGAGTTCTTTGATAGCACGATAATCTCATAGCTGTGCACGAGGTTCAGCTATGTTGGCAGTCAATTACTGCTAGTTTCATATCTATGTTATTAATACTAGGTTCTCTTGTAAAACCACTGAAGCATCTGACTGGATGGTGTATAGCATCATCTCTTTGAATCAACTGTAATATGTCTGAAAACACTTTGACATAAATGTTAAAAATTAGCATAAAAAATAACATAAAAAATAGCCTCGGGAAATAAAAATAAACAGGACATTTAGAACTGGTAGACTTTGTTTTGTTGTTCCTTTGGTGGGTGTCTACATTCATTCAGGAATTCACATTTGTGGAGGGGCAGCCCCTGAGTTAGTCCCACCTACATCTGGAGTTGCCTAAGCAAATCCATGACTTGGAAACTGCCAGCACAGTGCTGTGGAAAGCCACAGAGAAACCGAGGGCTAGTGACAGAGGGCACATAAACCAAATCAGAGCATCTGTTATGTTGGCATCCGGCTAGGTAGCTGAAAGGTCCGTAAAATCTATGACTGCAAGGAGGGTGCTTCTCTTCCTGTAGCTAGGAGAGGCAGCACAGACATAAAGGGCTGCAGCACGTATTTTCAGGTTTATACAGATCTCCCCGGTCCCTGCAGAAAGCTTGCCCTGGTCTTGCATGGGAGGAAAGTCTTGCAGCTCTGTGGAAAACCCACCAGCCCTTCCCCGAGCTAGGCAGGTGAGAGATTTATTGCGAGTCAGGCATCCCCAGGTAGCTGCCTTCCCGTCCGCGAGGAGAATAAAGCCCGTGTGAATTTCTGGGAGGAATAATTGCAGGTCAGAGATTTTGCTCCCTGACAGACTTCGCCTGAGAGCCTCTTGGCACCGAGGGTTCAGGGGTCAGAGGCTTTGATGTTGGGAGCGAAGCGCTCCTTCCCAAAGCACCGAGGGCTCGGGACAAGCTCATGGTTTGAAGTGGAAGCCGCCTAATGTAAAATGCTCTCGCAGGTGGCTTGTGCCTTACAGCTCCACAGCCAGCACCAGGACTGTGTCCGAGTTGTAATTCTGGGTACCGAGTGAGGTCCCACTGATGTGCTTTTAAATGGATTAGGATGCAATAAGCTACTGTTAGCAG
Source organism: Heteronetta atricapilla (assembly GCA_011075105.1). NCBI lineage: Eukaryota > Metazoa > Chordata > Aves > Anseriformes > Anatidae > Heteronetta > Heteronetta atricapilla. The sequence continues at coordinate 3,399,775 of CM021757.1, forward strand.
CTTCAGCGAGAGGGGAGATTTATTACCCTTCTTTCTGATTTTAGTTTATGTTGGTAGCCAAGAGCCCAGAAGTTTTCATCCCCAAAGAAGCTGCTTCTGCAGTTTGCAAGCTTCCAGACCCCAGTAAGGAGGCAGCAGCAGGACGACGTGTGGTGTGGAGCTGCTTTAAGAGCTCACAAGGAAATGAGTACCCAAACTCCTGCCCTGTGGTGCTCTATGTGCCTGTGGGGGGGAGGAGGGGGGGATGCAGATGTCGAGGGTACCCCCAAAAGCAGCTTCCTCAGTGCTGCAAAGAGCTCGAGCTAAACCAGTGAACCTAGTCAGGAGCTTAAGCAGAAGCACCAAGGTTTAAGAGGAGCCAGATATGTTTTCTACTGTTATATGATAAACGGTAGCAGCTTCTCATTTGTGCGTGGACACATTTTTATTTTATTTTTTTACTAATTTTCTCTAATGTGAGTGGTGAGGTTGGTAACCTATTTTTCTCACCAGTTTGTAACCTGAATAACACCACTTGTCAAATCACAACCAAGCTTATTGCTGCTGGAGTACTTGGGGTCTGGCCTGTCTGCAAGGTGTCCTATGGAAACATCACATATGGATAGTCTGTTTGGGTGGAAAATGGGTGATATTCCCTTTCTGTGAAGATCTGAAGATTATATAAAATAGATATAGCCCCTAGAGAGGAAAAGTATGCTCTTAATTATTTTATCTTATTATTTACCATTAGTTTGTTTTAAAAGCAAGCGTCATCAAGTCCAACTCCAATTTTCCTACTAGAAACAGTGATTCTCAGTTCTTTGAAAAGAATCCAGCATCTGTTACAAAAGAAACATTCTTAGTAATCTACTTTGCGGTCTTTTACAAGTGGGACAACCACGGTTTACTTTCCAAGTATATCATGCAGATATGCAGCTTTATATCCAGCGTATCTGCAGACCATGCTAAAGCCCAACAGCAGTTCAGAGTAAGGTGAAGGGAAATTAGTATAACAGTATGCCACAGCTGCAAGCTGTGATTATCTATCAAATATTTAAGCACAAATTTCGGTATTTTCAATAGCCGTTATATGGTATGCCAGTGGAAAAATCTGTTTAAAATCTGGCAAAATTGCATTGGAACACATTAACCAAAAAAAAAATAATAATAATAATAAATGGCAGCAGACGCTATGCTTTCCTAAAACTTCGTAATTTGAGGTATTACATGTTTTGGCTGGAAGGGGGGCAATTGCAAGTGGAAGTGGTGTTCAGACATCTGGTTGTTCCATGGCAATTTGTGATCCTGTACTGGAAAGCTGCTTTTACCTTCTATAAAATGCACAAGAAATAGGGGCAGCGGGCTGTGTCAGCTTTAGTGGCTTTAAAGATCTCTAGTAAAGTGTCTTGGGGTCGGTCAAAACCCTCCAAAGGTAGAGGTGATCAAACACAGTTTAAAACCAAAATGGAAGGACAGAAAAGACACAGGAAGTTGGCATGTTTTGAAGAGCACAGCTACGTTTCATTTGTATGACATATCTGATCGGTTGCAAACATCAACAAAGAAAAATCACAAAAATAACCTATTCATAGAAAGTTTGCAAAAAGGGCTAAGTTGGTCACATAACTGTAAATTTCATAAACAAATATTGATTTAGAAGTCTAAGTAGTGGGTGTAAATCCACACGATACCTGGATTAACAGATGAATTTGTATGCAGTTTAAATATACACGTGTGCTTGTTTATTCTGAGGAAAGTTTTGTGTCCAATGGGAAATGAAACAAGAATTTGTAGATAGTAAACTTGGCTAAGTCACTCCGCAGAACATTTTCTGCTCTTCCTGACAATCCTGGATTCACAAGGAAAACTGAGTATCCTGGGAGATTTCCTAAATGCAAAAGAAATGCAGCATTAAGGAACAGTTTTCCTTCATTTAAACGGACATGAATGTGGAAAATAAAATAGTGAAAGCTATCGCATTCAGACAACATGTTGTGATAGTTGGTGATGGCTGCTTTGAAAAAAACATTTCAGACTTAAATCTGGGAATATCTGGGATATCTAGGAATTTGATTTCAGGATTTACAGTAAGCCTGGAAGAAACGTCCCTCTGCAAATCGCTAGCATCAGCAAGGCACCTGTCCTCTCGGGCTGTGAGTAGGAAGCCAGCTCTCCTCAGGCTGGTCAGCAGAATTGTGTGTATAGTTCTGGTCCCAAACCAGAACCGGTTTTAGTTCTGGTTTCAGTTCCTCAAAACACCTATTTCTCTTAGTGGAGGTACAGGGAGAAGAGAATGTGCCTTGCCAAGTCCAAGTGCAGAAGAAGTAGAAGTGGCCAGGGAGAGGCTGGATGACAACACAGTGGCATTGTCACCAGCTGGACCCTTTCTTTCGGCCTGATAGCCTGTATTTTCTAAGTGTTCGAGAGCCTAAGCAACATTACTCCTGCTTTATATACAGTGGTTTTTAGGTTTGATTCTGAAGGTAGGCCCGTGGCAGCGAGACATGTCCAGAGAGCTAGATTCATTCAGATGAAAATCAAAGTCCTGCTCTCCTTTGGCTTTTTTCCCCCTGTGCCCTTTGATTGTCTCTGCCAGCTACAGCATCGTACTCCTTTCGAAGGCTCAGCACCACGGGTTTTGCAGGCGGGGCTGTGGCACAGTGCCGTAGCTGATCCGTGGCACTGTTGTGCCTGCTCTCTGTCCAGTTCCTCTCCCCGTGCTCTTCTCGCTGCTGCAGGCGCTAGTCAGAGCTGGGGGAGGCAGCAGAGTCCATGTCCTCCGTGTCTTGTTCGTGGGGGGACACGGGCTGCCCTCCCTTAACGCGTTTCCATTTCATTCTTCTGTTTTGAAACCATACTTTGACCTGGACGATGGAAAGGAGATGAGGAATTATGACCTCAGGCTGAGCTGTCTAAGCAGACCTATGCCTGGCATCTTTGTCAGCTATACATGCCTATCCAATGGGTACAGTGCTCCTTTTAACATCCACCCCAGCCAGTCTAATCCTTCAGGAATTGCAGTCATCTTCAATTAATTGAGCAGTTCCTCTACACCAAGTTTGATAAGGAAACCCGGACTGAGATCCCAGTGAGAGGACAGAAATATCTGCCTCCACTAAACTTCGCATTCTTGTCTTCCTCATCACCTTGAAATACCACCTGACCCAGGAAGGACACATATCAAATGTGTCATTCCAATTATGTCCTGGTAATTAGAGTCTAAGCTGATATCTGTATTCCATCTGTAAGCCTCAATATAGCATGTATCAAGGGGTGGTGGTAAACAACAGCTCAGTAGGTGTCAGTTATTCCCAAATGTCTTTTTTTTTTTTTTTTTTTTTTTTTTTTAGAATTACATGTATTAAGTACTTACAGAATTTTTTAACACGTGCCTCAAAAGACCATGGAAGTTTTGTATTAAAACACGTCTGTGCCATTGCATTATACCCCCCCTTGAGTAACCAGTCTGCTTTATAGTTTTAGGGAGAAGTTGTGGGGAAGGAAGAAGGTGGGAAGGAAGGGGTTGGGGAATTACTTGTCTTTCGGTGAGGTCCAGGTTCACAGCTATCTCGTATCTCCTGAGCCTCGTCAAGTAGTTGTGGTGGGCAAATTCAGCCTCCAGCTCCCGCAGCTGTTCCTTTGTGAAAGCTGTCCTTTCCTTCCGCGACTTGCTGCTGCTTTCTGCCTTGTTGCTCGAGTTCTGGTTTTCTAAGGGGCAAGCACACAGAATTTGCAGTTACCTTGACCTGTGCGAGCACGTGCATTGCAGAGATCGGGTGTAAAAGTGTGCGTTGTGCCCCCTGAGCTCAGCATAGTGTTGTCAGCCTTTGGTTTAAGGGGTGAAGGTGGGATGGGGAGCATCACCGAAAGCATAGGAGCACAGGCTGGGTCTGCAAGGTCTGTAGTGAGCAGCCATGGGATGGGAGCTGTCATCGCATCTATGCAGAGCTATCAGTAATTTCCTTCCCAACCTCTTTTGCTCCATACACAAGTGTTATCACCCCCCCAGTTTTGGCTTTGCAGACTAACAAGCAGCTGGCAGCAGAGGTAGCACTTTGTGCAGGATGGGCGCCCATAGCATAGCCCAGGCTGTGCCAGTCTTTCAGGCAGTTGGTGTTAGAAGTTCCTGGCCTCTTCTCCCTCCTCTTTTGCTCCTGCGATTGGCTAGACTCCCCAGACTGAACGAGTTAGTAACATTTTTGTTATGTTGGGTGCTAATTACTTAATTCTTGTGTGTAAAAAGTTTCACATGTCCTAGCATTACCATACATCCTGGTGCATACTGTTTCCCCATAGAAATGGTATACAAAGTAGTAGCAATGAGCATGAAATGAGCATCTTCTGGTGTCCTTTTCCTTGCTGAAAAAAAATCTCCTGTGTGGCTGAAGGCTTTGTGATTTATCTGGTCTTAGCTCTGCCCACCAGAAATAGAGAAATTGAATATAGCTCATGTTAGTGATGATGTGCACAGGAGCAGTGCACCACGTGCTGCAGCTGTACTGCCCTCCATTTCAAGGTGATTAGTCCTGTTTGCATAGAATCATAAAACAGTTTGTGTTGGAAGGCACCTTAAAGACCATCTAATTCCAAACTCCCTGCCATGGGCAGGGACATCAGCATTGTCCTGGCTCCCGAGCCTCTTGGTTCCAATCTCTCACCAAACACCAGCCTCACTGCATTCCCCAAAACAAATGGGGCTTTGGGGAGGGCAGTGGCAATGCAGGAGTTGAAGCACAGATCCCATGCTGGGTACATATGGAAGTTCACCACTTGCCCCTCTGCAAAGGATATCCTTCACCTCTTATTAATTATATGAATCATTTTAAATAGCTAAGTGTCTCTGGGACCAGAGCAGGCTCTGCCCCACATGGCATTGCAAAGAGACATAAGGTAGAGAGTCTTATGGCTGGCTGGTAAAAAGCGCTTTTGAGGAAGGCGCAAGGACTCTGCACTGTGCATGTGCAGGATTTGGGCGCCAGAGATGGTGTTTGTATCACTCGCAGCATCTTAACCATGGAAGCATGGGACTGACTAATGCCTGTAGCACGGGATGCTGCCTGCTTGGTAAGGCCCCTGGTGATCCACAGCCCTGAGCAAGGCACGTGGTGTTTGTTGTCCTGCAAACTCTTGCCAGCGCGTGCAATTTTTTCCGTAGTAGAAGAAAGTGTAATAAAAATCTGAAGCATCTGCACAATGTTACTTTTTCCCCATACTAAAGACTTTGAGGGTATATTTATTGGAAGTGGTTAAATCAAGTGGTAAGATGGATTTTGCTGTCATGGAACATAAAATTCTGAAAGCTCTCAGGAACACTGGCCAAGTGAGGTGACTTCATGAATAGCTGATTCGTTTGGCAGCTGATGATAAAGTAACCAGCAGTTACTTCAGTGAGCACCTCCTGGAAGGATGCTCGACAGAGGGTGTGCACAGGGGGCTGGGACAGGTGAAGTTCTGCCCCCAGATCCCTTTACATTTCCTGGGGATCTGCCCGTGCTCTCCTTTTCTGTCTTCCTCAAGTTTTCAGCTGCTACCTGTTGCTGTTGGCTCTTACATCCTGCTTTTTACACCTCCATGGCTGTAAACAGGTATTGCAAGCCTAGAAAACCCTCTTTAGTCAGTGGCATGAGGGAGAAAGAATGGGCAGGGCAGAATTCAGCTCTGCTCTGCACATCTTCACCTTGTTTTTTCTCCCCCAGAATTCTTCAGTCAAGGGCTGAAAGTCAACAGCATACATCTATTTGTGGTTAAGGGAGGGAGTCATTAGGCACCACTTTCTGATTAGCATTCTGTATTATTTAATTCCCATAATAACAAAGGTGTCTACTAAGACCTGTTCCTTGCTGCCTTATTCTTCAGCTTATGTGGCGAGAAGGTTGGGATATCCAAACTATCTGCAACTGGTCATTCTAAAAAAACAGAGTAAGGTGATTCTTTAGACACAGTTTTCACCTGAAAACTAGTTCACTTCTAAAGTGGCTCTCCCTAAGGTTTTAATGCTTAGCTTTTGGTTTTAAAGATTAATTTAGAGCTTTGGAGTTTCCTTACTGATCGACTTATGTTTTTTACTTCGTAGTATATGATAGATGTATTAAACCCAAAGTCATTATAAAGCCTTCCAGCCTCTTTAATGCTGTAATTACAAAGGCATTTCAATAAATTATTTGCTAGGTTGTACAGTATTGAATACTTGGAGCCCTCTGCAAGAAAAAGATTTGTGTATGTTAATAGCTGTGGCTTGTGGCAGAGCTGCAGGGGCAGCTGTGAAAGCTCACCCTGGGCTATCTGCTGTTTTCAGGCCATTTGCTGAGCCTGGGAAGTCGGGACTGAATATAGCATCTAAATAATTAAAGCTTGTAGAGGAAGGGAAGGGGGTGTGTGCACTCATACAAGCGTGCCTGTAGTAGACGCCACTGTTGCTATTGCCACAACAAAGCTGTTCTCTAACTGTTCCGAATCTATCCCTGCTTCAAAAAAAGTTTTAAGGATTGACAAGCTTTTTTATTATTTTTACATCAATAAATGTCTCTCTGTCTCAGTTCTCTATCCGTAAAATAGGGATGTTGGAAAATATTCCCTGCTTCATAGCAATGCTGTGGGGAAAAGCATACTGGTTTGTAAATGAATGCTATAGCAAATGAATGCATATAAACCTCGTATTTTTGAACAACTTCCTTAGGAGAAAACAACTTTATGCATATTTTGCATGTCTGGATTTGAAATAGCAGCAAAACAGAGGTTATACACCTGAAACTCTTGGCTATGGTACTGTAGAAAGAAAGAGTTTTGCTAGCTAGGATGACGCAATGAAAGCCATCTGCATTGTTTTGCACATGGTCAGACGTTGCACGGATGGGCAAGCTTTTGGTATCTCCTGTTTTGCAGTAAAAACATTCAATATTCAGCGAGGCCAAACAGAGTTTGTATCTAAAGGGAGACTTTGATGAGTCTCATGCTACGAACTGAGATGTCAAAACCCTCGTACTGTGTTTCCAGCTAGCCCCAAGCAGCTGAAGATGAGAGATCTTTGCCCTTTGACTCCTGTTCTCTCACACTTGGGCTAATGGCAGGTATCCAAGATGTAACTCCACGACCTAGGACTCTGAGCTCAGTGTCCACGCACCTTGTGATTCCTGCTCAGTTACAGCGAATTTGCCATGTGCTGGTGCATAAAACACCTGGGGCAGTTAACAAGACCTGCAGGAGTGAAACAAACACCAGAGGTCATCAAGGAACAAGCAACTTCTTTTCGATGGTGTTATTGTGGGTTTCCTAGTCAAGAATTGCAAAATGCCTTCTTCATCAGCTTTAGTTCTAAACTTGTAGGTGCTCTCACGCTACAGCCCGTACCATCCCACATCCCTGCTTTCACGCCACCTACCTGAGTTTTCCTTTTTTCTTTTGGATGTCTTTTTCTCTGTCTCGATCGCAGCGCTTACCGGCGCCTCATACTCTTCATTCATGCCCATCGCCACGCTCACGAGGTTTGGGCTGCCGCCTTCTGACTCTCCAGAAGCCAAGGCCAGTCCCGGATTCGGCCGTCTTCGGGCTTCGTTTGCTGCTTGGTGCCAGTCAGGGTGGTGGAAAGAAGGGTGCTGCTCCTCGGGCGGGAAGCTCTGCGGAGCCGTCACCAGGCAGGAGGCTGAGAAATCAGAGTAGGCAGCAAAATCTGACTTTTGATGGAAGGAGAAGGGTGCCGGCGGGTAGTGGCTCAGCCCCGCGGCTGCAGGGACATCTGCACGGGTGCTCCGAAGGCACCCCCAGAGCGGGGCTGGAGCCTGGGGACCGCGCATGCAGCTGCTGATGGTGGGATCCATTCGCCTCCAGCGCCGTCCACGCTCCGGTGCTCGGGGCCAGTTGCAGCTCAGGCTTCACAATCGGAAGAGGGGAAATTTTCCAATGTTACGGGATGGATTTCCTCTCTAAACAACAGTTTGTTTGTGGGTTTGGGGCTGTTGCAGACTTGTTATTTTGGAAACTCTTCTAAAAGTCTTCATTGTCCCGACTGGAAAAGAGTAACCAGACCTAGGCAGTGATTGCCCTGAATTATTTCCCAAGGCCTGAAGCTCGCTTCCTTGTGAAGTGCTGGACATGAGTGAAACACTTTTTAAATACTGTGCTGGGGAGAGAGTGACAAGTTTGTGAAGTGAAATGTGAGAGAGGGGAGGGAGGGGTTAACGTACACACGCCCGCTCCCTCCAACCAAAGCAAAGCAGGCACCTATTAATCATCCGAAACCTTATATGCACATCTAATGGGATTTGCAGATGGAGACTTTTAAAGAAACAATGTCTGTATTTTTTTTTGGAAAAAAAAAAAAAATAGGAAAAAGCAGCACACACACACACACACACAAAGAAGCTTTAATGTTTCCCTGTAACACTATGAAGTTATTTTTATTGCACTGTTAACAAAATTCCCCAGGTCTTGCATTTGGAAAAAGCCCTAATACAGGATTCAACAGATGCCAAATTTCAAGAACTAAAGTGGGAAATAAAAGAAAGTACTTCATTGATTGTAAATGATTTAAGGCCCAATCATTAGTTTTAAGAAAGTATTGAGTCTGGCTTGTACATATGTGCAATTTTGGAGGGATTTCTTTTGTTGTTAGCTTTATAACCCTTGTATTTGCTGATAGTCTTGCTGCCACTGGCTGTTATTCTTTCTGCATTCTACTTTCCAGGGAATTTTCAGTATGCCACTCCTTCCTCCAAGGAAATCTCCTGCTTTTATGCCAATGCGAGACATGTTTTTCATCTTTTGTTGAAAGCTTTATAGTTTTTCCTAACAGAAAGCAGATTCTTAGATCCTAGAGCCATCGCAGCTGGAAGGGCATTAGCAGGGAAGCTGCTCTCAATCCCTTTTTCACAGAGGTGTGGCAGCTGGGAATGCCCCAAACCCTGCTGAAGAGCCACACGAGGTTTTACCGCAACTTCTCGCAAGGCTTTTCTCCATTTTTGATGATAATTTCTGCATGCACGTGTTCCATGTTTCCGTAACCTTCTTGCAGCCATTTCCAGCACTTACTCTGCTACGCCTTGCTGCACGGTGCGCACGTCTTTCCCTTCTCCTCCCACCATTTGGGCTGGGGTTTGTGTTCTCTCATAGACACAGAGAGATTTACCAGATGGACGTGGAGCCCCAGGTTTTTCCCCAGGGCTTGAAGTGCTACTTTTATTTGGCTTCTGTATAATCCAGAATTGTAAAATTTCAACGAATCAGGGGGAAAAAAAGGTGTACTCATCCTGATACCTGTTGGGTCTTAGAGCTTGGGCTTTTCCAAACAAATAAGTGGGCTTTAGTTCAGATCTTTCTGAACAAGAACCTCAAACTCTGTTTTATTTTCTCATGGATCTTGATTTTCTCGCAAAAATACTGCATATCTGATCCACCCTCTCAGAAGATCCCCCCTTAAATAATTAAATCAGTTGCTGTGTCGTAGTGGAGAAGAAACATTCACAAGTTTCCCACTGACCGGCAGGAGAAAAGCCCCAGACTGCTCTGTCCGAAAGGCCAGGCTGTAAGGAATTTATGAATGCTGCAACTGTTCTGGGCGCTGGCAGAATCCAAGGCAGCGTCCAGACTGTTTTTGCCAATGCAAAGTATTTCATTGACATCCTCTGTGTGTGGTGTCGTATGTAAAACCCCCGCTCACTGGAGTCACAGGGGTTATTAGGAGTTTGTATGAACTCCAGCCTAGGTCTGCTGTTTTCCAGTCCTACTTATGGTCCAGCTAATCATGCAATCACCTATATTCCATTTCTGTCCACGCACATGTCTATGGGGGAACAGGAGGGAAGGGAGATTGTCTGTTGATGTAGTATTCAGTTCAGGCAGGACAAGGTTTAGGTTCCCTTTCAGGAAGCCACGTGGGGCCCGAGCAGGGGTCTGGCCGTAGGGCACGGCTCTGTTCCTGCACATCACTTTGCACTCTGACCGAAACTGCTTGGACTCGGTTTTCCCAGTGGAGCTCTCTCTGTTGTTCCTCTGACTTCAGATGTGGGAAAGGAAGATGGCAAACCCTCCCCAAATGTGGGAACCCCGAGGTCTTGCACTGCTCCAGCACCCTCTGCAGCTGGTGCTGTCACTCAGCTGCTCAGCGGGGGCTTGTTTGCCCTCTACATCTTCCTGACACTTCATTCCTGAAAGAAGAAAAAACAACAATCCTCCCCTCTTGCTAAAACCCATTTGTTGGACAAGGCAGCCACCTTTAACCTCCGCAGAGTCAACATCTCTTCTGTCAAACTCTGCGCTGGGCGAGAAAAATGGGATGGTTGGAGACCATTTTTTGTGATGAATGCCCCCCTAACAAGCTGAAGGCTGGGAGGTGAGGATTTTTCTCTGAGCTCTCCGTCAGGTCAGGCTGCGACTTCCCCAGGAAAGCATTTCTCGCCTTCTCCCATACTGAGAAGCCTCCAAGCTCTGGCTTACCCCGAGACCTTGCACAGCAATTTGCATAACTTCAGCAGGGTGAAACCACAAAGGTCGTGCCGTGCCTTCACTTGCTTTTTCTGGCAAGGCGATTTTCTTTCCTAACAAAGATAGACCCAAACAATCTCACGCCACACGGATGCAGCCCTCCTTTAAGTCACCTCCAGGCTTGTGCTGCTCGGAGCACGGATCTCACTGGGGCAGCATCCTGCTCTGCTCTGCACCTGACCCAGGGCCATTGCCTGGTGCTTCTGCACCCAAAATCCAAACTGATTTCTTAGATTAAAGATTTTTTTACCCTGATCACAAGGCCAAGGAAGGTTTACCTTTGCAGCAGAGATGCTGACGATACTTTTATCGCAGCAGAAGCTTAAGAAAAATATGCAATAAATATTACATGTCAAATATGTAATAAAAATATGTTTGTCATGGAGAAAACTCTAGACATGGAGGTTTCTGCTTGAATTTTTATGAGCTACTAAATTGCGAGTTATTAAAACCTTTCATTTTAAAAGTGTTCTCCAAATATTTTTGGAAAACAAAACCAAACAAAAACTAAACAATGCCATGGTATGGCCTGTCATGCATGCACTGAAGTAGTTTGTAAGTTTTCCTCGATAAGGGCCCTGGACCAAGACTGGGGATCTCCCCCTTGCATGGAGGAGCCCTCGCAATAAGCTTCATTGCTTGTTTTAGCACTGATGGAAGAATGCTGGAGAGCAACAAATGGCCAATGATTTTCTTACTAAATTCAGGAAACTGGTGCTTAAGCTGCAGAAATTAAGGATGGAAAAATCTGTTACTTAGTCTCCCCACAGGTAATGGTTTTATTGTTCTCTCCTAGACATTTTCTAGGATATTGCCCAGACCCAAGAAAGTGTCCCAATTTGTCTTTCCTCTTTCCTTTGGGGATGACAATTCTTTGCTCTTTCCTAGTGTCTAGACCCAGTTCTCAGTTTTTCTGACGATTTCATCATTCTGAATCACAGCCTATTGGCACTACACAGGTGGAGAGCAATTATTCAAGACAGTTTTAAATTTTTTGATAGCTCGGTAAAGTCATCTTAAACACAAGCCAGACATGTTTCAGACTTTTCATCTTTCCTCTAAGTCAGTCACCGTGGCCTCTTAATCACGTTTCTGAGCTCTGAATTGTCTCCAAGATGCAGCGCTGGGAATGAGAGCTCCCTGCGCCGAGCTGAGAGCGCTGGGGCAGCTTCTCTTAGAGAAGAAGGAAACCCCAGGATCACGCAGCTCAGTTTCACGGGGATTATCTGAGGTGTTGTGCTCCCCTGTGCCTGGCACCTGCCTGGCAAATACTCCCAAACATCCAATGTCTGCTGAACAGCAGCATTTCCCTAAAGGATGAATGCGATAGGCTCAAAACCCACTGCAGCAAGAAATTCAGAAATAGGAATGAAAAAAAAAAAAAAATGATCCTGCCAACTGAGGCTGCTGCTGTATCAGCAAAGACCCAATGATAAGTGCGCTGCCACTGATCTAACATCACACTTGTTGGCATCGCAGATGCTCCTGGAGACAGTTCAAAATTCCATTAGGAAGTCATCTCCTGCCGCACAGGTAAGTCACTGTGCTGTGAGGAAAAATCATTGTTGCCTATTCACTGAGCTGTTCTCGTACGTTGGGCTGGTCATTTGGCAATCTCATGCTTGGTCTGCTTTCATGAGTCTGCAAAACTTAATGCGTTGGTGTAGGCACGTGAGTGGGGAAGGAGGAGGATGAGTGTGCCAAATAAAAGGCTGGAACAAGCCCTGGGTTTGCTTCATCCTCTGGGCATTTTTGGTGGGTCACAGTATGGCAAAACTGGATCCTAATACCCAGCATCTCTGAACTGCATTTTCTGAGGCATTTTGCAGACATTGAGTCACAGTTCTAAGTGTTGCCTGGCAGAAAAGTGAAATAGCTCTCCAGAGGCTGAAGAAACAGAGCCATAGTCTCAGAGAATGTAGTTTCTCCAACATTTGTTGTCTTTTCTGCTGTAGTCAGTGCGAGTTCTTTGGAAAATGAAGTTCTGTGCTAGCAGAAAACCCTCTTTGCAGACAGATATGACTTTGGCACATCCTACATAATGGTCCCCAGGTTCCATCAGCTGAATGCCGGGGTTGGAACAGGGCTGTGGTGCTGGCTTCCAGCAGGTAGGGGGCCCTGCCTGAGATCATTGTGGAGAGAGGCTCCCCAGGACCCTGCAAAGCTCAGGATTTATATATATATATGTGTATATATATTTATATACTGCAGTGCATACAAGGTTCTGGGATACTCCACTGGCAGTAGCAGGGTTTAATAGTTTAATATCGGACACTCGGACACACACACATCTACAGGAGCAGAAACCACAGCAGATGGGTTTGCAGAACACGGCATGTGCTAAAAATTGCTGGCACATTTGTTGCAACCGGTGGGCTGCAGGTGTTGAGAACGGGGACGTCCGCACCATCATGCACAGTGCTGCTGGGGAAGTTACAGGTTGAGCAGATGAGCAAAACGCGTGGTAGGTGTGGTAGGAAGCGTGCAAAAAGGCAAAGCACAAGGTGGGAGAGGGGAGAATCGGGCACTGGGGGCTTTGTGGTGCACACCCCACTGCAGGGGAGCCTGGAGAACGTGGGGCCAAGGATAGAGCGAGCAGCTGCGAGGGGCTGGGACCCAGCTGGAAGGAAATGCCAGGCCCAGAGATGGGCTCTTTGGGTCTATCCATCATTTTAATAGTTTTCTCGGTATCCTGAAGGGATAAAAGAACAGAAAAAGTGTAAAGCTCGAGCTAATAGAGGCAGCGTACCTAGAAGGGAAAGATGATCTCCTACCAATGAAAGCTAAAGAGCTGTGTGGTTAAAGAGCTGTATTAAAGGACATTAGGTATTGGACAAAATGTCAGGAAACATTAACTTGCATTTTGCTGTAATCCCATATGGCAAATTAGTCTGGTCTAAAAGGCCTGTATTTGCAGGAAACCAGTTTTAGGGTTTTGATGATTTGGGGGGAGGAGATGCAGAGAGCGAGAAAGTCTGTGTCACTCCTCAAAAAGGCAGAGGCTTTGTAACAGGGGCGTCACAGTTTTATGATATAATTCTCTCTTTTCTCTAAGCCTCTAGGAACAGGTTTTCAGTCAGTTTGCAGTCTGAGCAGCAATTACATGTGATGTCAGAAATAATTGGAGAGAAGATGCCAAACACCCAGCTTCTCGGGCTGAGGTAGTATAACGCATACCCTAGGTTACGTGGGCAATCCATGCTTTTAGCCTGGAAGAATTTTGCCAAAAGCCCAGTAAATAAAATAAAAATCCTGTTATCTGTTGTTGGCCACATTTGCATCGTAAAAATCACTTTTCTGCTTCAGCTGCAAAATTACTAAGTGGATTAAACCAGGCTTCTGTTGCACCTCTTGAGTTTCAAAGCAATGTATTTGTCACATAGTGCAACACTGCTGACTTCTTTGGCACGTGAAGGTGATTTAAGGGAATAGCCATGGAATTAATGTTCTCATTTTCCTTTTCGTTAAAAGTGCTTGTATATTTTGTGTCTCTCAGCTTCTCTAGTTTTCTACAAATTAGGGCATGTGACAACATGCTCACTCTGAACATAACACCGTTCAAAAGAGGTTGTGACTTCCAACCTCTTAAAAAGATTAAGACCCTGGCAAAGCAAAGTAAGGTATTTTAAAATACCTTGATTTTTCCTCAGCTTATCTCTTTGTCCCCTACGGTTCTGTTTCAGTTCATCTTCTATTTTCAGTCTTCAACTTCTGTCCTTCTGCTGCTGCTTTTTTACTTTTATTCTGTGGCCTGTGCTGAAATTTTCACTTTCTTTAACTTGCTCAGGTTTTCCCCTAAACGTGTTTTGGCCCTGGCAGTAGGATTCCTCATGCACTCCGAGGGCTCAGCCCTTGTTAGGCAGCCAGATCTGTGCAGCCAAAGCACCGAGCGGAGCCGTGGAGGCTTTTTTCCTGCCACGCTCCTTCCTTCCCTGTCCCATCAAATATTTCTCGGAGACTGTGTCTGACTCGCTCCACAGCTGGCACCACTACTGCAAGGATTCTCATTTAATGATAATGTTTCTCTTAGCCCTAAGTCAATATTTCCGGTATTAATTAAATCTGATGGCTTCGCAGTAGTGAAAAAAAAAAAAAAAAAGAAGACGTTTCAGGTACAGGAAGCACCAAGATATGTTCAGAGACACTTATGTGATAATTTATTTTAGGGCAGAGAGCAGGAGAAGCAAAAAGCAGAAGAGACAGGCGGCCAGCTCTAAGTTTGGAGGAATATTAAGAGGAAAAAAAAACACTAGTTGGAAACTGCTTAATCACATTATGTGATGCATAATCTGTCACTTTTAACCTTCTTGTTTGAAAGATGACTGTTTTTGGTTGCTATTATTATTGCTTTTACTACAGTGGGGGGTGGGTGGTTTGCAAATGCAAGATGTGATGAGCCATGGGCAAATGGCAGCGGGCTCGGGTTAGCAGGATTCAGAGGGTTCACACACAGCAAAAACTCACTTGCATCTGCAAGAAAAATACTGCGTAAATGAGCTCCAACTTGGCCTTGCCACTTCTCAATTTGTTTTTTTTTTTCCCCCCAGTGCTTCTCATGTACCAGGGTGATAACAAACCCCCAGCTCTTCCCACTGGAGGAGCTGCTGTTTCACCCAGCTGTGTAAGTACACACGGGAGCCAAAGATCAAAACCCAAAGTCTGCAGAAGACAAGCCACCAACTAGCAGGATTACCTGCGCTCTGGGGAAAAACGTTGGGCAGAGACATTGGCAATGTCTTGTTTCCAAAAGGTTGTTGTGAAACCCTCAAAAGATCGGTGGTGCTGCTGTGACTGATAGCAGGGAACTGGACGCAGTAACTTCTAGGCTGGGGAGAGGCGTGCAGCTTGGTTTTTAACTTCAGATTTGTCCCCAGCTAACTGGAATTTATGTACTAGTTGCTTAAAACATTATGTTTCGGTTCTCTCTCTGCTGCTGGGGAGTCCAGACACTGGCTTCTGGGTTCCCTGCTTCCCTCCTCGCCTTCAGTGGCGTGGGATTTTTTCTGAATTTGACATCTAGTGCCATGTAAAGATGAGGATTCTCCTTTCCCTGAAAGGTCATAAAAGCAAGCAGAGTCTCAGGTTCAGCATTAATTCTTAAGACAGGAAAGACCATTTACCAAAAAAAAAAAAAAAAAACTTAAAAAAAATTATTATTATTTTTAACAGAGAAGTCCTGCTCTTACACTGTGCATGCTGTTATGGTTATTTCACAAAGAGCTGAATGTCCTGAACGAGGTCCAAGGCACCAGAAGCTTTCTATGAAATAACAAATATGTGGGGGAAGGGAGAAGGGTCAGCAAAGGAAGAGTTAAAGAGTCTGACAGAATTTTTTTTGAAAAACACAAAATTAGCTCAGCTTTTGGCAGATTGCAAAGCTCATCTGTTGTTTTCATCAGACCACACTAAAGAAACAGGAACCATGGTATCCCCAAGGAACTGATAGGAACAGAACATTCAAACTTTTTGAGCCATTTTTTTTTGTGGGTATAGATTAACAAACCTATATTTATTTTTCAGTGTATGGTTCATGTGCTTTGAGGTGGGACTGAGTGCAACGTTTTCATTTAAGTTTTTGTTATAAGAAGAATCCCATATGTTTCTGGAGAGTCTAAAAGATAAATAAATTTCAGCAGATTGTCTGCCAGCTGATAGGCTTTTCAATTTCTTTTTTTCAGTGCTAGACTTGTGCCTAACTTTTCTTGAGACCCTTCTTTGGAGCTGCTTTTGCTGCTTTGCTGCACGAGCTGGAGCACATTGCACTAAATGCAGTTAAAAGATAATTATGGAAAAGATTCCCAGAAGAGCAGGAATTCATCTTAATGACTGTTCTGGGCATTGAAATAAGGCAAATTAAAAGGAAAAAGAAAAAGCATTCTTTAAAATGTTGTTATTTGGAAAATGGGGGGGGGGGGGGGGGGGGAGGGAGGGAGGCATGGTTTGGAAGAGAGCAGCATAAATTCTGGAGCTAAGGATGTCCCATGGACTCCTAGAGAGCAGCTGGAGTGCAGCCAGCCCTTGGCATTCCCTGTGGGAATTGTGCAGAGCCCCGCAGCTTTTGCCTTGTGCTGTTGGCTGCCTCTGGGCTGGAGCAGCCGGGCCTTGAGGCTGCTAATTAGTTCTGGAATTAATTGTTAGCGGTGCCGCACCTCCCTCCGCTGGCAGCTCTTGTCAATGCAGTTGAGTGGTGTCGCTGTTTAATTATGTGCCCAAGTTTAATTTTTCCGCCAAGCTTTGGGAGAGTATCAGGCAGTAAATGAGGGGATGCTGTGGGATCCTTCTCCAGCCTCTCTGTTTGCATGGAAAAAATGTGTTGAAGGAGGTTAAGACTGAGAACATGGAAAATGGAAGGGTTAAGGTGTGGGGTCTGAAATAAATCATTGCATGGACAGGGAAATAGAAGCTCTTTTGCACGTACAACCAGTGCCACAAGAAATCAGGAGGGTTTTTCCCTCACTGTTGTCAATGTCTTTTCAAGCCTTTGGGAAATTCAGAGAATCTGAAACATAACTGATATGCTTTTGCATCAGATTACAAAAATAATAGTAAGTTTTTTGACACCTGAAAATTCTGGTGAAAAGCATTAAAAAAAAAAAAAAAAACGTTTTTTTGACACCTGAAAATTTCTATGTAAAGCATCAGTAATACTTGTGAGAATCAGTGTGACAGCCCCTCTATGACCTACACCTGGAAGGATTGAGGTAATATTGTCGAACCAGCAGGCAGAGACGGGCTGTCAGCTGAAAGTTTCTGCAAGGCTACAGGTAAATCTCTTCAGTAAATTCAGTGCCATAAAGCGGCTTTCTTTTCTTTTAATTCTGGGGCTGGTTTAATAGAAAATGGAAAGAAATGTTTAAAAGGTGACTTACTAATTGCCTGTAAAATAAAAAGCAGACGGGTGTTTTATTGCAGTTGAAAGAAGTTAGTAATAGTAAGGTAATGTCAAATGGCAATTGATTTTTTTAAAAAAAATTTAACACATAAAGGAGCGATTTATAGCTTCCTGCACGCTGCAGAATAAATCATTTGAAAGTCTAAAAACTGAGGCTAAATAAAGATGAAATCATGGAATTTACTGTCTCAAATGATAGCAGACAACTTCCATGAGCTCCTACCAGAAGCAAGGGAACTGCCCCAGGCAGGGCGAGCTGGGGCTGGGGCACTGCTTCCTTGTGCAGGGTGGAAGCCCCTGGGCTGGAGATCTGCTGGTGTGGAGGAAACATAAGGTGGAAGTTCTGCTGTGCAGAAATCAGGTTCCAGGACTAAAAAAAAAAAATATTTGAAGAGGTTTTGAGTCATTCCCCTTGGCCTCACAACACCTTCTAGCTCGCTTTCATTTTGTGCTGGGCAATAAACAAAAGAATGAGCAGCCAATCCAGCACAAAATAATGTCTTGTTTAAATAGTTAGAGGTCTTTCAAAATTACAAAATATCCTTTTTCTAAAGACTTTTTAATCAAAAATCTAAATATAATTTTAACTGATTTTAATAGAGCTAATGAAGATGGGGGACAGGACCTGGGGATGTGAGCTGTCCAGAATACAGTTACAAAAAAAAAAAAAAAATCATATACATTGCAGAACTGCACAGAATTAACCAGGTTGTATAGGCTATGCTTAACTTAATAATGCTTTAAAAGTGCCTAAATACCTAAGTAACAGTGGCTTGAGGAGAAGTCAAGGATTTAGGCCTTGCTTTCTGTATGAAATTACACAGAACTATCTTAAATACTTCTAAAAATAGCTAAAACAAAGAAACAACAACAAAAAAAGAAAGATAAAGATGCTTTAAAAACAGAAATTAGGAAGTTATTCATGCTGTGCAGGATATATTGTATATAAAAAGGAAAATTGAGCACAGCATCCTTATGTTATACAATGCACCGTCAGCCATATGTGAGGTCAGTTTTCCACAAGCATCCCTTTCTGTATTAGCACGCTGCTAAGGAGCATAGTTTGCCTTGTGAAATCATTTACGAAGGTAATTTTAATATGTTTTCACCTTTGGCTAAAACAGCGTTTCGGGGTTATTTTTGTAAAGCTATTTCCATTCCCGCCACCAGGTGGAGATCTCCACCTGCGAGTTTTGGTTAAACGACCTGATTTTCACCAGTAGAGCTGCAGCTAAGGTTTAAATAAAACGCAGCCTTCCTCCTCCCTCTTTCTGCTGAAAACTAAGATAGCAGTATAGCACAAAACCTGCAGAGGGCTTTGTTAAGAAGCTGTGTTATTGCACGTTATTTGGTTTTGCCCTTTGGAAAGCCCCTGGGGGCTGCATTGCAGGAGCAGCTGGTGGGAGCATTTCCAGGAGCTGCAGGGCCCTTGCGCGAACCCAGTGGCAAAACTTGGCTGTGGACCTGCAAACCAAAGCCGTGAAAGAAGCCCACCCTGAGCATGTGGAGTAGCTCCGAAAACCCCAAGTGAATGCCTCAGTGATCAGCTAGCAGAAGCGAGCAAGTTCAGCCCCGACAGCTCATGGTGAAGGGTGAAGGAAATCACGGCTCCAGGCAGGGCAGTTATTCTGGGTTTCTCAAAGGAGAAATGTCAAGGCTTGTTTTTGCAACAGGAAGATGAGGGCAAGCTCCTGAGCTGCTAAGCTTTTTGGCTCCTTACATCCTGTGTGGCCACTGGGCCCAGATTTGCTGAATTCATGCTCTCTCCCCGCCCCCCCCCCCCCCCCCCCCATCCTTTGCCCCATGGCTGTATCCTCATTTGTTTTTATTTTATGTTTATAGCTTCTACGCTTTAGGCCCCTTCTGCAAATTATAAGTGTGTTTGCCAGATTGTTGTCTGGGCCTAAGGGAAGCAGCTATTTTTTTTCTTGTCACTGGACTGTTGCTATTGTGGGAAAAATGTGTCTGAGGAACAAAATCCTTTGCTAGAAGGTGACCGCGACAGTCACTCCTGTGGTTCATTGCTCGAAGACAGCAAGGCACCATGGTTTCTGCTGTGACTCAGGATGTAGCTGTTATGGTTAATGAAAAAAAAAAAAAAAAAAAAAAAAAGATTTCCACGTTTTCTTGGGCACTACATGTCTTGTTCTTTTTAGTTCCCTGTATGAGGAAAGGAAAATGATTCTAGTGGATGCTTTACTTTTAGTGTGAAGCAACTGGCTCCCAGAAAGCTTGTGAATTATGAGACTGGGGAAATTAAGGTGCAATTGCAGAAGAAGCCCAAATGTATTGGATAATGATGCTATGGGATAGCTTAGAACAAAAAGCCTCTTACACCAGAGCGGGGTAACTGCAGGAGATGGGCCAGAGCAAGGTGCAACCCAGGGAGGGATTGCTGCGACTGGCCACTGAGGGAAGGAATTGCTAGTAAATTTGTCAGAGAAGCAATGCAGGAGGTTGAATAGATACCAAATTAGCACTTGTATATCAATCCCTTGAGTTAGCCAAGGTTCTTGCCAAAAAAAAAAAAAAAAAAAGGCTCTATCAGCTTCTGTGGCAGAATTCTTAGCGGCAGAAGTGTCTGTAAACAAGAAACCAAGCCTGAGGTGCTGAGGGCTTGGTCTAACACTCAAAGCGTTTCTCATTAATGCACAGAACCCTTCTCTGCCTGAGAGAGGAAAATAAAAATGCACAAAGAAGCAATACAAGCAAAAACGTTGAAAAGCTTTGAGTGGGACTGAGCTGGATTTCATTGCTTCAGAATTTGCCGCATTGCATCATTTGTTACCCAAATGCTCAAGGTTTAATATCTTGTATAAAGGACCATAGGTGTGCCTACGTTGTGGTTACAAAGCTTTTGGGAAATTTTGATCGGTCCTAGTGCTGCAGAACCTTCAAATGGATTATTATGGACACTGTCCTGCTGTTGCCAGTGACTTCTGTAAGCAAAGAACAAGAAAAAAAGCAGCCAGTGCACTCCAAAAGACGCAGTGGGCATTTTCTGCAGGGGCCTGGACTGCTGAATTATCTAACATGCAGTTGTTGCTGTTAGTCCTCCTTGGGCTAAAGGACAGAAATGGTGAGGCTGGCCATAACAGTGAAGGCAAAGTAGGCACCGTTATCTATAGTGCTGTGAAGTGTTTGCTCATGCCAAAGTTCTCTCTTTTCCTGAAGACATTTGTCTTTTGAAACTCCCCAGACAGGAGAGAGAACATACTTTCTCTGGGTTAAAGCTATCTTTGATTTTTGGGAGCTTCCCAAGAGAAGGGCAAGTAAATACAAGTTTGGGTAGTGAAAAGAAGATGCAAAAAATCCAATACAGCCACCCTATTAACTATGGGAAAGTGTCTGATAAAAGCCTCATCTGAATCAGAGCTCTGACTGAATGCCCAGCCAGGTGTGTGAGCTTTCTAGGATGACAGTATTTGTTTCCCCGGAATTGTTATGGACCAAACCAGGCAGCTGGAGGGATGTGGCCAAGGGCACAGATGTCTTTGGGGATGCTTCAAAGAATGCAGTAAGTGCTACCGAGCGGGGAGGCTTGTGCAGTGAGAAGGGCACGTTTCTGGCCAGGCAGGGACTGGATCTTTGTGCAGGCTTTGTCCTGGTCCGGGGGCTCTGCCCTAATCTCCGAGGCCGTTTTCTTTGCTGGAACAGACTCTGCAGTTGCCATGACAGTGGCTGGCAGGATAATCGTCCAAAGGTGAGGAGGCTGCAAGTTGAAGGAGGCCTCATGGAGGGTTTTGATTGATAGAAAAAGTGATTTTTAACTTGGTAAGAAAGAGTGCGAGCAGCTCCTCCGCTTGCCCCTTGCTGGGTTCCCAGGGCCCCGAGCCCTCTTGCAGATGAGGAGGTATTTGCCCAGAAGCTATGAGAACAGACCCGTATCTAATAAATAAATAAATAAATAAGTAAAAAGCAATCCTTCCATCCGAAGGATCCCAAACTCAAAAAAAAAAAAAAAAAGGGGGGCGGGGGGGGGTGCTAAAAACGGGGCTAATTGGAGCTACTGATCCATCCAATCCGAAGTGTGTATTCTACCATGCCAGCTGTGGCTAGGAGTGTGTATTGCCACTGGCAGGTTTATGCACCCTGATGCAGGTTTTCTGTATCTTCTGTGCATTTGGATGCTCTTAGAAGGCAGAGGACTCACTTGTGTTGTAAGGACTGATGTTAATAAATTAAAGATTCTAGACTGTATTAAGGGCAAACATATGGGATAGGATTTGGTGAGCATATTTTGTCTTTTGACCAGTCGCTCTTGCAGTTAACATTTTCCTTACTCATTAAAAGAGTCGCAAGTCTTCAGGTTGTTGCCACACAATGCTGCTTGTGCTACTTTCCACCTCGCTTCTCACCTGGGTGTTTTTAGGGGATTCATAAAAACATAAAGCTGCTGCGACTCACGTCAGCTGAACACACGTACTGAGCAGAAGCCAGAATGCGTTTATAGGGCCGGCATAACGTTCCCATTACCAGCTATTGCAGTTCCTAGAGAGAAAGAGGAGGGCACAGGCTGCCTGCTGAGGTCCCCGCTCCTGCCAGGGCTCTATGCCATCAGGAGCTATTCGCAGGAGCAGCCGTGGAGGACTTGGATGCCTGCTCTGCTCCGCTCTGTGCTGGGCTGTCAGCACAATGCCGTTAGGAGAGGGCCAAAAATAAAGACAAACAGACGTAAAATTTCACACTTGACAATGGTTTTCCATTTTAAAACAATGTAGGCTAGGTCCAATTAGCAATCACTATTTATTTATTATGAACAAGTATAATTCAAATTAAGCTGATTCGAGCCTCAGCTACCCCCTCAGATTGGATTGGCAATTAAGGTACTAGTTGTACTGGTAATTATGGTTTACCATTAAATTACCCTCCCTTCTCCCCCCTCCCTCCAAAAAACACCAAATTAGCCAGGAGTGGAATTATATTTATCACAGAGCCCCGTGCAGGAGAGACTTTGCAAGTAAATACAAACAATCAGGAAACCACTCAGCACGCTGTGCCAACGCAATAATTAGGGTTTGAAGACAGGAATTTTTGCGGAAGCCAAATTGGCTGGCTTGTCGTGCAAGAGGAGCTGCAAGCGCCTTCAGCAGCACCCAAGGGTGCAGAGGGGACGATGCAGAGGAGGAATTTGCTCCCCTGAGGGTTCTCCTGCTACAGTCCTGCCACCAGGAGCAGACCACGGGGTGTTTCACCAATTCCAACGCCATGTAGCGTCCCCAGTGGATAACAGGCAGACGACCAAAAGCCAGACCAACACAAGGCTGATGCCGTGTAATGCAGCAGGCAAAAGCGTGAACAAAAAGACAGCAAGCATACGCTGAACCTGAATTGCTTTTCCTTGCCCATAGAATTAAAACCAAGCTTCTTGTCCTGACGTTTGAATTCCAGCTGCCCTGCGTGCGGTCTGTTATCTCAGTGACAGCTTCAAAATGTCATTACCTGCTAATGAACTAATAATCAGCTCCTGAGCCTTTCTCCTTTCCTCTCAGAGTTGAATAAATGCTCTTGCCTCCGGTCTAATCACCATAGAGGCGAACGCCGTGCCGCAGAGCTCTGCACTTGGGTGGTTGCACGAGCTGTCCAACTCCATCACCACCTTTGCATTTGCTAGCTTGGAGGCTGGTTCTGTTAGCGTTGTGTACGATCAGTAGAGGATCTTGGGCTAAATAGCGTTGTGTGTCCATTGGGAGCGGGCAATTCTGGTCTATGTCATGCATACCGTGATCATTAAATGTTGTTTGCTGCTGTTTACAAAACGAAGAAACCAAGCTAGCAAGAAAAATGATATCACAGATATTCTTCTCTGGTTGCTGTCAGGCTTTTTCTCATCTGCCAAGGATTAGGAATTCATCAGAAAGCACTCCGATGTTGCAGTAAAATGGTTATTTCTCACAGCAATGTGTGGTCTGGGCATGTGTCGCGCACATATTCATAAATTTATCTTTAGACTCTGCACAGAGGCTTGGTTTTTGTGTTCCTAAAAATGGTTGGGTTTGAGAACAAATAATATGTTTGGAAGAAGCAAAAATCTTCTCCTTGCTAACTGTGAAATGAACACCAGAAAGAAGGAAGGCAGTCAGCTAGCGCCTGCCTTGTTCCTGCAGCAGGGCTGCTGCGTGAGCTGGGGAAAAAGGAAAAAGGAGAGGGAGGTGAGGGTTTGGTTCCTTCTGCTGCAGAGCATTCCTATGACAGCAAAATTTACTGGCAGCTTAGCTGTGTACTTGGGAAAAAAAAAAAAAAAAAAAGGCTCTAAAATCGGGGGTGGTTGCTCTCTTTGAATTAATGTGAGTTTTTTTGGTGTGGTTTTTTTGACTAGCATACCAACTCATAAATCCCATCCCTGAGCCTAAGGCAACTCTTTCTTTCCATTTCACATAGATGTGATTTCTGATCTTGCAAGGACTTAATAATATGGTGGGGAAAGCAATTAAAGAACACAGTGCATTCTGAGTGGCTTCATAAATAATTAAATTACAATTATTAATAAAGACTCTTGCCATTAAAAGGAAAAGATTAAGGAAAACATTAAATTCACTTCATTAGATTTACAGCCTGTGCAATCCAAAATACATGGACAAAAGCAAGCTGTCAGCACAATAATTTGTCTCCCTGTCTGTAAAATACGACCTGATATTTCTTCCCACTTCTGTAAGAAGGCTCAAGGACGCAGACAGCACAGAATAGAACAGTTGTATCATAGTCATTCAAACTACCTGTTTAAGTCAGACAAATGAAAAAAATAGCCTCCAGCCCACACGTTGTGGCCTGGCACCGAGTGTCATCCAAAGATGAATGCAGTTGATGAGATTAATTTGTTGGGCCCTTACTTATCACCTACAGACCGAGGCTCCGTAGATCATGAGCTCATTTCCTGGTGCATGCACAACGTGCTATTTCAGCTCGGCTCCAGCCAAACAGGGCAATTAGCTGCGGCCAGGAGGGGCCAGCGTTACAACCCTGTCACGTTATTAAAATGCTCTCCTAGTTCAGCCACTTGGCCCCGGAGCAGGAGCTCCAGCATGGGCTTCTTCAACAGATGGCATGTGAAATTCTCCTTCTTTAGGGCCTCTTGAATGCCTGTCCCTTTTTGTCCCTTTGACTTTTTTTTTTTTTTTTTTTTTTTTTTTTTTTTTTTTTTTTTAATAGGGGAAATTCACAAGCCCTGGTGCAGGATTTTCTTGACCTAGGTGTATGCTGGGGTCTTGGATCATATGCTCCTCACAGCGTCTGAGTGTAAAGCAGAGTTTCTGTAAGAAACAGGTTACCCGGTGCTATGTGGGGTCACCCCACGCAAAAGCCGTGCAAGGATGGAGCCAGGACACTCAGTATGGCCAAACTGCCATACCCCGTGTCTTGCTTAACTCTTCTTCTGAAAAAGTGCCAGTGTGACCCGTGTTCTGCCAGCTGCTTTAGGGAGCTGCAGATTAATGTGTTCTTTAAAGGCAGCCAGCATGCTTCCCCTGGAAGGGAGACACTGGCAGCTCTTGCAGGAATCTGAATCGAGAACTTCCCAGAGGCTTCAACAGCCAAAAACCAACCCTGAGGTGCTCCATCGTGGCTCTGGCAGACGCGGGGAGCTCTGTCTGCATCCACAAATCAACAGGGAAATTTCTCACAGCTTAGTTTTCTGTACAAAAAAATCAGCTTAATGTCTTCCACCTCAAACAGGGAGATCTGCAGGATCTTTTTGTGCAACCCCTGCTGTGCTGTGCTCCTGGAGATACAGCAGCACCTCTAACGAGAAGTTTAGTTTTATTTTCTAAAGATGGGGTGTGTTTGGAAGTGTGTTACATTGGTACTCGACCTATGTCCACCTGTGCATTCATCTTTGCTATAAAATGCCACCAAGAATTGGCATTCATGAGAAAGTTCTGGCAGAGGATGAGAAATGAAATCCTGCCTAGGCCCCTGAGCCACCCTGAGCTTTCTTTAGACAAGTGCAGAACGGCAACCCGATTTCAGAGAAAGCTGAAGGATTTATATGCACTGCATTACTTCATATTGAGCTGTGTGATGTGAAAGTGAGATGTTGCTGCAATGAATTAGAAGTCAGTGACAAAGCCTACAGTGGCTTCATTCTTGTTCGCAGCATTTCCCCCTGGCTCAAGGACCCATCTCTGCACATGTCTTTGTTCCAGAAACTTACTTTCTTGGTGTCTGTTTCAATCTAATGGCAAACGGCTTATCTTGCACTCTGTAATTGGGCTCTCTACGATGATATTGGCTGAGGCTGGCTGTGCACCAGGCTCGCACGCGCGTGGTTTTGCTTCATGGTGCGCAGCCCTGAGAGCGATTCCGCAGGGCCAGTGACTGACAGCAGCAACCCCGTGGGACTGGTTGAGAAAACTTTAATTTATTTGTACAGCATGCATACGGAAGGTCCCCACCTCCTGTTTTGGTAATGATAAATGACAAGATGTCGACAGTTATTAATTAAACTGCCCGGCGTAGCAACGTAGGCGATAAGGCCCAGGAAGGCGCAATGTGCAGCATTCCTCCCACCCCATCATGAGAATGAGGCCCCTCCACTGTTCTCGGGCACAGCAGAGATTAGACCAAAGCATCAATATTCCTGCACGAACTGGCTACCTAGTAACTGCCTGAGCACGGGGCCCTAAAAATTGAAATCCTCTCCCATGCAATGTGGGGTAATTAAACTTCAGCATTCCTTCTGCAGGAAATGTTTCTCCTGTGTTGTTCCCACAGGTTGTGCTACAATAACAATTTTAGCCCCATGAACTATTAAGCAATTATAAAGGGATTTTCTCATTCTGCTTTAACTAAGGATCAAAGGCAATTTATATATATATATATATCTTTTTCTTGCCAGATATTGTAATTTAGGATACAAAACACCAGGCGTACGCAAGCATCCAGCCTTTGGTCAGCCAAACAGAATGGGCTTAAGGAATAAGTCACTTCCCATTTCAGGTTGTCTGATTTGACTTGCCAACATCCCAGCTTTGTTTCCTTAAAAAAAAAAAAATAATTGCCCCACAATTGCAGTGCATTTATCTTATTCTACTTTCATTTCTATCTTTCATGTCTATATCCTTTATGTGTGTGTTCTACTTGTAGCTTATTATATATAATATATATCCTGTTTGATTACTCAGAATTGAATATGTACCTAACTTCTCACCAGCTTGCTTGCTTAGCAAAGTCTTGAAATTGAAAGGGGCTCTAAAAAGAAAACTGTTGTATAAGAACAGCCTGCTGAGCAAACTCAGCTCAAACAGACTCTGCTGGTTTTTGTCTGTATTTGCCACTTACAGCAATAAGTAAACTCTTGGTGCTGTAGCTACTAGTTATGAATCATTACTATTTAAAATAACAGGAGCCTCCCTTCAAAGGGGGTCAGCCAGAGCATGTGGCCCAGGGCAGTGTCTAGCCAGGTTTTGAATTTATCCATGGATGGAGAATCCACAGCCTCTCTGTGTCACCTGTCCCAGTTAAAAAGAAATATTGTAAATTGGAAGTTTGTATGTTTCAAAATATGGAATGATTTACTTCAGGTCTGCTGCATGCCATTGGATGAGTTAAAAATTGACACCTATGCACCCTTTTCTTTTTAAGGACTGATATATGGCTTCAAGCCTCTCACCAGATCAGTACCTTTATGGAATGTAAACTTTCCGTCTTCCTGGGAAAGTATTTAAACTTACATTGAAAATCTGCTGTCCTGATGACTGAACCCTTTTTCTGATGTCATTTTGCTGTGGCAAATTAAAAAAATAATAATAATAATAAAATAAAAAAAAGTAATGGGGGGAGGTGGGGTTTGGTCCATTATGCTTGACAGAAGATTTTTGGCAATGATTTAGGTGGAGAACTGGAGTGCCAGGAGAGCACGTGTTGGTAGCAACGGCCCCCTTGTGCATCCTATTCCTGCAGCAGTGCAGCACTGGAGCACGGAGACTTGCCATGAGGGAGTGCTTTGCCACATAAACCTTAATGAGCATGCAGGCTTGTCCTGCCTATAAACATGTAGCAGGTAGGAAATAACCACTCGTACCCATGGGCTGCTGCCAGGCTGTGCAGGAGGAGCCCTGATTTTGTGGGGATCCACCTTGGGGTCTGGGCATGGGCATTCCCAAAGAGCTGCGATGAGTTAGCACCACCAAGCACGTTGTCAATAGGGAAAACACGATGGCCGACTGAGGAGGCTTGGAATCGGGCACTACGTGAAAAATAAAATGAGATCTATGGTAGGCAATGCAAAAAAAAAGGGGCAGAGCAATGGAAAAATGATTATTTCCCCCAGAGCAGCGGCCTTTCCAAAGTCACCATAGCACTCACACAAAGAGGATCTTCTAGAAATACATTCACAGCTTTATCAATTCTGCAGTTGTTAAAAACAATATTTTTAAAGGCAAAAATATTTGAAAACACAATGGCACATTAAAAAAAAAAAAAAAGAAAGCAAAATAAATAAATAAATAAATCGTCCCCCATGTAATAAAATAGTAAGCAAAAGAATGGATGTTCTCAGAAACAAAAAAGTAGCTGCTAACTACATTGTCCCCCCTCGCAGTGATGGGCTCCTGACTCACAACCCACTCTGCAATTAAATCTTGCAGAGCCCTCAGGCTGGCGGCAGCGCCGACACGCTCTGGAAGGGCACCGTGTACCTTTCTCAGGCTGAGGCTTTGGTTTTTCTTGGAAATGCCAGAATGTCTAACTTGCTTTTATTTTGTTATTTTCTTTTGTTATTATTTTGTATTTATGCCGTACCTTCACTGGGCACACAAGGAGCTTGCAGCCTGAAAGTTTTTCTAAAATACCTGCAGGCTGTATTTCACCATGTTCTGTGTTTAGTATAATTTATCTACAGCAAAGCTGTATGTATCTGTTGTTTTTCACAGGTGAGTGCTATGACCTCCATAACTAAAATCACATAAAATATCCCAGCTGGTTTTAGATCTCTCAGATTTGTCTACCTGGCTGGAATGAATTGAACTTTTAACAGGGGCAGCATCTTAACATGTATGACCCAGAGCAATATGGGACGTATAGGTCGTTTGTCAGCTTAAGGGTAAATCCTGCTGCTGTATTATTTAGTTTTTAAAGCACATTTGTTCAACACACCCCTGGAAGGCAACTCATGACCAGGCTCCTCTTCTTAAGAAACAAACCAGTGAATCAGGTCAGTGAGTTCTAATTTTTTTTATTATTATTATTATTTTTAATTTCTATTTTTGCTATTAGGAGAAACAGGTCAATTTAATGGTTGTCGATACACAACAACTTGTACAATATTGCCACATTTTCTATGATTGTTAACCATATTGGTCTTCCTGCAATTTCAGTCAGTAAAAAATGTCCACACTTTTTTCCTGATGAAAATTGGTAAGTAAAATACTGAATGTGCTAAGGAAGAGAGCTGTATTTGTTAATATAATCCTAAAAGAAAATGAAACAAATCCTACCTCGTGTCTGTGTAGAGTTTAATGTCAGATCTGAGTAAGATTATTGCAAAAGAACACCACTATGTGATGATTTCCTACAAAGTTTGGCCACAAGGTTGTTTGTGTTTTAAGGTAAACCGGGTACTTGGCCTTGTCCTTGCTCAGATACCAAAATGTTGTTGACATTGTCAGACAGCAGAGCTCAGCTCAAACCAGCTGGCAAGCTAATCCTTCTGTGTTCGTACTCTGAGAGGCCGTTGAGAATATTTGGGTTTCATGCTGAAGCTTAGCTGCTGTGTGTGTCAAGGTTTTATCTGAGAGATGAAACATTACCAAGAATTCTCAGGCTTGGTTCTCAAGAGATGCAAGTCGTGCCCATGTAGGTAACTGGACTAAAATGCTCCTTTCCAGACACCTGGAAATTTCCACTGGAAGCGTGCTCTGCTGTGTAGCGAACATCCTCAGTGCAGGGTTATTTTTCATAGTTTCCAGCCCCCACGCCCCTTAGAAGCAGTACCTGGAGTCCAGGTGTTCATAGCCCATGGACTCCAGAAATTCTCTGAATTTTTTTTTTTTGTTAGGTGGTTTTCTTGGATGTTTAGATTGACAGGTGCTGCAGATGTGGAGAATCACTATATTATTACTACTGAATGTGCTTCCTTTTGCTGATTTGTATGTTTGGTGTAGTTTTTTGTTGATGGTGTTGTTGTGGTTTTTTTTATTATTTGTTTTTGGTTTTGTTTTTGTTTTGTAAGTAGAAAGATCTTTTCTTTAATGCCTAAATGTAATCTTGGTGATGAAACCAATCCAGCTCCACCAAACCCCATCTTGGTTGCAGTTTTCTCTTCGACATCATTTTACTCCTAGTTATGCTTATTTTTTTTTGCCTTTTTTTTTTTTTTTTAAGAAAATTTTTAAAAAACGTTTCCTGGAGCAACTTCTAATGAGCTTTGTGTGTTAGCTCTCACTGAAGGGCAGTGCCAAGTACATTTTTAGTAGAGCTGCCACCTCCCCAAAGACCACCCATACATTTTCTGTACTAGGTCAGGGGGTTTACAGGAGTGCCCCTCAGCACGACATTTCCACTGCTCTTGGGGCCACCTGTTTGCCTGCTAAATAGCAGCCCATCTTTATTAAAAGTTCTATTTTCATTGCTGTTTGCAGAGAAATGCTAGCCAATTCAAGTAATTGAGTGTAATGTCTGTATGAAACACGTACTTCAAAACGATGATTGCGTGTTTCAGTAAATAGAGGGTGACAGTACTGCTGACCAAGACAGAATTACATGTTTGGAGGAAGCGTAGCTTAAAAGTACATGGTATGTGGATGGGGTTTATTGCTCGGTGCAGACCGTCTGCTCAGCCCATGCTACAAATCAGTTGCCTCCACATCTGCCTGTGAGGTTCCAAGCATCTGCAGATCACAGAAAGGTAGCTAGAACCCTTCAGTTCAAGGCAGGTGGCATTTCCAACTAGAAAAGGGGGCCATGTTCAAGGATGTGATGCTCAAATTCTGAAATTACACCAGTTTTCACATTGAAGTTATCATCCTCTTCACCAGTTCTTGTCACTGACGTGTGTTCCACTCAGAGTTTCCCTTTATTAACACCAGTCTCTCCTCAAAGCACTGCTGTTCGGGCACTTTGCAAGTGCAAAGAATAAGCCTTAGGACCAGTGCCTATCTCTTGATGCCACATGGCAGATGTTAATGACAAAACTAATTCTAGAAAAATCTGTCTATCCATTTTTTGGCTCCTAGGAGGACCTTCACCCCTCTGATCTGATGGCACGTTTATTCTGAGGCCCATATGAACTGAGGAGCAGGCTGAAATTTCACATGCAATCCCTCCCTTCATTGGAAGGCTGTGTAATAGCCTTCTCCCCTCAATAACTATTTCCTAAGAGCACTACTTTTGTTTTCAGACACCCAGAAATTCATAATGAGTGAAAAGTTTCTGGTTCTGACCACCACCCTTAATCTGAAGAACAATTTTAGAAGAAAACTATCACTTTTAGAACTAACTTCTCCTGCTAGTTTTACTAGAAAAAATAAAAAATAAAATAAGGTCCTGCAAATAGCAAAACCCTCCAAATGGGAGAGTAATTACCTTAAATTAAGCCTTATTTCTGGTTTAACAAAAAATACCCACCCAATTCTAAAAGCATGTTGTGCAGACTGGAGACATTAGAGTTAAACACTGACCATTTTATAGTGAAAGGGAAGGAAATAGAAGGGAGGAAGGAAGGAAGAAGAGATTAGAGAATCTGACAGATGGAAATAGTCTCAGAGGAGCCACTATGTCCCAAGGCCTCTCCAAAGGGAAGTTTTTGCACCAAAGAATCTGGTAGCCTGAATGAAGAATGACCTCACTTATTTATTTAGCCAGAGCCGAGCTGTTTTCTTAAGACATTGAAATAACCTCATGCCACAGGCATTAAATTGTTGGCAAAGTGATAAAGATGTCTGTTTAATTTAGGGGCTTGATAACCACTAAATAAATACACTTTAATTCCTTGGTTTGGGAGTGCATCCTAAGTTGCCTCCAAGGCAATGAAGAAATAAAATAAAAAGCTCAAGCCTGAAGGTTAATGCCAGAAACTTGGCCTGATGTGGGATGCTGGAATTTGGGTTTGTAACTTGGTCAAAGAGTTGGGGATCCTTCCCTTGGAGATGGAGGTGATGGTGTTACTCCTTCAGCCACCAAAACCAAACAAACGATATTCTTACATCCTTAAATTCTTAAGAAAGGACCAATTTCAATCTGGAGAGCTAGCACCCAAGCGCCAGGAGTCCCAGCTACAGCTGTTGGAAGCTGAGTAGCCAATATGTAGAAAAAAAAGTGATTCACACTTTGTCTCACCCATGTGAGACTTCGGTATCCCAGCAGGGATTCTGAACCAAAGGGTTCAGAATAGAGTAGATGTGAGATGCTTTTCTGATAACAGTGTTGCAGGTTTCTTCTCTACCTTCACCTGTTAGTCCCTATATGGATTATACATCCTGTCTCTCAGGAGCAAATAAAAGGCATTTACTCCTTAAAATGACCAAAATTGTCAAAAAATGGGCATTTTTAGATATGCCCATTCAAGGACACTTGTATCAATACACCAGTGAGTTCAATGCACTCCGCAACCCATCCCTGACAAACCCAACCTTTGGTACCTTGGGAAGCAAGGGGATGACAGCTAAAAGCAAAACAACCCTCACACTTTGAAAAGTGAAGAACTGAGGAGCCCTGAGACCATCAACCAGGTCAGCAAAGAGGTGGCAACACAGCGTAATGCTCTGAATCCTTACCTAGATGGAAAGGACGTTGAGTCCGGTGATCTGAGCACAGGGCAGCGAGGCAGAAGCCAGCTTTAAACTGATCTTTGGCCACAAGGACATTTGTGACTTGAACTGACTCATTGAACTATTGTATTTTTTTCTGTCTGTAAACCCTGATATTAATTGTAACCTGTTTCCTGGGGAGTTCGTAAAGAATAATTAACGGTAATGTGCTTTGGTTGTGAAAAATGCTGCGTAGATACTACGTGATATTGTTTATCTTCAAGTGAAGCCTTCTTACCCTTTCCTTTCTTATCCCATCTCACTGCTGTAGCACCACAACAGTGCAGAGCACTTTATGTGCAAATTAAAATAACCCTGCCCTTTCCTATGAGCATCACAGTGCAATTTACCCATACGTTGTGATGCAGCAGAGGTGAGGTAGTGTTTCGAAGATTGTGGTTTTTTTATATTTTTATTTCAGAATTAGCAAGGCTTGTGCTAATGCGTTTTGCCTTGAGTTGGGTTTTACAGGTTAGTTTTAGTCTCTTTTTATCACTGTACTGACTGATCCTCATAAAAGGCAGAGAGCTTTTAGGGCTGAAAGAAACAGCTTTTCATCACACAGGGTCAGGAACAGTTTACAGAGACAGAGGGATCAGCATCACTTCCTTCCCTCTGTTCTTCAGGTGCAGTGTGTTTATTATACTCTAGTGCGAATAAAATTCAATTTGGCATCAAAAAAATACAGAAAAGTACCAGACGCCCAATTCAGTGAAAAGACAACAAGGCAGTGAAACAGGGCAGTGAGACGTTACAGCTCTCCAGCATTCAGAGTGAAAACTATTCCCACAAATCTGGGAGGAGGAGAGAGCTATATGGTTATTATCTAACTGGAACAACTTTGTGCAGAGTTGCCCTTTGATGGCTCCAAGACCAGAAGGGGAGAAGTTGCACTGTTCTATGTACCGGAGTAATATAAGCTGCAATTTTTGCAGCTCTACTTCAAATTTTTGGCTTTACTTCAAATCATGGCTTGGTTCAAAGGTGGGCTTCCAATACCTGCCTACCACAGGAATTTCAGTCTATTCAGATGTACGGTATGTTCAATCCAAACTCGAGCTACATATAGATCTGTGATAGTTTAAGACTTTTGAGCATGTTTAATATAGAAAAGTAGTTCTGTGCTTCCATATACTGCACTAGTTGGAGTGCAACAAGCTAATTACAAGTTGATGTCATGTGGCTAAAGGAAATACATGTTTATTCCTTTTGTATGATATGATGCTGACTTTCTCATTCACCCTTGCAGAACTCATGCAAACTGTGCTTGCTGGGCCAGGGCCCCACCAGATAAAGGTATGTTCTTTGCTGTGCAATTTGTAATTATGAAGTTGAATCTCATGCAAAATCACTGGGACTTGGTGGTTTTTTGCTGGAAAAAAATAAATAATAAAGAAGTAGGAATCCTGGCCATCTATTGTATGTCATATATATTGTCTACATAATAATTGTCTACACAAGTTAGCAGTAAAAAGGGAAGACAAATGTATGCTCAAAGCTGATTTGGAGAAATATCATGATTCCTGTCTGAAAATGCAACTTGATTTTTTTTCCCTCTGGACTGTGCATGTCTTGTGCTCATTAATGTTTCTCTGATGTAAGAACAATCTACAGAATTACTCTGCTTACAGTTATTTCTCTGGGTACAGTATTTTTTTTTTTTAATTATTTTAGAAAGAACTGGAAGTGTATAGGTTTGGTAGAATTTGGGTAGAACACATAATATGTGCCAATCTGA
Source organism: Heteronetta atricapilla (assembly GCA_011075105.1). Lineage (NCBI taxonomy): Eukaryota > Metazoa > Chordata > Aves > Anseriformes > Anatidae > Heteronetta > Heteronetta atricapilla. The sequence goes on from CM021757.1 coordinate 3,433,601, forward strand.
GCCTGAAATTATGCACGGCTGTATTGGAGTTTTGGTGGTTTGTTTGTTTGTTTGTTTAAGAAAAGTTAAAAAAAAAATACATTAAAGGCAAGAAAGAAAGAAAGAAAGAAAGAAAGAAAGAAAGAAAACCCACAGGTGGTTTGTTTGAAAAGAACCCAGATGGGGCTGGGGCAGGCCAAACTGCTTCCAAACTGCTGGGAATCTAGCATGAATTTTCTTACTGGCTCGGAGGTGCCAAATTCATGAAGCTATAGATCAGTCTGGAAACTTCTGTCCCAGGTTTCTGAGTAGTGTTCTTGTTAGGTTTCTGCACAAGACGTTGAGGAGCGGTAGTGAAAGCACACCTTATGGACTGTCTGTCTTGGAAAAGCTCTTCATCTTCGCAGCAGTGTTGAAAGTGCACACCTCGTGTGCAGTGCATTCTCAGCCCTTCCTGACCTCATGGCAAGAGGCCTTTGTCTCAAGGAAAGTGGTCTATGGTATTACATTGTAAAAAAATTGACAGTTGCTTTGCAACTCTTGAAAGGGAATTCTGTGTTTTTATTTATTTCCCAATGAGACAAATATGAAGCAATCAGATTTCAATCAAGAAATCTTGATTGCAAGTTGATGGACTTTTCCTTTTCTTCTGTGGCTTTACCAGGTTGTGAGCATCTGAATCAGAGTCACTGTGAGGAGGAGGGGAGCTGAAATCTGCTGAGGATTTTTTTTGTTATTGGGGAAGTAGAAATGAGAATATTGATGTGGAGCTCAGAGATGCCCGAATGGATGTTTTTCATGACAAATGTCATGCAAAGAGTGAGAAATTACAGGACAGAGCTTTGCTAGAGACGAGTAGATTATTAATTGAAAATTAAGGACCCTGATGTTCTCTATCACAGATATGTATTTCCCTGATTGGAGTCAAGCCACAGGCTGTTCTGTAATTCACTTGCTTTGCAGCAAACCAGCTGAAAAATCAATGAGTCTTCCTATAATTAATCATTGTTTCTACTTTATTAACAATGTATTTAAAATTCAAAATAACAGACTAATATTTTGAAAGCAGTATTACTTCTCATTTTCTACAAGGAAGAACATTGCATAAATAATTTCTGAGAAAAAATAAATACGTAATTCACTCTGTGAAACAATAGCTTTTCTCTCTAGATTCTGGTCCCACATAAAATTATTGCAAAAATCTATCAACATTGCAAATTTCCATAGTTTATATGATTTCAGCATATATTCTACATAGAAAATAAGAACAGTGAGGAACTGTCGTTATCCCAAATCGTGTTCATCTGATACTAGGCCTAGCACTACTACAGGATATATACAGCATGAGACTATTCACTTCCCAATAATATTCTTTAACGTAAAACACAAACATTAGTCTGAAAGTTGAGAAGCTAAGTAAAGCAAAGTTGCTGTCAAACTAAAGACTTACCAAAGCCGCACATACCAAAGACTTTTCTAGAGGAATGCACAACTTTTGAATTAGCAGAGGCTCACTTTTTGTGCAGAACCTTACTCCCAGAACTTGGCTTGCACAGTCTTAGCACTACTAAGTGTGTGGCCAGATAATTCAAACTACAGAATAGAAAATGTAAATTGAGATATCTAGGTTGACACTAAAGTCAATTGTGTGCTAGGAAATAAGGAATAATAAGCATCTCTTTATGTTAAATTATGCACATCATTAGCTGTTTACAGGACAAACATCAGTGAGGTTATCTGGTTTGAGAGGAGCGTCCATTTCATAAAACTGCTCTGCTTAGTAAAATTTGTGTAATTGTTCCTAAAATAAATCCTTGCCCCTAAAACAAATAAGATGGCTTAGTTGTCAAATCTCAGTTTTGAATCTGTTGACCCTAGAGTATTCTAATTAAAAGTGTGAAATAGAATTTTCATGCTTTCATTTTGAGAAAATAAGTGTTGTATTTTGGTTTTCCTGCCTAGAGGAAACAACTGGGGCATGAGGACACCTGGCAGGCTGTTCACTTCCCAACAGCCGGAGTTGACTCACTTTCACTGCTAACTTTCTGCCGCAAATTCGGAGCGCGGTGCCTCCCACAGTGCTCCCCCCGCCTCATGCTTATCCTGCATCATGGCACTTGGAAAAGTAGGAAAGGGATCGCAGTGCTCCCTTCACCTACAGGGAAGCCAAATGACCCCTAACAAAGTGTGATAGTGATTGTCACAGTAACAGCTTCGCCCTCCTCTACCTCCCTACGTGTACAAGCCGCGAGGCCTCATGCGAATCTCCCAGGTGTACCTCTCCTCTCAGACTGAATTTAGGTGTTGCTACCACCAGCTTGGTTTATCTCATTCTCTTAGCAGACCGTGACTGCTGTAATCTGACAGATTTTGACTATGTGAGCCTTTGACCCAGCTTAGCAGAAGGAATTGGAACCCACTGCAGTCAGAACCTCATTCTGCGGCCTGTGAGTGCCGGTTGATGTTTTGTAAAATATCCAGAGCTGCTGGGCTGTCCCACTCGGAGCAACCTTCTAGTAAGCGTTTTCTAGCTCATGCTGGTTCGACTTGCTGCTCCTGGCTCTGGACAGACGGGGCTTCTTGTTCTTCTGTGGCCTGGCGGTCTCCTTTCCAAAGTCCTTCAGCTCAGACTGGTTGTGGTAGCGAGTGTAGCGCTTGCACTTGCAGGCCGTGACAGCTCGGAATTTGTAAGTCCGAGTCTCTTCCTCGGGACAAGCCATCTGGATGCGCTGCGTGCGGGTGTGAGCGGGGATGCAGCGGTAATCCAGGGCGTTCTGCCGCCACCACTTCCCCCGGCCGATGGAGTTGGGGAGGAGGTGGGAAGGGACGCACTGGCCTGAGCACACCAGCTCCTTGACGGGCTTGATGCTGCGGCACGGCCCCTCCGTCAGGTAGCGGGTGGTTCGCATTTCTCTGCAGCTGAAGTCAGAAGCATCTGTAAACGAGAAGGCTGTTAACATCTGGGTACTTTCTCCCCCATCCCCGAAAAATCAGCCTTCTCCTTTCTGCAGCACCTAGCTCAGAGCTAGGAGCCATCCCCAGTGATGGATCTGGGGAGGGGGCAGCCCAAAGGGCCACTCGGGGTGGCTGGCTGCTCCAGCTGATGCCCTGGAATCACCAAGGACAGGTTGACAAACGCGATCCTGCCCTTGCCACCAGGCAAAATCCATGCCAGGCCGTGCCGGTGGGCAGCGGAGCTTCTGAGGGCAACCCCAGTGGTAGTGGTCACTCTGAGGGGAGTTCTGTTGGGATTCTGCTGGCTTCGCTTACCCACAGGCAAAACCTTCCCCTACAGCTCCTCATGTGAGCCCTACAGCACCATGTGAGGTCACTTTATTGAGCTCAGAGGTTCACTCCTGATTAAACACTTCTGCAACAAGGAAAGTGCTCCTGAAGTGAGTTTTAGTTAGCGTAACGTGTTCCGGGTGAGGGAAAGCAGCAGATAACAGCAGTTATCTGGCATTATGTTTTCTAAGTTTACTGCTCTCTAATAATCCCACAATCCACATAATTTCCTTCAGACAGCTAGAGGCATCTCCTGGCTGGTTAAGAGTTTTATGGTGGTTCCTCCTCCACCCCCTAGCCTTTTTTTTTCTTAATGGATATATATTGGCAAATGAAACATTAGGAAATAAATATATATTTTTTTAGCATGCAGGATTAAAAATAAGTTTTTTATTGTAGGGCCCCTTTTCCAGAGGGGTCTCTTTTGCCAGCTGGGATGCTTTGCCTCTTGACATGTTTGCAAGACACAGAATTTGATTTCTGAAGGTGTTTATCAAAGAACTTTATCTAGATAAACACACAGTGATGTTCTTCTCTTGGTGAAAAGGATGGTTTTATGTCCGGAACACTGCTTGGGATGGAAATCCTCAAGGTCAGCTTACAAATGGAAGGCTGTGTCTGTCAGTCCCAGTCTCTTTGCTGTGCACAAGGTGTTCCCCCCCTCCCCTGTGCCTCCAAAGAGAATTCTGACCCTGACTCGTGAGCAGCAGACCAGTATTTATACAGATGTTTTCATTCTTGTTTCTCCCATGGAGAGCAGAAATATGTTTTTAGTGCTCAGGTTTATATTCAAAGTACAGCGTGCAAGACTGGATGTTTTAAAATGTTTTAAGGACTGCACTAATGAAATGAAATGGTCTATGTCCGAATCAGGTGCCTTGTACCATCACAGCACATAGGCAGATACAGTTAAATATAAGGCTATTTGCCTCAGCTATAGAAGGTTCATTTCTGTGCATATATCTCCTATCTTGCATGTGCATGGGTTCCACAAGCTGCAAAATCATTCATGGTGTTCTGCAACCTCGTGTGTCCCTGGAAGATCTGGCTGCTTTTGGGTCATTGTTTTGATTTCTTGTGTTAAAGACTTTAAAGTAAGCATGTGAGACCATTGCATATCCTGAATAACGTCCAGTCCCCTTTTCTTGTTCTTTTCCACCTGAAAACCCATGCACATTTCAGTGGCATAGATTCCCCCAGTTGCTGCCAGGGTGGTCAGAGGCTGGAAAATGAAGGTTTTCAGATGTCACTGCCAAACCGACCTGCCTTGACCTGGTGGTTGGTGGAAAGCAGAGCGCTCCCCTGTTGGGGATTTCGGACCTTTATGAAGTGGCACCCTTTTTTTTTTTTTTTTTTTTTTTTTTTTTCTTTCTTTTTTTTTTTTTCCTTTTAAATTAGTGCTATGCTTTAAACACCCTAACTGACATCTAGAGCAGAAAACCACAATTCCCTTCCAACTGTCATCAAAATAAAATAATAAAAAAAAAGCTAGCTCAGATCTGCAATGCACAGTAGTGGAAACCATATGTTTGATGAGCTGCTACATGCATTTGGCAGCCCAATGTGTTGGTCTGAAGGACCAAGCTTGCCCGTTTTGCCAGGAGGACTCTCTTTCCAACCACCTGTCTGTTTGGTACTGACTCCCTCCTCACAAAGCTGGTGTTCTGCACCATTGCTAACATCAGACCTTTGCCCAAATGCAGTACCAGCTTATCTATGAAGTGCGGTGGTGCCTTCAAAGTAGCCAAATCGTTCCCAAGATTGCATGCCCCTGCAAACCAGGGTCCCCTCCAATTCATTTGGGCATGAATTCCCACTGGGAGTGCTTTCACTCTTTTTTTGGCTATTGGAACGTGGCTGAAAATCTGGCTGTTAGCAAAGGGCAGTGAGCAGCACACCTCTCAACTGGCTGAGAGCAACCTCCCCGTGCCTCTTCTGCTGTGTGATCTCCCACATCCCTAGTCGGACCCTTCCTCAACATTTAGAAACTATAGCATTATTTTCACCTCCTACTTAAATTCCTTAATAAATAACAACAATCTGATAACAAGTATACTCTTAAAACCACCTACTAGGGTCCAAGACAGTAATATAATGTTATTTTTCTTACCATTAGGGTCTGGAGCTTGTTGTATGTGTCTTCCCCCATGCTTTGCCTGGTTCATTGTGTTGTTGTTGCTGTAAGCCTGCTCCATCGGTGTTTCTGTATTTTCGGTGATCTCAGGAATGATTTCTGTCGCATCATTTTTAAACACTTGCCACCCTTCCACGGATCGAAATGCAATTTGGATTAGGACGCAGACAGAGCACACTGCCCAAGAGATCTGCATGGTGGCAGCCCACAGATCAGCTTTTCAGCACCCTGACAGCCTCAGTTCCCAGCAAAGGCAAATTATTCCCCTTTTTTAAATCCTTTTTAGAAGCAAGCCAGCCAATGACTATACAAAGTGGGAAGGGCCAGACAACAACTCATTCATCTCAGCTTTTGTCAGTGTGAAATAAAATGGGTGTGTGGGGGTGGCTTACTGACAGTATTCTACAGCTTTGACATGAAAACTTCTCATATTCTTCATTTTTGTGCCTGGCAACGATGCTAATTTACAAGACTAGGGTGAATTGCAGCCTGACAAGTGTTTCTGCAGGTTTCTATGTTTGTTTTGTGTATTTGTTGTTGTTTTGTTTTGTTTTTGTTAGATTGTTTTAACAATGTTATAACTAAAACCTGCTTCTACCACCATATTTGAATCTTTGGCTATTGTCTTTTGCAAAGGTTTTTGAGACTTTGTGTTTTGTTTTGTTCTGTTTTTTAAACTCTTTTTCTTCTCCTCCCCACCTCCAGGTAGAGGAAGCAGACCTAGAAACAGTAGCTCAGTAGTTATGCTTTTCAGTCCCTGAAGGCAAAGGACAGGGGAATTGCTGCTTTTTCTTTTCTTTTTTCTTTTCTTTTTTCTTTTCTTTTTTCTTTTC